>CM077646.1:194701419-194871419 GCA_039707465.1 Rhabdophis nuchalis
CTTAAAGGAATATAAAATGAAAGTGAAGACACCCTTATAGAAATTAAAAAAGAAAACAAATGAGGCAGTCCTGTCCATTCATATACTTCAAGGCTTCAAGAGTCTTCAAGAGTCCTATCATCCTATCCATCAAATCTCACTAGCAAACCACTGGTCAAATTTTAGTAACAAACAACTTGGAAATTGAGTCTTAAACATCAGAAAGGCTAGGATTGGGGGGGGGGGGGAGAAGTTGATAAATGCTGATGTGTAATTTTTAATTTCAATAATTTCTGTTGGTTCATAGATCAGTTCGATCAGAATTTTTACTCAAAACACAGATGATCAGGGACAGTGTATTGTATTGTGGATATGGGATGCAAAGACACAGTGCTCTTGAGAAATCCATAAAAATATTGGGAAAAGTTGAAGGGGGGGAAAAGAGGACAATGACCAGCTGCTGCATGGGTTCAGTTATGACAATAATGAATGCAACGTTGAGATGCAGAGGGTCTGGAGATAATCTGTCTATGTGGGTTGCTAAAAGTATTGGTCCACTAAATATATTGGCTTGGTTTATGAATGTTCTTCAAAATATTTGTATTGTTTACTTTGGATCAGAATGCACAGTCATCTGAAGCTATAAAACCACTAGCATGATCAGTCAACCAGATTCTGACACCTTTGACTGACAGTAGTGAACCCTTCTAACTGTGATCTTTTTAACTGGCTGCTGTTGATTCTGAGTTTAAAATAAATGCTACATTACTGACTTATTGCATTTCAGTTTTTTACCCATACAGACTATTTTCACATCATATGTTTGTTTGGTCTGCATTTCGTTGATTGTATGAATCCAGCCACTGTGATTTGTAAATGATAGGTTATGGTTTAGACTGAGATATGAAAACAATCTTTGTAGCTTGCTCAGCAAAGCATGGTATGGTGTAAGAATTCCATTCCATGCTTTTGTCTTGGGATCTCTGGTCTACAGAATAATTTGTCATGGTATGCTTCTTTTTCTGGCTGTGGATTCTTTATCCAGCCTGTAAAGAGTGCTAGGTGTAGTTTATTCTAGTTCATTTCACATACTTCCTACTTCCATGCCTATTATTGTCCAAACAGGTCTTCTTAAGATGGAGTAGGCCTCCATCTCTGACCACCGCTTAGGGGTTTTGGTGGCCAACATGCCTTTAAGGTGCCTGCCATGAAAAGTTATCCTTGATTGTTAGCTTCCAAGCCTATCAAATATGACAATATTTTCTCTTTACTTGTAAAGCCCTGTTAAAATGTATGAGAGAAAAATACTGAGCACTTAAATATTACAGTGAAGCCTTGTTTTAATGAGCTAATTGGGCAGAGGAATGTCTCTTATTTCCAAATTTCTGTTAAATGTGAAAGCATGTTATTCTGATGATTTATCTCATCTGTATCATGATGTCATTCTGCAAATAATGTAAGTTCTGCCATATCCTGAATTTACATAATTGATGTAAATGATATAATAGGCATCAATTGCAAATCGTCACAGAAATTGTATACATTTTTCATGAAGGTCGTAAAATGAAGATCATTCAACTTCCCTTCTCTAAACTATTCCACATGCAATAGATTTACCCATTATTTGAAGAGGGAGCCTGGATGGACATTTGGCCCATTGTAACCAACTTTTTCTAAATGAGGGTGTGGGGAGGTATGTTAAATCAAGGTTTCAGTTATTCTGAAATGCAGTGTTGGGAGATATTACTCTGAGGGATTTTTTTTCCCAAGCAAAAAACTGCAAGGGTAGCCAGTGGCAATCCTTCCTACTCAGTTTTCTATCGACAGCAATCTCAGCCATACATTTACAAAAGTGCTTTATGAGCAGGCAGGAAGGCGGCAGCAGCAATGAGGAACACATCAATGCAAGGTAGGCCTTTGTGTGGGAAAGCCTGGCCAGATAAGAGCTGTGTGCATAGACTGGTGTGTTTGTGGAGTTAGGCATGTTTATGCCTCAAGCACTCATCCTGTAATGTTACAAGGAATGCTTTCTTAAGTAATTGCAACATGAGAGGGGGGGAGGGAGGAAGGGGGGGAGGGAGAGAATGATATAGTGGTTAAAGTGCTGGTTTGGAGATTGTGAGTTCTAATCCCACTTTAGGCATGAAAGCCAGCTTGGTGACTTTGGGCCAATCACTCACACTCAGCCAACCCACTTCACAAGATTGTTGTGGAGAAAATTGAAGGAGGAAGGCACATTATGTATGTTTAAGGTGACCAGACGTCCCGCTTTTGTCGGGACAATGACGCTTTTCAAGAATTAGTCCCACGCCCCGCTGCCTCTTATAAATGTCCTGCTTTTTGGCTGGACAGGCGGGTGGGCGGTGGCTGCGGCCAGGGCAGCAGAACGGGCAGGAAGCGGCAGCCAGAGCGGGCTGGCGGGCAGGCGAGGGCCAGTAAGCGAGCGAGAAGCCAGCAGGCGGAGGAAGAGGATAGCTGCGCATGGCGGAGGCGCGGCTACGATGCGCTGACAGCGGCCAGGCGTGAGCCCCACTGCCGCTGCGCCCCTCCCTGCCCAACTCATCCGGGATGAGTGGCACAAAGTTCAGGGCTGCAGCCGGAGGCCGCGAGGCCCTGAAGTTTCCACCGCCGGCACCGTGATGCGCTGAGAGCGGGCAGCTCGGACGGGGAGGCGGTGGTGGTAGTGCTCAGAGCCGTGTCAGCGCATCGCAGCTGTGCCCACGCCGTGCACAGCTATCCTCTTCCTCCGCCTGCTGGCTTCTCGCTCGCTCCTCCCTTGCCGGCTCTCCCCTTTCGGCTGCCCGCCGGCCCGCTCTGACCGTCGCTTCAACCTCAGGTACAGCCAGCGAGGGAAGCGGCGGCTGCAGGGGCGGGAAAGACCACTCAGCCCCCCCCCCCCCCCAATGGTGTCCCGCTTGACAAATTTTGAAATCTGGTTACTTTATGTATGTTCAACCTCTTGAGTTACCTATAAAGTAATAAAGGCAGGATAAAAATCTGTCATGAAGTCATGAAGATCACTTTAGGTGATTTACAGAGCCAAACTGGGTGCATTTAATATGTTAAGCCCCAAACCATGATTTACAAAACCACAATTAGCTGAATTAAACATGCTTACCCAGAACGAACCCAAACACATTTATTTATAACACATAAGAAGCTTAGCTAACCTTTCTCAGCATAAATCTACTTCAAACTTTAAGGATAAAACAGGATAAAAATAAACTTCGTATATATAATGCTCTAAGGATATGGTGGCTCAGTGGCTAAGACACTGAGCTCGTCAATCACAAAGGTTGGCAGTTGGCTGTTCGAAACCCTAGCACTGAGTAACAGAGAGAGCTCCCGTTACTTTTCCCAGCTTCAGCCAACCTAACAGTTCGAAAGCATGTAAAAATGCAAGTAGAAAAATAGGGGCCACCTTTGGTGGGAAGGTAACAGTGTTCTGTGTGCCTTTGGCATTTAGTCATGACTATGGAGATGTCTTCGGATAGCACTGGCTCTTCGGCTTTGAAACGATGAGCACCACCCCTAGAGTCGGGAATGACTAGCACATATGTGCGAAGGGAACCTTTACCTTTACCTATACAATGCTCTGGACAGGTAGGAGGAAGGGTGAAGTATCTTGGAATTTAGCAACACCAAGATTGGATCTAGGTATATCTGGTTCAGCCTATAACCAGAATTATGCATACTTATGCATTAAAATACATACTTAGGCATTTAGAAAAACTTTCCCAGACTTAGTACCTAGAGAAAGCAATTAGGTTTTCATCTATATCTGAATATACATTCATTATTTTGCAAAAAAAACAAATAGAGTGGTAAAACCAGCCTAGAGAAGCAATATTTTTCTACTTAAAATATTTATTCACAATTAGGCACTTTGAAACAAATCAGTTTCAAACAGATACAGCCTTTCGTATGGTTGCAATAAAAAAACCAAAATTACAGGCAAAATTACTGGGAGGAGGGATGGCCTAAAATAAGGTAAAGAAAGGAGGCAGAGATTAAGCCCTCAGAAAAAGACACATTTCTCCTCCACAGGTACTAAGTATTTGTGCAAAATGCATGTTGGGGGTAAGTTCCAAAGAAAAGAGGCACCAAGGGAGAGAAGGAAGATGAGGAATGAGTAAGTCAGTTATGTAGGGCAGAAAGGGTTTTAAAAAGCAAATAAAGAAAGCAAATTGAGATAAGCAGTCAAACAATGGAGGCTTTAAAAAAAAAGTAGCCAAGGGTAATTCCAGATGAGGCTTTTATTGTGCAATCCCTCCACCTCACTCAGATATGGCATTATCTTGCCACTTACAGGATTCCTGTATTTTCTCACTACTTCTTTTCCTACCCCCAAAAAGCTAAAATGAAAGAAAGGGCAGAAAAGAACCAAATTGGAGCATGTCTCTCCCTGAAAGTCAAGCTTGAGAAAAGAGAACCACAGTAGAGTATATAAGCAGTGGTGTATTAACCATTAAGCAGACTAAGCACGTGCTTAGGGCACCAGGCCCAAGGGGGCACCACAAAGTTGAGAGAGAGAGAGAAAAACCAATAAAGACCTGTACAGTATATACAAAGGAGGGGGACACCAAGATTTGTCAGTGCGTAGGGCACCATTGAGCCTTAATCCGCCACTGTATCAGTGGTGGGATTCAAAATTTTTTTACTACCTGTTCTGTGGGCGTGACTTGATAGGCGTGGCTTGGCGGGCGTGTCAGGGGAAGGATACTGTAAAATCTCCATTCCCTCCCCACTCTGGGGGAAGGTTACTGCAAAATCCCCATTTCCTTTGGATCAGCTGAGACTCAGGAGGCAGAGAATAGATGGAGGTGGTCAGAGGTGGTATTAATAATCTATGAGCTTGGATAAAAAATATAGGAACATCACCAAGAGTCAATATCAAGAGTCCGGTGGAGGAAACTAAATTGGGGAAGTCTGGAATAGACCAAGACCAGTATGTCCAGGATCAATATTCCTCAGGGTACATAAAAACTGCCCTAACATGGGCTTTCAGAATCATTTCAAAAGTTCTTTGCAAGTTATCAGTTAAGACAGTGGCATGAGTACAACACTTTGGGGTTTCAAGATAAACCTTTCAAATGGGACTCCAATGGCAAGAGAATTCAGATACTGACACCCTCCACTTTGTAGTGATAGTTGGAGGTGGGTGGGAGAAAGGGAGGTCAAGAAAGAACAGTAGAGGTGTTTTCCCCGAAGAGAGAAAGGAAGATAAACTTGACTTTGAAATATGCAAGAATCATTACTTAGGCAAAAGGGACTGGAACATTCTATGTCCAGAACAATCTGATAACATTTGAGAACAACTCAAACAGACATTTTCCCCAATTCACTGAATAATACGGAGGAAGGAGAAGTACATGATTATGCACAATTCAAAGTTTCTATTATTACAGCCAATCTCAATCCTAGAGAGGTTGATAATGATATTATTGGATTATCACCTGGCTCAGGAGCAATGCTAGCTTTCCAAGATAGCTTTCTCTCACTTGCTTCCTCTAATCTTCCAGTTTGCTATAGTTTTTCTTGGCACCAATGGGGATTTAGATTTTTGCAGGCTAAATACAGTTCCCTCTTTGAATGAAGGCATGGGGCTAAGAGCATAGAGCAGATGTGAGTTTGATGGCCTCAAGCTCTACCTCCCATTTTTTATTTAGAGACTCTCCCCAACCTTGTGCCATTGAGCTAAGACTTCTGGCAAAATTAGTCTTGCCCAGACTGATAGATGAGAAAAGAGGAGGGAAAAAATATAAAATTCTCACCACCTTGACACTATCTTGGTCCCCTGGGGCCTGCCATTATCGCAATCTAACCCACCTTGGGGTGGCTCTGAGGGTCGAACAGGAGAAGAAAAACACTCTTGTTCAGATGCCTGGGGGAAAGGCCTTGGGATATGTCACTTCACAAGCAAATCTGGGCTTTCCTGCAATCCACAATGTGAGAAGAGGCAGGCCCATGGGAAGGAAGCCTGCCAGGTCTGGGTTGAAAAACAAATAGTAGATTGTGAATTGGCTGGAAGGATGAGATGTCTGGCAACTCTCAGGTTGCTGGAGCATCACCTTTCCATATATGTGACACAAATATATATACATATATATATGTGTGTTACGTTTTTGAGCTGATCAATAAATAAGTCAGGGAGACTAGTATAGATCTATTTCGAGCTTTTTAGCTCTCATCAGCTAGCCATACCCTTACTGGAATTCGAACCGGGGCTGTATTCCATGCTAGGCGAGAGCCTTAGCCATTAAGCCAACCAGGTTCTCTTCCTGCTCAGCTGAGACAGGAGGAAAAGTATATATAATTGTTCCACAACACCCTAAGGGAGGAGACATACTGTTTCCTTTTCTGCCTTTCGGCTCATCACCAGAGACCATCTAGACAGAAAGCCATGAGTTCCGTTGTGTAATATTTTTTTTATATGTGTGTTATGTTTTTGAGCTGATCAATAAAGATTTTAAAGATTTTAATTTTATCAAAAAAATTTAAAAAATTACACAACGGAACTCATGGCTTATTCATCAGCTCATAAAACTAAAACATATATATGTGTGTGTGTGTGTGTGTGTGTGTGTGTGTGTTAGTTTTATGAGCTTATATATATATATATATATGCATGCATACATACATACATACATACATACATACATACATACATACATATATATGTTAGATTTTTAAGGGCTGAAAATAAAGAGACCAGGATGGATCCATTTCAGGCTTATTAGCCTTCTTCAGCTGGCCATACTCCTTCTACTGGGATTTGAACCGGTGCTTTCCAGCATATGAGGCAGGCTTCTCTATGCCTTGAGCTATCCGGTATTCCTGATACATCAGCCAATTTACAGGACTCTTAAATGAGAGAATATTATCACAGCTCCTGTTCAAGGGTCCCTTTAAGGGGAGGAGACTTAACGTCATCCCTCTCTGCCCTTCGACTCAACCTAGAGATCATCCAGACAGAGAACCAATTAGATTACTGCTGTGTGACATTTTTTAGATATGTGTTAGATTTTTAAGGGCTGAAAATAAAGAGACCAGGATGGATCCATTTCAGGCTTATTAGCCTTCTTCAGCTGGCCATACTCCTACTGGGATTTGAACTGGTGCTTTCCAGCATATGAGGCAGGCTTCTCTATGCCTTGAGCTATCCGGTATCCCTGATACATCAGCCAATTTACAGGACTCTTAAGGGATGACGTTAAGGGATGACGTTAAGGGATGACGTTAAGTCTCCTCTCCTTAAAGGGACCCTTGAACAGGAGCTGTGATAATATTCTTTCATTTAAGAGTCCTGTAAATTGGCTGATGTATCAGGGATACCGGAAGGGCAGAGAGGGATATATATATATATGTTAGAATTTTTTTTAAGGGCTGAAAATAAAGAGACCAGGATGGATCCATTTCAGGCTTATTAGCCTTCTTCAGCTGGCCATACTCCTTCTACTGGGATTTGAACCCAGTAGAAGGAGTATGGCCTTCTACTGGGATTTCAAATCCCAGTAGAAGGAGTATGGCCAGCTGAAGAAGGCTAATAAGCCTGAAATGGATCCATCCTGGTCTCTTTATTTTCAGCCCTTAAAAAATTCTAACACATATCTAAAAAATGTCACACAGCAGTAATCTAATTTGGTTCTCTGTCTGGATGACTCTGGGTTGACTCTGGGTTGAGTCGAACCAAAAACCTACATATATATATGTAGGTCTTTGGTTGTTCGGGTTTTCTCCCGCGTAGAATTGGAATTATCTTCACGACGTTTCGATGAAATCTCATTCATCATCTTCAGGCTGGTGCTTCCGGCTTGGTGCTTCCGGCTTGGTGCCGGAAGCACCAAGCCGGAAGCACCAAGCCGGAAGCACCAAGCCGGAAGCACCAGCCTGAAGATGATGAATGAGATTTCATCGAAACATCGTGAAGATAATTCCAATTCTACGCGGGAGAAAACCCGAACAACCAAAGACCTACATACAAACACCCGCGAAAACCTCAGAAAACATATATATATATATACCTTGAACAGGAATGCATATATATATATAATTATTATTTATTTATTATTTTATTAAATTTATACCCCGGACTTCTCCAAACGGACCCAGGGCGGCATATATATATATATGCATTCCTGTTCAAGGTATGCTTCTTTTGCTAATACCAATGGTAGTGTTGAAAAGCAGTATGCCTATGCTGTGGAAGCCTGGAGCAGTATGCCTATGCATGGTTCTCTTTCTACCTCTCTGGCCGGTCGCAGTGTGTACTGACAGGAGGGCAGAGATCGACCTCGAGGCCCCTTTTATGTGGGGTACCTCAGGGCTCGGTTCTCTCACCCCTCCTGTTTAACATCTACATGAAGCCGCTGAGTGAGATCATCCGTGGCTTTGGGGTAGAATACCATCAGTACGGTGATGACACTCAGCTGTACATTTCTACCCCTGGCCACCCCAACGATGCCGTGGAAGTGCTGTCTCGGTGTCCGGAGGCCGTGCGGGTCTGGATGGGGAGGAACAAACTCAGACTCAACCCGTCCAAGACCGAGTGGCTGTGGTTCCCGGCATCTCGATATAGCCAATTAACTCCATTGTTGGCTATCGGGGGCGAGTCATTGGCTCCTGTGGAAAGGGCCCGCAACTTGGGCGTCCTCCTAGACTCACGACTGTCCTTTGACGATCATGTGATGGCTGTGGCCAGGGGGGGGGGCCTTCTATCAGGTTTACCTGATACGTCAGTTGCGCCCCTTTCTAGATCGAGATGCCCTACGCACGGTCACTCAAGCCCTCGTTATTTCCCGCCTAGACTACTGCAACGCCCTCTACATGGGGCTCCCCTTGAGGTGCACCCGGAGGCTCCAGCTAGTGCAGAATGCGGCCACGCGGGGGATTCTGGGAGTTTCTCGTTACTCCCACGTAACACCTCTCCTGCGTGAGCTGCACTGGCTGCCTGTGGTCTTCCGGGTGCGCTTCAAGGCGTTAGTTACCATCTTCAAAGCGCTCCATGGCACGGGTCCTGGTTACTTGAGAGACTGCCTCCTACCACATTCCTCCCTTCGATCTGTCCGCTCCCACAGAGTTGGCCTTCTCAGGGTACCGTCAGCCAGTCAATGCCGACTGGCAACTCCCAGGGGACGAGCCTTCTCTGTGGCAGGTCCGACACTCTGGAACGACCTTCCCCCCGATATCCGTACCATCACGGACCTACGCCTCTTCCGTCGGATGGTAAAAGCACATTTTTTTCATCTAGCCGGCCTGACATAGATTAGGGAATATTTTAATTCGATATTTATTGGTTTTAATTATTTATTCAAATTTTAGCACAGATCTAATAATTTAATTGTTTTTTATATTTTGTATATTGTGGGGTTTTTATCTTTCTGTGCACCGCCCTGAGTCCCTTTTAGGTGAAATAGGGCGGTATATAAATAAATAAATAAATAAATAAATAAATAAATAAATAAATAAATAAATAAATAAATAAATAAATAAATAAATAAATAAATAAATAAATAAATAAATAAATAAATAAATAAATAAATAAATAAATAAACGCTGTGGAAGCCTGGCTTTCCTTCTGTCAGAAACTAATTCAATTAGGGCTGCACAACTTTTTCTACTCCCAAGGTCCCACTGTGCTTTCAAAAGCTAAGATTCCATAAGAAATGGGTAGATTCAAGAGAAAAATAACCTGTGTTTCATTTGCATCTCGGGTATGCAAACTTGGCATCTTTAAGACTTGTGGACTTCAACTCCTCCTGACGAATTCTGGGAGTTGAAATCAACAAGTCTTAAATTTGCCAAGTTTGCAGATTTAAAGGGTTAAATCTGTTTGTAGACCCCCCAATTTAAATCAACTAACATTAAATAATTACAATTTGGAGGGTTTTCTTTTTAGGATTGCAACCAAGCTTTGAGGGCCAAAGTGTGGGGGATGGGAAGGGGATGGGTGGGTGAGAGACAGGAATGGGATGGGATGGGGACAGCTCTGTGGCTTTAGTAAATGTACTTTGGTGTTAAATTGGCTGATTGCTGAAACACCTTTTTTCCCCCAGGGACTGTCAATCTTCCAGAGAAGGCTTTCAGTAAAGCAGCTTTGCAGTGGTTTGAATAACAAAAGAAGAGAAGTGCTTAAGAAGATTATTGGGAAAGAATGAACAGCTCCAGTATCCCAAGCCAATGAAACAGAGAAAGTGCAGTGCAAAACACTGATTTCCCAATAGGTCATTCCAATCAGAAATGACAACAGAGATAAGCAGAGATACCAGGAATATCAACCAAAATCGGAGGTATGGGTAGTTCAAAAGAAGACGAAAATAATGTTAAAGAAATGACTCCCATGTTTGAATGGCTAAATGGAGAATCTGCACTCTCTTTGGAAGAATAATTACAATCAGATGAATTATTCCTAAAACGAGAAGGCTGCCTTATGCTGGCTTCTTGAAAGCCTAAGCTATAGGAAACACTAAGGACCCCCCCAAACAGACGTACTGAGTGCTGATTACTGGTGAAGAGACTAGAGTACTAATAAAGGAGACTATTTGTAGCTCAGGGCTGAAATGAGGGGGTTTTGGCGCTCTCTGAGCTTGCTTGTTTTCTTGCAGACGTTTCATTACCCTAACTAGGTAAACTCATCAGTACTACCATAGTAAGGAGCGGAGTTTGCAGCCAATTTATATTCTGGTGTCTTGCCTGTCTGTGTGGGTGAGGACAGTCTTAAGAGATTCTTTGGTTGGGCTGTTTACTGATGGCTCTTTCGCAGTTTCTTGATTGGGGTATTGTTTACTTGATTGTTGTTCTAAAGTTAACCTTGGAGTTAATCTATGCTGACCTGAATGCTGATTACTGGTGAAGTGCTGGAGTCTTGAGCTGGTTGACTGTCTCTTTTGCATAGTCTATAGATGTTGCTAATATCTACGTGTCTGTTGATAGTTGATTTGTCAGAGTGCCAGCCTTCTAGAAATTCCCTGGCATCTTTGGACTTAGCCTAGTCTAGGATTGTCACATTTTTCCAATTGAAACTATGGTTAAATCTGTCTATGTGTTGTCAAATTAAAGAATTCTCATCATGTCTTCTGACTGCCAGTTGGTGTTCATGGATGCGTTTTGCCAGTCTTCTGCCTGTTTGCCAGACATAGTGGTTGTTGCATTTCTTTCATTGTATCTTGTAGATGACTCCTGTTTTTTCTTCTTGCTGAATCTTTTGATTTGTTTAGGAAGTTTTGAAGGGCTTTAGCTGGCTTGTGTGCTACACTGATTCCATGTGGTTGTAGTAGTCTATTTGTGATTTCTGAGATATTCTTGATCTATGGCATTTTTAGAGCTTGTGTTGGTTGTGCGGTATTGGGTTGAGTGGTAAGGGACTTTTTGATAAAGTTGTGTGGGTAGCCACTTCTAGTAAGACTAGAGTAACTACCACTTCAAGCCAGGAGCCACACAAGAAAAACAACTCTGGGTGAGCAAAGGCTTGGCAAAGATCATTCTTAAAAAAAAACAAGGATTTGTCCCCGCTGTGCAAAATTATGAGGTAGTCAACTTGAAAAAGGAAAAATAAGTGGGGCAGCAGGAAATACCTCTGGCACTCATTTGCCATCACTCACAGAACAAATCATAGATCATATACATCAGTGGTAGTCAACCTGGTCCCTACCGCCCACTAGTGGGTGTTCTAGGTTTCATGGTTGGCGGTAGGGGTTTTGTCCAATACTGAAGCACTTTCCTTTTTTTAATTTAATTGTCTTCCCTACTTTATAAATCACCCTTACTGTGGAACCAGTGGGTGGTTAGAAAATTTTACTACTAACAGAGACACAAAAGTGGGCAGTAGGTATAAAAAGGTTGACTACCCCTGATATACACGAAGGACCTTCCTTTTCCTAGAGAAAGAATCCCTACATGAGAAGCCATGGAAGCAAAGATCTAGGTCACTGTAGGGGGGAGAAAAAGGAATGGCTTTGAGGGATATCCATTTCCAGGGCTGCTTAGATAATATTTGCAAGTTTTATGCAAAATCTCTCCGTTTATGTTTCCCTAAAAATTAGAATTAGTGGACATAAAATAAAATAAAAATAAATTTAAAATAAAGAATTCTGAACTTAATCATTTATTCTGAGCAAAAGAGAAGAACTGAAAATTATTATTAGGATTTCAGAAATCAGCAGTATCATTAATGAATGGTAGATAAATACCTTTAGCTATTGTTATTATAAAACACAACTTGCTGCAGTGTACACAATTTATACACCCTAATCCCTAACTGCAGAGTTTCTCTAAAATTGCTGACAAAAGATTTTTTTTTAAATGAAAGGGAAAAGTACCACATACATGGGAGCAAATCAGATTCATCCATTTCTCTGGGATTGTCTCCATACACTTTTTTGTTCTGACTCTGCCCAAACTTTTGGGAGTGTGGCCAGTACAGCATAGTTGCACTCCACCAATAGGTGGGTGATGTTAATGCTGGTACAAGAAAGTACATCTAAGTGCAAGTACTACAAATGTACACCACCTTTCTAACATAGCAGCACAATAGTCTTAATTGCAGCTCAATCATAAATTTCAGACCCAATCTGAAGAGGAGAGACTGTCTGCCTTCAAATAAAGGGCTGGCACAGCACACATGAAACTTGCAATTTAAAATATTTTGAAACATACAATTAAAACAAATCAGACCAAATCTTGCTTCACAAGAGTCTGAGCCAAATCAACCTTGCATGTAGAAGACATTATTGGTCATTAATTTACAGAAAGTTGAGTCACAGAGGGAGGGGAGACATTCCTGACCAAGCAATCCTTGTAATAAAAAACCGAAAGTCTAGTTTTGTTTCAAAATAAACCTCATTTCTCATTCAGAAAAGCTGAATTCTGCAGGTAGCAAAGGTGTTGTAATTGAATTTGTTGTCTGTGTAGATTTAGTTAAGCGATACAGGATTACTTCTCTAACCAATGGGAATAACAAAGAAACCCTGCAGGATGCTACATCTTGTCCTTGATATATTGGATTTCCCAATGTGCCTCCATCTGACTTTAAAATATCACAAGCATGGACTTCCCAATTTTAAAAAACCATCATCTACAGTCCTACTCATTTCATACATCTTGTTACTTGAAGAAGGTAGAGAGAAACAACTCTGTATAATGATTTACGTGACCAATCCTAAATTATGAAACTTAGCAACTCTATCCTAGTAGATTTAATAGATAATTGTTTACAACATTTGCCAGTTTAAGAAATACACCAATGTGTACTGGTGTATGAAAACCAGGATGGTTTGGGGTAAATAAGAACATGAGTCAAAAGCTATTTCTGCACATCTGGCCAACAATGTTAGAAACCCAAGCTAGTGAAATGAAGTCCTATCTGGGAATAAAGTTTCATCCCCTCTTTTTGATACGGGTTCCTTTCAGTCCAATATTGGCTGGAATGATGGAAATTGTAATCTAACACATCTGGAGGGCACCAGCTCAGAAAAAACAGCTGTATATATTACCATGCATGACATGACCTCTACTGCAAGAATTAAAAGAGAATAAAAATTCATACATAGCTTTTAAATATTTGGTAAGTGCCTTGTCCCCAAAACTGAACCATTCTGTAGTATCCCCCACTTCTGGAAACAGTGATTTGCCAGTGAATGAATTGGAAGTGGAGATGCAACTCCCACTGCTCCAGCTTCTCTACTCCAACATCACGTCCTCCTAAATTTACATGGCCTTCCTCCTCGTTCGTCCTTCAGATGTATTGGACAAACCATGAGACTTGTTTGCTCATAGATCTGGAGGAACCAGGCTGGAAAAGGAAGAACATAGCTGAAATTACCATTATTGCACTCACCTTGTGCAACTGCCCAACACCATCTCCCAGGAAGGCGATGGTATGGCCTGTTTCTATCATGGCAGCCACAGCTGTCAATCTTGGCACGGTACTCAGGAGTGCCTCAGCCACCAATGGCTTCCGGCTGGCAATGGGGCTAGGCGTGTGTTCATCCCCACAGGGGTAAATCTCTGGGGACTCCTGGAAATGAATAACATGAAAAACAAAAAGGTTGGAAGACAGCCACCATGGGGTGGAGTAACTGATCTTCTGCCCCTAAACTGTAGAGTCACTCCTGTCCTGTCACTCACTTTGGATAATGAGCTGCAACGAGAGGTCACTCCATATTCAATGGCAGCCTCCTCTTCATTGTTGTCACCTATTCCAGATGTGGTATAGCACAGATGCCGCGTCTTCTCCATTGCTGCATTAATTGCATTCAAGCTGTAGGAACACAGTGCAGTCCGCCCAGTTGGAACTGCAGTGGAGCCCTGCCCAGCAGCTAAAACAACAAAGAGGGTTTTGTCTTTTCCAGCAAAACCAGGTGCTAGATGCATAGCCTGAGCCAGGTTGTAAGCTTGCCCTTGGCTATGTTGGCATTCGAGAGGCAGCTCCACGTAGGAATAGAGGTTGGTGTCATCTACGCAGGTCCGAGAGAGGTAGGTACGATATTCCATCTGTGCCTTTGCTCCACGCCGAAAGAACAAGAAGTAGACATAGCCATCAGAAGCAAAGGCACCAACATAGCTGTTGTTGTAGTCTGAGAAATCACCCACAACCAGTTTCCCCATTCCTTCATTGGAGAAGGCCTGTGGTCCTTCCAACTGGCGGATGGTAAATGGCGGGATCCCTCCAGAGAGCTTTGCTGTCAGTCCACGACCCACAAAGAGCAAGTCCCGGTCATTGTGTTGCCCCACCAAGCCAACTGTTGAAACCTTTGGCTCATTGGCTGCAACAAACTGGTTGTCTCCTGGATCCTCAGGATGGTACAACACTTTGGTGATATCCGTCAGAGCTCGCTTCTCACATACCCCCTGGAACAGCTGCCCACACACCACTAGCTCACTGGCACGCTCATTCGGTAAGAGGAGCTTGTTAGAGTTGTCCATCAGTTGGGCCTGTGGACACTCACGAACATCACGGAAAGGGAGACACTCAGGACTGTCTTGGTCTGGCCCTGTGCGAGCATATCCTAGAAGCCTCAGCTCAGAGTCCAGCTGATACAAGGCATTGACAGCCCCCACATACAGTCCCCCTGTGCTCTGGGCTTGAGCCAAATGATTGAATGTACTGTTGGGAACCACGAATAATGGATAGGAAGAGGGTTGAGCAGCTGGGTACAAGGGCAGCAGGAGCATCAGTGTAACCATTAGGGGCAGCAACAGGCGGCCTAGGACCATGGCCAAATCCTAGACGGGAAGAGAAAAGGAATGAGCAACAATTAACACAAACATCCTAAACCAGGCTTCCCAATCCTTGGGCGCTTCAGTTGAATTCCATTGTCAGTTCCCACAATCTACAGCCAGTAGGTCCAAAGAGATCAGGACAGTTCAAATCTGACCCTGGAGGACCACTGGCACTTTCTCAAAGCATTCATTCACAGATCCTACAATAGCTTGGCTTCCAAGAAGTAGGAAGACACAGGGGATGCCCACATGGTGCCACTATTCCTCCTCTCAACTCTGCAGGTGTCCAAGTTCATTCCAAATGCATATGCTCCAAAACACTTCAGTTCTGATTACCAAAATCGTCTTGCTGCCTAAAAACCTCCATCAGCAGCAAAAAGGCACAGTAGCAGATTCATGAGTGAATAAATAGTTTTATACTTCGTCATAGAGGAGCAAAGTACTACAGGCTATGATTCATTTTTCTCTCTCTCACCACAATCAGCCACCCAATGGGCATTTTTTTAAAAAAACCAGAAAAGGGGAAAGGCTTCTTGAGAAACCACAATCCTTTAATAAATCAAAGGAGGTTTACATGTCCTCAGCTAATCTATCACATCTCTGCAACCAGCTCGGGGCTCAACAATTATGTACCAGACTCATGAAAAGGGAGAAAGGAATCTCCAAGTACAAGCCATCTACACTTTCAATATCCAGATTCAATATTCAGAGACCAAAATTAACAACATAAACCAGTTGCTGACTCTGTGGACACTTTTGCTGCCCTCCAATTGCTTATTTTAAAATTAAATACTTCAAGTCCAGCTGTGTTTGCTCGAGTTCAACCAGGTCAGTTAACTTGGTTATTCTTTAGTTAGATTAGTCGGTTTATGGTTGCATGTAGTCCAAACTTAGAACATCGATTACTTTAATAATCAAATCAATCTAGTGTGTTGTGGTAATCTAGTCATATGCGCTATTCCCACCCTACTGTGACAAACTCGTCGCATGGAAGTGGATTTCTTCCTCTGTTGTGTTCCTGTGTTGAGTTGTTATTAAAGCAATTTTCTTATTTGCTGAGGTACATACAAGCATTGACTCACACAGGCATACAACCAGCAGCCTTCTCAAAGTGGAGATGATTAAGTTGTAAGCCTGTCCTACCCACATAACGGACTATCCTAATTTAGAAATGAGGGTGGAATGAGCCTGTTCCAGAAAATCTAGCAGAGACACAGCAATCTCATTTGAGCTCAGAAACTGCAGGCCCCTTTCAAGGGAGTCTCCAGGCCTTCAGCGACAAAAGCAGCACCGCACCGTCACACCAGAAACTCCGCCCTTTGGGAGCATGTGCGTGATGCACATGGAGAAAGAATAGGGCTTGCCCCAAGACACCACAACACTCCTTGTGTCATTCTGACTCCCCTTGCTAACCTTGAGGATGCCTTTGTCATTTTTAAGCGCGTATGCATCTCGCAACTCGCCAATCTTCCAACCGTATTTAATTGTGGCTCAGCATGTCACTTGGGAATCACCAGACTAGACAGACTGAAGTTAATCCCAAGAGGATCCTCTTTTTTTGCCTCAGGAATATTGTCTCCTCCAGATTCCTTCCCCCCCCCTTCTTGAGTAGGGTTTCAACTGTCTGCCAAAAGCTATCACAGATCAGGATTTTGCATGTAGCCCCTCACTCGCTGGGTGATGAAATCCTGCCGACAAAAATTCTCTACGCAGTCCGTGTGGACAGCCCTGTCCTTCCTTCCCTAACAGGCTGGTAAAACCAGATTAACGTGTGCTGAAGAGACACCCTGTCAATTTGATGACATTTGAAAGAGACAAAGGAAGTTTTCTTTCCACTAGGTCAGCTAAATACTCGCAAGGGGAACTGGGATTCTGATTACTGTGAGTAGGTAGGCGTTGGGAACTTGGGGGTGGATTAAGTTGCTACAAAGACGAGTCATTGTGTAGCACATGCATTAGGGCAAACTAATGGAGCAGCTAGGAAATTGCTAGGAAATCAATATGGTAGCCCTGCCGCACAACACTGCTGCTAAAACTAACCATCAGGTAAAGCAATGTTTCTCAACCGTGGCAACTTTAAGTCCTGTGGACTTCAACTCCCAGAATTCCACACGACTTAAAAGTCGCCAAGGTTGAGAAACACTGAGGTAAAGGCTTAAATTGCGGACTCCCAATTCAACGTCAAGAAAAAGAAACAGCAGCAGAAGGAGGAGGAGAAACGGAAGAAGCAGGGACACAACATACATCTATCTCACCTTCCCAAGGCTCAGCTTCTCCCTGCTACAGCAATCTATAACCCGGTTATTTTACAGCCTGAAATGGAGGCCAAATGCTGCAAAGCTTCTGCATCATTCAGGCTCCGGATCCTGCCTTTCTTTCCACCATTCTCTGTCCTCACCTTCCTTCATCCCTTCCTCAGGCATTTTGTCACCAAAGACTCCACCCTACTGGGCTAAGTACATGGAGTTGGGTAGACTGAGGTGCTGGGATGAGAAGAAGGAGAGCAAGAGATGGGACTTCCCGCTCTACCAACCCTTCAGATTCCAATTGGGATCTAGCGATGGGGAAGGTGATTAAGAGTCCCTCGATGATCCTCCTCCTTCCGTGAGTTCATAGCACAGCCACAAAGAAGGAAGGACGCAGAGAGGAGCCACTGAGGGGAAAAACAAGTAGCAGGGAAGACCTCAGATTCTACTTTGATTTCTGCCGCTGCTGCACGTGATAATTGGAGTTAAACATTTGCCGTCTCTTATTTCTTTGTAGACAAAGGGCCTCCAGAGGCAAATCAATGGGAGTGGAGATTAAAAAAAACAAACCCTGGAAACTAAATCTAATCCCAGATGTTTCACAACCTCAGCTGGGGCCAGGATAGGCAAGGCAAGCTTTGTCACGAAGGCAGTCACAATACAATAAGTGGTGATATGGGAACACAAATGTGCAAAAAACCTAACAACAACAGTACATCAGACCAAGCCTCCCTGGCTTTTTCTTACAAACCGTACATAGGGATGTTGTCCAGAACGGAGCATTTGGTGGGGGGGGGGCCCTCTCCCCACTGACTCTATTCTGATTATTCCTCTGTTGCAGGCTGTTGTCTAAACACACAAATGGGAGAGTGATTTGTTTTCCTCCCTCTTCGCTCCAGTAGTGGAATTCCCAGTTTTACTTTACACATACTCTTATCGCCCTTTCGAATTACCCAGAAAATGGAGCCATCTGCCTACTAAAGCAGGGAAAGGAAGAGGACCCACTTATTCAACATCTGGGCTGGAAATCAAGCCATCTGTCTCTCCTCCTCCTCTCCCCTGTTTCATCTCCCCCCCCACTGCGGGGGTGGTGGTGGTGGCAGGAAGCAAGGGACTATTGGGATTTATAGTAACTCTTCTCTCACCCCTTCCCTCCTGGCAACAGTTGGAAGGAAGCAAAGAGAATAAATGTAGCAACATTCCAAAATCCCAGGAGAAAGCTTGAGAGGCACTCACAGGAGACAATGGCACAGGGGTGGAGCTGCTAGAGACAAAGGAAACTCTACATGCGCACATACAAACACACGCAACTGTCCATGTATCTATCTATGTATCTATGTATGCATCTGTCCATCCGTCCGTCCATCCATCCATCCATCAGTGAAGAATTCAGGAGTCTTGTTCCAAATATTCAAATATATTTGGGTTGGCATAGCAAAACCACCTGAATCAAAGCATTACTACAGGTAGTGATTATTTTCAAGTAATGACCCAGAAGAAGAAAAACAACATCCATCATAAATTGCATTTTTCAGAGTCAACTTCAACTTGCAACCTGCATACATCCATGCTATCTAGTCCCAGAGATAGAGCCCAGGGATTTCTACACCCCAGAGGGCTCCCAATCGCCCTCTCACATCCATACCCTTCCGGTGCTTACCAACCAGCTGTGCTGGAGACATTTCAGCTCCCACATGGTAGGGTCAAGCAGCAGGACTCCACAGGCATCCCTACTGGAAGAGGAACGAGATAAGACAGGGTCCCAGCGACAGGGAAAGGGAGTTTGCCATGCTGCTTCAAGGCCGCATCAATGGCTGCTGTGATAAACCTCCCCAATCAAAGTCTCCACTGTTCCCATCTTGACTGTGCCATCACAGAGCCACACGGGGCGAAAGGGTCCATTATCCCATTGACACTGAGCACTCACAGCTCCAAAACATGGCACTGACAACCCAGAGAAAATGGAATGGGGTGGGGAAGCAAAGAATGAAAAAGGCCCTTGCTGGAGTTCAGAGAAAGAAATCAGTTATTGCCTGCTGGAATATCAGCTGAGTGGGAGACTGTGAGGAGCAGGGGAAGAGGACAGGTCAGGACATGGGGTTGAGTTGAGCTCCTCAACAGAGAACAGAAGGATCCTTTGTGATCTGTTTGTATGGAGTTGTTGAACAATTGGAGGGGGCAAATAGAGAGAGGCTTGATTTGATTTGAGAGACCCCCTTTTTCACTTTGGCAATGATGGTGATGGATATTTCGTTCTTTGGTTTTTAGTCTGTGGAAGAAAACCTCCTTCACCAGCCCAAGACTGACCAGAGACTTCACAATTAAGCCAGCTGATTGAAGGCTGAAGACCGGGACACCCTTACCCTCCCAATTTGGAATTGGACTTCCAAATTTCTCTGGCTTTTACTGCTGCAAAGAAATAGTAATGCCAGGCATCTCAAGCTCTAGGCCTCCTCCAGTATTTAAAATTCCCTGGGCAGATTGTCAACAGAACTCGTGCAAAATGAATGCGGGCTGGTTCCTGAGGAGTCAAAGTCTTGCCGATTCCTATTCTGAGGCCGACAACATGCTGCCACACAAGACAATTGCATTAGTCCACCATTGGTTGGCGGGTGTGTGAAAGGGGCTAGACTTCACTGAACATGCCTTTGAGAGTCTGACCATACGCCACCAACAACCCAAATGACTCCAGATCTGATTTCCCCCTTAAT
Source organism: Rhabdophis nuchalis (assembly GCA_039707465.1). Lineage (NCBI taxonomy): Eukaryota > Metazoa > Chordata > Lepidosauria > Squamata > Natricidae > Rhabdophis > Rhabdophis nuchalis. The sequence continues at coordinate 194,721,575 of CM077646.1, forward strand.
CCTTGGAAGCAGCCCTTCTCTCCGCCTCTCTCCAGCCATATGGTCACTCCCTCCCACATTCAACCATTTCCAGGCAACCCAAATGACTCTTCTATCACTGGCTTCAGGAAGTTGAAAAATCTGGGAGATTTGGGCTGAAACAGGGAGAAGGACCTGGCACTTCTACAAGAGAGGGGAGGGGGAAGGACTTGAAATCAAAGAGGAGTCAACCTATGTATGGAAGAGGATTTGGGGAGGTCTTCCTTCATCTAGGGTGGCTTGAGTTACATGGGCTTTCCTGCTACTGCAAATACTTCCCACAGATTCTGCCCTGGTGGCAACTGAAGCCTCCCTCCCTTGCAAGAATGGGAGCTTGAAAAGGTGTCAAGGTCAGCAAAGAAGCTGCCGTTCCCTGGCGGGCGCCCAGCACAGCCGCCCCCACAGCGGGAAGCAGGCGTGGGGGGGGAGCTATGCCAATCTACGTGCTGCTGAATGTCCCCTTTGTCTGGCGCAGGGTAGGAGGGGGGGGGGCAGAGATAGCGCCACCCATGATAAGAGTCCAGAGTCTGAGAGACTCTAACTTAAGGAGTTCAGGGCTAGTCAACTCTCGAGGCCTCCCAGAGCTTGACCCAAAAGGGTAGGAAAGAAGGGCAGCCCCCAACACATCGAGGCACCCATGTACACTCCGCTCTAGGCTCATCCTCACCCACACGCATGCATAGGAAAGAATGCTGTCTCAAAGGACAGAGAAACACAACTCAGCAGGAGAAAAGTGATAGGGTTTTTTAAAGTTCCTTTTAGGGCAGTGCTTCTCAATTATTTTCCGTCATGCCCCCCCTAGGAAGAAGAAAACATTTCGCGCCCCCCCCGCGCGCGGCTGTAAATAGTATCGTTTGTCTATAAAATTGTTATAAGTACACCTCTGCATAACACTGTGTCCTTATTAACGTATAAGAGAATTAAAAAAAGAAAGAAATGGGGATCAATTTACAACAAAGAATAGCTTTATTAACTGTAGCAGAAAAGATTTAAAGTGCGTTAGAAATTTTAAAAAAATTAAATCCTTTGCCGAGGTCAAACGCGCCCCCCTTTACGGAGCCTCGCGCCCCCCCCTGGGGGGCCCGCCCCACTATTTGAGAAGCACTGTTTTAGGGTAAGAAGAAAGGACTGAAAGAAGGTCAAAGCAAATCAGAATGTTAAGGAGAAAAAGGAGAGATAATAGTAAATACAGGCAGATGGGAAGGTAACACTGTTTGGGGCAGAAGGTGGTAACATGCCACAGAATGTTCTGTTTTCTGACTCCAGAGACATCAAATCTTAGGGCTCATGGCAATTGCTTCACTGAGCTCAAAGGCACACAAAGTTCCCCTCTAAGAGCCCTCGAGATCTTTGCCCATTTTAATTATCTTCCACATACAAACATACCCCATAAAACACACACACACACACACACATTCCAGCATGTCAACCAGCATCCCTTACTTACAACAGCTGCAGGCACTGGGCACACACCTGTTCCTTTACTGGGAAAGCAGGTTTTCCCTTCACCTGGAAGGTGCTTGGTGCTGCTGCCTTTCTACAGGCTGCTCTGCTCGGCACCAGGTGATACTGTGGTGAACCCAGCCCACCACCCAACGTCACTAACGCCCACACCATCAAAAAACGGGTGGGCGGCCTCTGATCATTCCTCACATGCAGCAGCAAGTGGGTCTTGAAGCCACAAGGCAGCTGAACACCAGAACTGCGTATCCAGCCAGTGGCTGGGACTGAGAGTCAGGACTGAGACGCATCCTTCCTTGCTGAGAAAGAGCCTGTAGTAATTGGCATCAGCAGAGAAAGGGCAACCCCTAAAATCAGATTCTCTGGGTGGGGCTGAAATTCAACTCTGCCACCCGGATCTAGGGCAAACTGAAGAGGGGGGAGGAAAGAACAAGAAAGAAAAGGGGGAACGGAGGGTGTTTGTTATGCAATTTGAATAGACGTTATGCCCACTTTGCTGGTAGATAGAAAACACAGGCACTAATTCCTCACCCACTGCCTTGGGTGAGGGGAGGAGGGGAAGAAAGAGAATAATAATGCTTGGAGTTAGAATCATGTGAAATCCACACTTCTTGGGCATCACTGATTAACTATGCAAAAACATTTGGAGGGAAGGTAGCAAGATGGCCGTTTTGCCCCTTCTCTTGCCCCCCCCTCCCTCATCCCCTGTAGCTTCGCATCCCTTTGGAAAGGCTAGCAACCAACAAACAGCACTGTTAAGTATAATAGCTGTGTAATTATATAGCCGGGTATGTTTGAGACTTGTTCCTGGTCAATAGCAGACACCCACCCCACCCACACAAGGCAGCTGCCCAATTGTTCACCCTAAGAAAAACATCACAAACTATATTACACCTGAGTGCCCAGGAACAGACGCAGCCTCTAAGCAACAGCCCATCCCCTCATGAGTCTGCCTGAAGCAGTTCCCATTCTCATAGCCCCCACTTTACAACATTCTTCCCCAGAGGCATATACAGCCCCCGCTTTGCTAAAACTTCCTAAATAGGTTTAAGTCAAACCGGTTGGTCCCAGCTGAATGACTGCAGGCATCTGTCTTGGGTTTTAGCTTTGCTCTGGATGCTTGGTTTTGGCATGGATTGGATTTAGCTATTACTACATTTCTTTTGGTTTGGTTGCTGTTGTCAGCTGCCTTTAGTTTTGGGAGAGTGGGGTAGTTTATAAGTACTATAAAATAAATTCAAATACTTTGGTCACCTAATGAGAAGGAAGGACTCACTGGAGAAGAGCCTACTGCTGGGAAAGATTGAGGGCAAAAGAAGGGAATGACAGAGAATGAGGGGGCTGGATGGAGTCACCGAAGCAGTCGGCATAAACTTAAATGGACTCCAGAGATGGTAGCGGACCGGAAGGCCTGGAGGAACGTTGTCCATGGGGTCGAGCACGACTTCACAACTAACAACAACATAAAATAGATAACCAAGCCACATAAGCTGAAGTTTACCAATCAGAAAAGTTGGGCTTATGCACTAAAGCCAAAGCAAAACATGACTTTCCGGGTCAAGATGTGAATCCAGTAGAGTGGGAGGAGGGGAGAGAGGAGGGGAGAAAGAAGGGGGAATTGAAGCAGGGCTTCAGCAAATGGTGAATGGGTGTGGCAGTTTTTCCACATTGCTCACCTACCCTCCCAATTGTTTCTTCCTTAGCTGGTGTTTTTTAAAATACCTTGTGTTTAGGCTTGTGTGGTTTGGCAAGGGAAAGAAAGACCTAGAAGATAGGTTTTTGGACCACTTCATATATCTAACATAAAAATAATGTTTCATACCCTGTTTCCCTGAAAATAAGACCTCCCCGGATAATAAGCCTAATTGGGCTTTTTAGCACATGCGCTAAAATAAGCCCTCCCCAAAAAATAAGCCCTCCCCAAAAATATTGCAACACAGCAACAGCCATGAGGTGACCAGGCTCAATGCCTCCTGCAACACAAAAATTATAATACCTCCCTGAAAAGAAGGCCAAGCGCTTATTTCAGGGCGGGGCAAAAGAAAATAAGACCCTGTCTTATTTTCGGGAAAACACAGTAGTATCAGTAAGTTTGTATATAAAACAGCTGATGTGCAGAAAGAGGGTGCAAAAGCCAACTTGTGACCTGCATTCCAGGAGAAGTGTCACCAAGCTTAGGTCAGAAAGGGGACAGCATCTTAAATAATTTATTTTTCATTAAAAAAAATTATAAAGCAGGGCTTTCTGTTCAGTGTAGAGATGAATGCAACTTCTTCATACACCCTGTGAAGAAGCTTTATGACAATTGGGACTTTTCAACACCAAAGACTGTCTCTGTTCTGGGTTGTGGTGGCCAAACTTTCCTCCCCCCCCCCTTTTTACAGGCAAAACTGAACCACAGACAACTACTGTCATTCTTCAACGGGATAGTATAATCGCTCTGGCACAGCCAGCTGGCATCCTCCCTCTGTGCTGCAAGTGGAAGGACCAGCTTGTCTGGAAAGCTGGACTTTCTGGTGTTGCAGATTTGATATATATCCCGAAGGCCAGGAAGAGGGGAGAAGATTGCCCAAGCCAAAGAATTCACCCCACACCTCTCTCTCTCTCCCTCTATCAAGAATACCATTCCCCACCCCACCCCTATTTCCCCCCCTATTTTCCTTCTTGCTTTGTTGGGAGGAAAAGAAGTATTGCTGTAGCTAATGTTAGTGCTAACATGTTTCAACAGGCATGAAAACACCAACTACGGATTGAGTAGATCTCGTCCTATTAGAAGTGTGGGTCTCGGGGAAATGCAGCCTGCAAATTCTTTGGGGATAACTCAATCTACTCTTAAATCCTTGGGAAGAATCCTTTTTGCAAATTAGTCTCTCCTCCAATATCCAGTTCACACACACAGCAGTAAGTAACCCTTTCTTGTACAGGATATTTCACAAAATCTCAATTAAGGTGAATGTTCCCCAGGCAGTTACAGTACATGATTTTGATAAACCTTTTCTCAGTTCTGTTGTTTTTGTAATCAGCTCGGTTAGAAAATAGCAGACAAACTGCAAAGCCCTTTTCCCACCCAACAACAGAGCCTAACACAGATGGTGTGTGTGTGTGTGAGGAAATGGAGGGAACACACCAAATCTGAGTTTTCTTTTTTCCAAAAGCAGAAATTACTCGCCTTCTCTTCTTCCAGTCTCCAAATTTGGCCATTTCCTCCCAGGCGCTTTTTCAATTTCGTCTACTTTGAAAAAGCGCCCTTCCAAGGAATTTACTGTTCTAGATGGGGAGGAATCGGGTGAGTAACGCGGGCGAAGAAAGGAAAGAAAGAGAGAAAAAACCTCCGATGAGAACAGATAATAAAGATGAAGGGAAAAAGAAGGTCTGAAGCGAGCAGAGAGGGGCGCCAAATGAAGGGAGGGAGGGGAAAGCTGTGGAAAAAGGTGTGGAGCGCCGGAATGCTTGCAGGGCGATCCGTTGCTGGAAAGGGAAGGGACCCGCTAAAGAAGGCGGCATGGGGAAGGGGGTCCAACGGATGGGTCGCCTCTGGGAAGCAGAGGGTATTCCTTGCCCGGTTCTTTTGGCATCCCAGTTGGGACTCGAACAACGGCTCGGAGCACGGAGCAGAACAGAGAAACCGCGTTGCTGGAAGGCATGAAGAGCGCTGGATGTACGGAGCGCAGGCGATCCTAAGGAAAAGTCCTCGAGGGTGCCCCAAGGCGCATCCTACACCTCCCACCCTCCCTCTCTCCCCTTCCCCGCCAGCGCTACCTACCTGGCCAGCGAAGTTCAGGAGAACTTGCGACCGTCCGCCGCACAGTCAGGAGCCGCTCCCGGGCAGCGGCACCCACCTCGCTACTCCCCCCCCCCCCCCCCACAATGCACCGCTGCCAATTCTGGAGTCTCTCCTCCAACCGCCCGCAGCCCATCCCAAGCTAAGCCGAGGCAAGGCAAGGCAAGCCGCCACCTCCCCAAGCCCTAAGGCCGACTAGACCTGGAGAGTCAGGAGCGCCCCCTGCTGACTAAAGTGAGTGACGGTGTTCCAGGAGTTCAAGAATACAATAGCAGAGTTGGAAGGGACCTTGGAGGTCTTCTAGTCCAACCCCTATATCGTTTCAGACAAATGGCTATCCAACATCTTCTTAAAGTCTTCCAGTGTTGGGGCATTCACGACTTCTGGAGACAAGTAGTTCCACTAGTTAATTGTTCTAACTGTCAGGAAATTCCTCCTCAGTTCTAAGTTGCTTCTCTCCTGGATTAGTTTCCACCCGTTGTTTCTTGTCCTACCCTCAGGTGCCTTGGAGAATAGCTTGACTTCCTCTTCTTTGTGGCAACCCCTGAGATATTGGAAGACTGCTCTCATGTCTCCCCTAGTCCTTCTTTTCGTTAAACTAGACATACCCAGTTCCTGCAACCGTTCTTCATATGTTTTCATCTCAGTTCAGGTTGTTGCTAGTTGCAAAGTCATGTCCACCCCATGGACAATGTTTCTCCAGGCCTTCCTGTCCTCTACCATCCTCTGGAGTCCATTCAAGTTCAGTGACTCCATCCAGCCACCTCCTTCTCTGTCGTCCCCTTCTTTTCTTTTGCCCTCCATCATTCCCAGCATGAGGCTCTTCTCCAGGGAGTCCTTCCTTCTCATTAGGTGGCCAAAGTATTTGAGTTTAATCTTCAGGATCTGGCCTTCTAAAGAGCAGTCAGGGTTGATCTCCTCTAGGACTGACCGGTTTGATCGCCTTGCAGTCCAAGGGACTCGCAGGAGTCTCCTCCAGCACCAGAGTTCAAAGGCCTCAATTCTTTGGCACTCAGCCTTTCTTATGGTCCAATCATAAGGAGTTATGGTCCAATCATAAGAAAAGGGGTTCAGGTAGTCGTCAAGGTACGACCACAATTGAGCCCAAAATTTAGCTTGCTAAGCCAGAAAATTTGCCCCATTTTATGATCTTTCTTGCCACATTTGTTAAGAGAATCGCTACAGTTGTTAAGCTAGTGACCCGATTGTTAAGTGAATCTGGCTTCCTGGTTGATTTTGCTGGTCTGAAGTTCGCAAAAGGGGTTCACATGACTCTAAGACACTGCAGCCGTCCTAAATGGGAGTCAGTTGTTAAGTGTCCGAATGTAAACCCCATGACCACATAAGTTGTGAAAAATTGTCACTTTTTTCCAGTGCTGTTGTAACTTTGAACGGTCACTAAGTGAACTTTGGTAAGGCGAGCACTACCTATATTCAATCTGGCCGCTGGATCTTTGAATGTGCAACCTGCACAAGTTTTAAGACGATTCCAGTTCTGTAATGACCAGCTCATTTTTGTATCTGTCCTTCCTCAAAATATGAATGGGGAGAAACAGCATAGATCAGGGGTCCCCTAACTTGGCAACTTTAAGACTTGTGGACTTCAACTCCCAGAATAAAGTTGCCAAGTTTGAAGACCTCTGGCATAAATGCAAAGAACATCTCTTCCATTGTAGCTTCTTTATTGAGCTTTGCTCCCTCGAGATTTGGTGCGGATGGCTCATTGGGTTACTCTGGTGGGCTGCCAAGATCAGGACTACCATTAAAGGCCAGCCAAGATATGTAGAATGTGCTGAACTCCCCTGATGCCATCTAGTGGCCATCGGACTTTGTGTCCCAGATCTGATCACCCCATTTAATGTTAATTTAACACTGGCTTTCTTCCTTGGATTTGATTCTGGCATAGCGTTCCCATTACCTTACCAATAAACCAGATCTTTACCCTGGTTTAATTGTTTTCCTTTACACCGCAGAGAGTTGGAGGACCAATATAGTGCTTTCCAAACCTATCCTCATTACTCCAGAATGCCAGCATTCTAAATTGTTATGGGCTGTGTTTTAGCTATGTTGTCTATATTCACCCTTAGTTTTAATTTAGATTGGGTATCCAAGCATGGGCCTGCCACATGTGCTTTCTTTCCAGAAGAGATGTTTTTGAGAAAGATTTGTGCAAACTCAACACTGATAATTTCCAGCGTGCTATAAATTTCAATACATTTTTTAAATGAAAATTTTGTATACACAACTAGTCCAATAATCTGTGCATGTGTTCGTAGCTACTGCTAGTGGGAAGAAGAAAAGGAGAGAGGATTGGACAGGAGACTGAGATAGATAAGCAGAAGAAATGTAAGACAGATAAACATCCCTTTGTAACTCTTCGAAGGACACAGATAAACTCCAAGTGCTTCAAGGACCCTTTAAAACAGGGATGTCAAACTCAATTTCATTGAGGGCCGCATCAGGGTTGCGTTTGACCTTAGGGGGCTGGGGTGAGCATGGCCAGGGTGGGCATGGCTTGTCACTCGTTTTAGCTGTGACAGCCTCCTGCAACCCTCTGCCAGCAAAAATGGAGCTCCAGAGGGCCGCCCACAGCCCCCCCCAAGCTCCATTTTTCCTGGCAGAGACACCATGGGCAGGTCCTTCACTGTTTCCAGAGTGGCCCCGTGGGCCAGATCTAAGCACCATATCTGTCTCCCAGGCCTTTAGTTTGACATCCCTGCTCTAAAAGAAATGACCTCCCTCTTCTTTGTGGCACCCTCTGAGATATCGGAACACTGCTATCATGTCTCCCCTGGTCCTTCTCTTCATCAAACTAGACATACCCAGCTCCTGCAGACATATGAAGAACGGCTGCAGGAGCTGGGTATGTCTAGTTTGATGAAGAGAAGGACCAGGGGAGACATGATACAGTGTTCCGATATCTCAGAGGGTGCCACAAAGAAGAGGGAGTCAAACTTTTCTCCAAGGCACCTGGGGGCAGGACAAGGAGCAATGGGTGGAAACTAACCAAGGAGAGAAGCAACTTAGAACTAAGGAGAAATTTCCTAACAGTAAGAACAATTAACCTCTGGAACAGCTTGCCTCCAGAAGTTGTGAATGCCCCAACCCTGGAAGTCTTTAAAAAGATGTTAGACAGCCATTTGTCTGAAATGGTATAAGGTTCCTGCCCATGCAGGGGGTTGGACTAGAAGACCTACAAGGTCCCTTCCAACTCTGCTATTGTATTGTATTGTATTGTATTGACCAGCTGTCTGCAAGGAATATAAATCCTTCCATTCGCCACTATCCTGTCAGAGCTGAAGAAGCTTCTTGGATGAGAAGCAAAAACAACAACAAACCCCCCCCCCCCAAGAAAGTCCAGTTGCCTCCTGAAAAGGCACTTTCAAGACGACCATGACCTGGATGACTGAGAATCTCTACAGCAGTGTTTCTCAACCTTGGCACCTGAAGATGCGTGGAGTTGAAGTCCACACCTCTTCAGGTGGGCAAAGGTTGAGAAGCACTGCTCTACAGATTCCTTTGTAATCTGTCCACCAACATGAATACGACCACAATGGGCTTTTCAACATGCAACAGCCATGAAATGTGCCAACACTATGGGTTCATCTGCACAGCAACAGCAATAGCAATGTGCTTTCCTCCCATCCTAGAGATATGAGAAAAGCAAGTCAGTGGGAAAGAAAGCTTCACCCACAGATTTTTCTGTCACTGTGCCTTAGCAACAGGCTCAGGATTGCTGTTGCTCTCATAGAAAGTAACGCGGGTTACTTTCAGGCTGCAACCAGGTCCCCTCTGGGCTAGGAAAAAAAGGCATCTCGATGTGTGGCGAGTCCCCCATCTGGTCCCAAACTGGGAGGCTTTACTGGAGCCGGTTTGGAGTTTCCCCAAGTCTTCTTTGATTAAGAAGCCATGAAAAGTGTGTGGAGTTATACCAGTGGTGGGATCCAAATAATACAGCTGGGTAGATGTGGCTCGGTGGTCATGTGACTGGGTGGGCATGGCCAACTCAATGTCACTCACATTGAGGGTGCTTGGCCTTAGCTGTTACAATGTAATAAGGGTTAATGGAGAGCCAGTTTCTGGAAGCAGGGGAATAAAGATTAAGCTAGAAACACCACCAGAATATTTCCTTCCTGCCTTCCTTATAGGATTAGCTCTGTAAAGTGGGGGCGGGGGGGGGGATGAGATTTCTTCCAACAATCGGTTCTCCAAACTGCTTAGGAAATTAACACCCAGTTCTTCCGAATAGGTGCGAACTGGCTGAATCCCACCAGTGGTTATATCTCTGGGTTGGATTCAGTGAGACTTCTGCTCCAGTGAAATTGCCTGTAGGATGACATTGGGGAGGGTAAAGAAAACATGGAATTACAATTAATTGCTGTCTGGTTGTGTAAAATTGAACAGGTGCAACAAACGAAGTGCCATTGCATAGCCAAAGAGAAAAAGGTAGCCGCATTACGCTGAAATTGTAAACAATATTAAATTCAATAGTTACCTGAGGCTCTGCTTAGGGAAGGAACTACATCCAAAGTATGAATCAAGCAATGGACTGTAACAGAAATGAGAAAATATGGATAGATTGCAAAAAAGAAAAAAGAAAGAAAGGGAAAAAAACCTCAGGCAGGTAAGCCACAATTCTTTCTGGTGCAATGAATTTGGAAAGTTGCACTAGACTTTTACCAAATCCAACCTGAGTTCTAAAGAAATAGAAATAGCCTTTTCACCCATGGTAACAGTCAGGGAAGTCTAATTTTTCTGCTTCTTAAAGGTAAAGGTAAAGGTTCCCCTCATACATATTTGCTAGTCGTTCCCAACTCTAGGGGGTGGTGCTCATCTCTGTTTCAAAGCCACAGAGCCAGTGAGGCCCAAAGACGTCTCCATGGTCATGTGGTCAGCATGACTAAACGCCGAAGGCGCATGGAACGCTGTTACCTTCCCACCAAAGGTGGTCCCTATTTGTCTACTTTTATTTTTATATGCTTTCGAACTGCTAGGTTGGCAGAAGCTGTGACAAGTAATCAGAGCTCACTCTGTTATGCAGCACGAGGGATTCGAACCGTCAAACTGCCAACCTTTCTGATTGACAAGCTCAGTGTCTTAGCCACTGAGCCACCACATCCCAGAGGTAACAATAACACTTCCTTATCATTACCCTAAATTACCTGGCTTCCCTGGTCACCTGCTCCCAATACAATGTACAAGCTTTCCTATCTTGGATTCTTTTTTCCATTGGGTCAGACTAAAATTGTACCATTGCTTTCCTGATGTTGTTTTGCTCACGCTAGGGCTGGAAAAGACTCAGCAAACAAGCATGGAAGCAGTGGACCGAGGGCACCCATGATGTATACAAGCATTCTACTGCTGTGAAGAGCAGTTTGGTGCACGACGAGAAAATAAGCATGGTGGGCACCAGAAGTTACTACAGTACTCCAGAAGGACCTATAACTTGCAGATGCTCCTTCAATCATGGTTCCTGCAGAGGGAAGCAAATGCCAAGGATCTCTTGACCCAGCTATGGTGGTATACCAGGTGCACCCCTTTTTGGAGAAAAAATGGCTCTGGAAACAGTAACTCATAACTTTGTCATCTCTAGACTGGATTACTACAGTGTGTTTTATCTGCAACTGTCCTTGAAGACTTCCTAGCAACTACAGTTGGTGTAGGAGAATAACTCAGCAATATATCACCGGTACTTAGTGCCACCTCAAAGGTGTATTGTCACCCCAGTCCACATTAGCTTATGGTGCCGCTTCCCTCTCATGGGAAATTTACATTTTTAGAATGATTTGGGAGGAAGGGTTGCAATCCTATGCTTTGCTGCCTAACAGCTTGGTTGTTAAATAAAGCAGTCACTAATGAACCTGTGCTTATGATGTAACTTTAGATTTCCTTGAAATCACTTGAATACTTCATTTGGCCAATTAGACCATTAATTGTAATTAGACACACAAGGAATTTGTCTCTGAGATTCACAGAAACTCTCAGTGTGCATGCAAGCAACTGAATAATAATAATAATAATAATAATAATAATAATAATAATAATAATAATAATAATAATAATAATAATAATAATAATAATAATAATGTCCTTGGTTAGGACTCGAGCTGTTGAGCTACCAACCAGCCCCAAAGGCTGTGAATCTCACCAAAGATTAACAACAACAACAATAACAACAACAACAACAACAACAACAATTGAAATTGAAACGAATTGAAAATAAGCAGCAAGAAAAAATAACAAAATATCGGGACTTGCAAATTGAAGTTGAGCGACTGTGGAAAAGAAAGTTGTTCTAGGTTTGCCGGACTTGAACATTCTAACTCTACAAAGGGCCACCCTGCTTGGAACTGCTTATATCCTCCGACGTTACCTTAACACAGTGTTTCTCAATTATTTTCTGTCAGGCCCCCCCTAGGAAGAAGAAAACATTTCGCGCCCCCCCCGCGCGACTGTAAATAGTATCATTTGTCTATAAAATTGTTATAAGTACATCTCTGCATAACACTGTATCCTTATTAAGTATAAGAGAATAAAAAAGAAAGAAATTTCTTTCTCTTTCTCTCTCTCTCTTTTTCTCTTTTTTCTTTCTCTCTCTTTTTTCTCTTTCCTTTCTGTCTCTCTCTTTCTCTCTCTGTCTGTCTTTTTTTCTCTCTCCCACTTTTTTCTTTCTTTCTTTTTCTTTCTCTCTATCTCTGTCTGTCTCTCCTTCGTCTGCCAATCTATCACTGTGTGTGTGTGTGTGTCTTGCATTCACGCACTTCCTGTGTCTCTCTCTTTCTCTCCCTGTCTCTCTCTGTCTCTCTGTGTGTGTCTGTCACTCTCTGATTCCTCCCCCCTCCCTGTCTCTCTCTGTGTCTGTGCCTCTCTCTGTCTGTGTGTCGTCGTCCCCGCCCCGCCCCCACCCCCCGCGGAGCCTCCTCAGCCCGGCTCACTCGCCTTAGCCTGCCCCGGCCACCCGTGCTTGATCGCTCGTTCGCTCGCTCCGCTCCTTCCAGGAGCTGAGAAGCCTCCGTGTGTGTGTGTGTGTGTGTGTGTGCGTGCGTGTGTGCGTGCGTGCGTGTGTGTGTGTGAGGAACGGCAGTCCCTGGAAGACGACGGGTGGCCAGCATGCCGGCTGTGGAGGGAGGGAGGAGGAGGGAGAAAGGGAATTGGCAGAGCCGATTTGCCGAGGTCAAACGCGCCCCCCTTTACAGAGCCTCGCGCACCCCCAGGGGGGTGCGCCCCACTATTTGAGAAACGCTGCCTTAACAGTTCCTAGGTCCTTGGTTAGGACTCGAGCTGTTGAGCTACCAACCAGCCCCAAAGGCTGTGAATCTCACCAAAGATGAACCACAGAATAATAATAATAATAATAATAATAATAATAATAATAATAATAATAATAATAATAATAATAATCTAGAACAAAAAGGAAATTATAAAAAATCAAGGGGAACAAAAGATCAGTTGCTCATTAACAAAATGGTACTAAAAATGCAAAATGAAGAAAAACAAATTTAAATATGGTGTGGATTGATTACAAGAAAGCATTTGACTCATTACCCCACAGCTGGATTAATAACTGTCTGGAAAACTTTGGAATTAGCAAAAATAATTGTACATTTTTCAAAGCAAATATGTAAAAATGGAAAACAGTTTTAACAGCAAATGGGGAGAACATTGATGAAGTCAACATCAGACAAGGGGACTCACTTTCACCACTACTGTTCAACATCACATTAATTCCACTGACAATAATCCTACGAAACACAAAACTGGGATACCAACTCTCAAGCAAACATGATAAGATGAACCATCTACTATACATGGGTGACTTAAAAATTTATGTTAAAAACCCCACTGAACTTAAATCAATACTCAACACAATTCAACTGTTCAGCAGTGACATCAAAATGAACTTTGGACTTGAAAAATGTGCTACATCATCCATGCAACAAGGAAAAATGGGGAAAAAAACCAGAAGGAATAGAACTGGGAAATGGAAATATAGTGAAAACATTAGCAAAGGATGATGGTTACAAGTACCTAGGCATATTGGAAGCAGATAAGATCTTGAATGGAAAAGTCAAAGAGTCAACGCAAAAGGAATACATCAGGAGGGTCTGCAAAATATTAAAATCAAAGCTGAATGCTGGAAACATAATTAAAGCCATTAATACATGGGCAGTTCCAGTGATACGCTATTCAGCTGGAATCATCAACTGGACTTTGGCTGAACTGGAAAACCTGGACCGGAAAACACGCAAACTTTTGAATATGTACCACGCTTTACATCCACGAAGTGACATCGACAGGTTGTACCTGCCAAGAAAAATAGGGGGCAGGGGGCTATTGCTAATCCATTGAAGTTGAGCGACTGTGGGGGGGAAAATAGTGTGTTGTCCCGATTGTTATTGGAGCCCTTGGAGCTAAAGGGATACCTCTCTATTTGGGGATTCTAAATTTATCTGACTTGAATAACCTGACTCTACAAAAAACCACCCTACCTGGAACAGCTTATATCCTCTGACATAACCACAGAATAATAATAATCCTCTGACGTTACCTTAACAGTTCCTAGGTCCTTGGTTAGGACTCAAGCTGTTGAGCTACCAACAGCCCCAAAGGCTGTGAATCTCACCAAAGATTAACCACAGAATGATGATGATGATGATGATAATGATGATGATGATGATGGAGAGAAAAGAAAACAATAAGGATAAATAATATTACAGCCACACTGCATGGCTATGGATAGACATTAGGCAACACTGTGAGAATTAGCAGAGGGAAAAAGGGAAAAAAATCACTATGTTTAGTTGTTTTGGTAGACAATGCATAGGGCCATGATGGTGAACCTATGGCACGCATACCCAAAGTGGCATACGGAGCCATGTAGCCTGGCATACGTGGTGTTGCCTGTTCTTTTTCTGAGTTTCTGGCACACATGCATAGACGCCGATCAGCTGGCCTTCGTGCATGCAGCAGTGCTGGAAATCAGAAGAGCTGGTCTTCCGTTTTTCGGAGAGAGCCTGCAGATCGGTGTGTGCGCATGTGCAGCAGTAACTAGAAGAATTACTGGCTGGTGCACATGTGCACGCTGGAAACCAGAAGTACATTTTCCGGCCCGTGCATGCCCCCTGACTGGTTGCAGCCCAGACAAGCGTGCATGCCCGCACGAAGTGCTCCCTTTTTGGCACTCGGCACCGAAAAGCTTCGCCATCACTGGCATAGGGCATTGTCCCAAGGGAAGGAATTGAAACATTTTATGTCCAGAATGCGAGGGGTTTGCAGATATCTTCTCAGCCCTCTTTCTGACCTCACAACATATAGGAAGACGAGCTGGTTGCAATTGGGTTCTTTTTCCCCAGTCTTAACTATCCATCAGAGTCTGTACCTGTCCTGTTTGGTTGCGGTACAAGTACGAATAATAGACTTAATAATTCCTCCGTAAAACGGTATCAACAGCTCTTGTGCTTTGCCTTATAGTCCTGCATAGGTTGGAAATGGGAGGATTGGTTGCAAAGGGCCGAGGTGGTGCAGTGGTTAGAGTATCATACAGCAGGCTACTTCAGCTGACTGCTAGCTGCAGTTTGGCAGTTCAAATCTCATCAGCTCAAGGTTGACTCAGCCTTCCATCCTTCCGAGGTGGGTAAAACGAGGACCCAGATTGTTTGGGGGCAATATGCTAACTCTGTAAACCGCATAGAGAGGGTTGCAAACAGAGGTGGGTTGCTGCCGGTTCGACCCAGTTAGGCCGAACCAGTAGTAGAATTCAGGCCTGGGTCGCAGACCCAGCAGTGGACCCAGGCCTGACATGACTCTGAACCATTTCTCTGGTGTCTTATGCCATTACCGGCATGGTTCTTCGCATGCACAGAGCAATTTTTTTTCAAATGCGCAACGCACACGTGTAGCAAATTGGTACTAACCGGTTCAAGAACCCACCCCTGGTTGCAAAGCACTGTGAAGCAGTATATAAGTCTAAGTGCTATTGCTAAAGGGGTTGGTTTTTTTCACCATCATAATTGGAACAGTCACTACACATGAGGCTGTTTTTAAATGAGAACTACAATACCTGTGGTTGTTAAACGAGAATGATTTGTATTGCAGCCAGGGCCTATTTGATGTAGTGGTCGAGGCACCAGGCTAGAAACCAGGCAACTGTGATTCTAATCTTGCCTTAGGCAGAAGGTCAGCCGAGTGACTTTGGGCCAATCCTCTTTCTGCCTAGGAAGCAGGGAAAGGCAAACCACTTCTGAAGTCTTGCCAAGAAAGCTGCATGGACTTGTCCAGGCAATCACCAGGAAGTCAACCATGGCTCGAAGGCATGGAAAAAAACAAAACAAATAACCCTCTTACTGCACTTCATATATTGGTAGGTTTGAAATATATTACAGCAGTGGTGGGTTCTGGGCGGTACAGCCCAGTACAGGCATATGGGTGGTAGCTGGGAGCAGCAGCCGCCATACTGGAACAGTGGCTCATTTGGCCCAGACTTCCGCCCGTGTTCCTTACCGTTTTTTGTTGCAAATGGGCCAATTGTGCACCCATGCACAGCATGCGGCTCCTGCGTGACCTCCGCCAAGCAGCTGAATGTCGCTGGGCGGTGGCATGAGCAGTCACGCGCAGCACACATGCCCGACCAAGATGCCCGGCCCCATCGCAGCATACCAGTTGTGACGGGATCCAGAACCCACTACTGCCTTACAGATGATAGGAAACATTGCCACAGTGGAAGGGGTATTTTGGCCTCTGTGGAGGATTTGATGAACTGCTGGGCTTACCCCACAAAAAGCGTGTTGTGTCATCTAAAATGGGCAACAGCGCTTGAGGGAACACAATACAGAAAAGCAATGGGGCAGAAAATGGGGCAGAAAAACATGCCTCAAGGTAACGTTAATAGTAGATGAAGGATAAACAGACATTATCTGTTTCTGCCCTCCAGAAGCAGTTGCCTGTCTGATCCGGTGACAGGTCACCAGTTAGCTTGGATAAGCCTTTACTCTGAAGTTGTGACCTTCGTCATGTAGTTAAACTGTTGCACCGGTTCTGCAAGAAAGGGCAGTGTAAACTCTTATCAGGACCATGTATTCACCATATTGGAATGTAGGAAGGTAAAGTGATTTATGTCATCCTTGAAGCTGACCAACTGCATATAACGGTGATTAAGAGCTATTACAGTCCCAGGTTCTACTCTACCAATTATGTCTTTTTAAGGCTAGTTAGGTCTAGTGATTAAAGTACTCGGCTAGAAAGGAGGAGACCATGAGTTCAAGTTCTGCCTTAGACATGAAAGCCAACTGGGTGACTTTGGGCCAATTGCTCTCTTTCAGCCCAACTCACCTCACAAGGGTTGCTATTGTGAAGAAAATAAGTGAAGGAAGGCGTGCTGGATATGTTTGCCATCTTGACTCACTTACGAAACTAATAAAGCTGGATAAATAGATGAATGAATAAATAAAATATCACAAAGATGAGGGAAATTAAAATATATACAGGTAGTCAACTTAGAACCACAATTGAGCCCAAAATTTATGTTGCCAAGCGAGACGTTTGTTAAGTGGGTTTTGCCCCATTTTATGACTTTTCTTGCCGCAGTTGTTAAGTGAACCACTGCAGTTGGTAAGTTAGTAAAATAGTTGTTAAGTGAATCTGGCATTGACTTTGCTTGTCAGAAGGTTGCAAAAGGGGATCCCCATGACCTTGGGAAACTGCAACCGTCATTAATATGAGCCAGTTTTAAAGCATCGAATGTAAACGCTGCAACGGTCATAAGTATGAAAAATGGTCATAAGTCACTTTTTTCAGTGCCGTTGTAACTTTAAATGGTCACTAAATGAACTTTTATAATTTTAAAGGGAGTTTTAATAGTGATTTTAGTTTGGGATTTTAAATATCGGCCAATTATTTAATATTTCTTTTTAATACTGTTTTTTAAATTCTGTATGATCATTTTTATTCTGGCTGTACACCGCCCTCAGTCCGGAAAGAGAGAAGGGCAGTATAGAAATTAAAGAAATAAATAAACAAACAAACTGTCATAAGTCGAGGACTATCTGTACTATCGTCACAGTAGGTTTCAGAACACGAAATCTTCCTTTGTTGTCAAGCTGGTGTAAGCTACTAGCAAAATATATATACAGTAATCCCTCGTTTTTCGTGGCTAATCAGGACCGGACCCTTCCGCGGAAACTGAAAAACCGCGAATTAGGATTCTGTACATCTATATCGGAAACTTGAGCTGGTGGACATCGTTTAAAGCAAGCACTAGGGGGCGCTTGCCTCCTACCAATGCATTTTTTTGCTATTGAAAAACCTGCGAAGCACTGAAGCCGCGGAAAAGGAAGCCGCGGAAAACGAGGGATTACTTTATACACATTTTTAAATTTTGGTGACTGAGACTATCCAAATCTCTCTTTTCATAAAGCAGGTTCCATTCTGAACCTGGATTGCACACTGCAGAGAAAGGGACAAGTTAAATCGTTTATCTCATCTATTTCACTTTCCTTAAAAATAACCCCTTGTTGCTGAAAATATTTGCTTCTTTTTAAAAATACTTTTTTTTTTTTAAAAAAAGGGAGGAAGAGCAAATAGCAACTTAAGGAATTTAAAACATTTTAGCTCATGGAAAACATTGCTCTCATGTGCAAAGCTTGAGAAATGCTGTTATTCATCCGGAACCTCGCTCTGCTGTTTGTTGTGGAAACATCCCCTTTCTTTTTGAGATGGGAGTGATATCTGAAAGGATATCTGATTTCTTAAGACTTGAAAACACACCCTGGAGATTCCGGTCAGCAGAGCCATAGAAAGAGGAAGAATGGCTTTAGGACCTTTTATTGATGCCAGTTGAGACACATGCCTAGCAAGGAAGCCATGTGAAAGTTAAAGAAAAGGGGGACAGAAATAAAAGACAAGCCTCATCAGAAACTTCCAGCTGATTATGCTTGATTGGCAGAAGCTCCTGATACATGTTCGGCCTGTGAAAATCCAATTCCACAAGGATCTGGTAAATCAATGGAGCCATTTGGCAGGGCATTGCCCTGTCAGCTTGCTAGCATGTGCAAGCTGGCCAGCTGATTCAGCCATTTTTAAAGGCATTTTTCACACTCCCCAGGTTTTATAGGAGCCTGGGAAGGGCGAGAACAGCCCCCCAGCCCCCTGGAGGCCCTCCAGAGGCTTCCCTGAAGGCTCTGGAGGACTAAAAGCAACACTACAAGCAAACCAGAAGTCACCAGTTTGCTCGTAGGATCGTTTTTAGTCCACTGGAGCCTTCAGGAAGCTCTGTCCTGAAGCTCCAGAGGGTCTCTGGGGGGGCATGGGGACTGTTTTTGCCCTCTCCAGGCTCCTATAAAGCCTCTGGAACCTGGGAGGGCGAAAAAAGCATGTAAAAAATGGGGGGAGCGCCTGTCATGCACACATGTGCACTGGTGGAGTGCATTGCATTATGGGTGCAGCACGCCCACACATGACCCCCTGCACTCCCCCCTCCTTATGACACGTTGGTAGATGATCTCTGGAGGGCCAGAGATAGGGGTTATTCCTCTATCCTGGTTCTGTTAGACCTCTCAGCGGCTTTCGATACCATCGACCATGGTATCTTATTGCACCGACTGGGGAGGCTGGGAGTGGGGGGCACTGTTTTACAGTGGTTCTCCTCCTACCTCTCCGGTCGGTCGCAATTTGTACTAACAGGAGGGCAGAGGTCGACATCGAGGCCCCTAGCATATGGGGTGCCTCAGGTGTCGGTCCTCTCGCCCCTCCTGTTTAACATCTACATGAAGCCGCTGGGTGAGATCTTCTGTGGTTGCGGGGTAGAGTACTACCTGTACGCTGACGATACTCAGCTGTACATATCTACCCCCAACCACCCTAACGATGCTGTCGAAGTGATGTACCAGTGTGTGGAGGCCGTACGGCTCTGGATGGGAAGTAACAAACTCCGGCTCAACCCGTCCATGACCGAGTGGCTGTGGTTTCCGGCGCCCCGGCATAGCCAGCTAATTCCATCGCTGGTTATCGGGGACGAGTCAATGGCCCCCGTGGAAAGGGCTCGCAACTTAGGCGTCCTCCTGGATTCATGGCTGTCCCTGGATGACCATGTGGCGGCCATGACCAAGGGGGCCTTTTACCAGGTTCGCCAGGATACGCCCTTTCTGGACCGGGACACCCTCCACACAGTCACTCAAGCACTCGTGACATCTCGCCTTGACTATTGCAACGTTCTCTACATGGGGCTCCCCTTGAGGTGCATCCGGAGGCTCCAGTTAGTCCAGAACGCGGCCGCGCGGGGGATTTCGGGAACATCTCGAAGTTCCCATGTAACACCTCTCCTGCGCGAGCTGCACTGGCTACCGGTGGCCTTCCGGGTGCGCTTCAAGGTGCTTGTTACCATCTTTAAATCGCTCCATGGCTCGGGGCCTAGTTACTTGCGGGACCGCCTCCTGCCACATACCTCCCACCGACCGATTCGCTCCCACAGAGAGGGCCTTCTCAGGGTGCCGACTGCCGGTCAATGCCGGCTGGCGACACCCAGGAACAGGGCCTTCTCTGTGGCAGCGCCCGCCCTCTGGAACGACCTCTCCCCCGAACTTCGCACCATCACGGACCTTCCCCTCTTCTGCCGTTCACTTAAGACACTTCTTTTTCAGCAAGCTGGACTGGCGTAGAACTTTAATTTTAGAACAATAGAGCTTCAGCCAAGTTAGATAGGTTTTTAATGGGAATTTTAGCACAGGTTTTCTATTTAATTTCTTTTTAATTCTTGTATATTGTTATTTATTGTAAATTTTAATGTCCTGTGCACCGCCATCTTGACGGAGATTGGTGCGGTTAACAAATCGAATGAATAAATAAATAAAAAATACTGGGATAAAGAATGCTTGTTTTCTTCTTCCTTTTTTTTCAGAAAGGGAGAAATAAAATATGATCCACACCTTTGTTGTCTAAATTCCCTGTTTTGGATCTTGATCACTTCTATTCTCTTGTTGTGACATACCCAAAACTTAAATTAACTTTCCTGGAGGATTTGTTTGTACCTCTGCTTTTATGAATGTCATCAGTTTTTAGCGTTAGCAATGAAGCAATTCCTTATTAAATTACATAAGCCCTGATAGCAATTTTTACCATAAAGAAATGGCTGAGATTCTCAGAGCAATTACACACTAGTGTGTGGTTGCAAAACAAGCTTGGATTATAGCCCAGAATTAATTTTTGGATTAAAAAGGGATGCCTTCTATTGTAGGCTCATCTGTTGTCTATAAATAAGCAGAGAAAAAATGTGCCAATTAAGCTAGGGAATTCTCCATCACTCAAAGAGAGCTAGATACCAGAAAAGATGTACTTGAAAAAAATACACAGTCATTCCAGGTGTTTGGATCAAGCCTGGAGAAATCCAGATTCAAACCGTGGCTCAGCTATGAAGCTCACTGTGTCTCATGACCAGTTGCTCATTTTCAGGCTAACCTACCTCATAAAAAAGTGGGGATGAAGGTTGTGAAACCAAGGGACAGAACATTATGCATCGGTTTTTCAATTCAATTTTCAATTTCAATTCTAGTAAAACTCTTTTGCATAGGGCAGTCTTTGGAATTGGAATATCCCCATACTAATTGATAGAATTGCCATTTCCATTTCGGGTAGCTTATACTCTATGGCAGGGGTCTCCAACCTTTGCAACTTTAAGTCTGAAGGACTTCAGCTCCCAGAATTCTCCAGCCAGCAAAGCTGGCTGGAGAATTCTGGGAGCTGAAGTCCTTCAGACTTAAAGTTGCAAAGGTTGGAGACCCCTGCTCTATGGCAGGGGTGTCAAAGCCTGGGGACCAAATCCGGCCTGCTGGGTGTTTAGCCTGTGGTGCCACCATGCAAACAGCAAAGGACCGGCCTGTGGTGCCTCTGCCAAACAAAATGAAGCTCGGGAGCCCATTTCTGCTGGCAGAATGCTTGGGCCACCACAGCTGCCCCCAACACGAGTGACATCAAACTGGCCACGCCCACCCCACCCCCCGAAGGTCAAACACAACCCTGATGCATCCCTCAGTGAAATTTGAGTTTTGACACTCCTGCTCTACGGAGAGTTGGTCTCTGACAGAAAGCCACTTGAAGAAGCATTTGAAATGTGGATTTACAGGCGGCTGTTACGAATAAGCTGGGTTGACAAAATCAGAAATGAGAAGATGATAAGCTGCCTGGGAAATCAAAGGAAAACATTCAAAACCATAAAAGAGCAAAAGTTAGAATATTTTGGACACGCGATGCAACATCCAGAAAAATACGGCATCCTTCACTTAATCCTCCAGGGAAAGACTGAAAGCAAACGAGGTCCAGGCAGAAGAAGAACATCATGGATTCAAAATCTAAGGGCCTGGTTTGGAGAAAACTCAACAGCACTTTTTCGTGTGGCTGTTGATAAACATAGGATCGCTAACATGATTGTTAAGGTCCGATGACTGATATGGCACAAGAAGAAGAAGGTAACTTATTTGTGTTCCTTTATTTGTGTGTGAAAAGACTGTCCCTTTTGCTTATGCACTGTGCAAGGGGGTCCATGTCTTATGATCACAATTGAGCCCAACATTTCTGTTGCTAAGCAAGACAGTTGTTAAGTGAGTTTTGGCCTCATTGTATGACTTTTCTTGGCACAGTTGTTAAAGTGAATCACTGCATTTAATAGCATGGTTGTTAAGTGAATTCGGCTTTCCCATTGACTTTGCTGGTCAGTAGGTTGCAAAAAATGACCTCATGGCATCCATCATAAACATGAGCCAGTTGCCAAGCGGCCGAATTTTAATAATGTGACCATGGAAATGTTGAAAGTGTGAAAAACAGTCATAAGTCCCTTTTTTACAGTGCCATTGTAACTTTGGTCACTAAGTGAAAGGTTGCAAGTTGAGCACTACCTGTACTGATATTGATGACATTAGAAAGTGATTAGATCTCACCTTTCAGAGGGCCAGGATGGATGGATGCAGAAATTTCTTCTCCAACTTTTTCCTATGTCAACAAGATAGGTTGGGGTGATCGTCCTAGAGTGACCTATGAATTTTCATGTTTGAAGGTGGACTTGACTGAAGTCTTCCGATCCTAATCGTATAGCCTAATCCCTCAGTACTATCCTACCGTCTTAGCCCAGAGGGTACATGATTACTCCAGTAGTGTGTGTGGTGAACTAGATGACCTGTCCCTTCCAACTCTGTTAATCTAATCTAAACTAATATTGACAAGTGTTGGTATCTGACTGTTCCACAAGTTTGAGGTCACTTTGCATTGCTGGCTTGACCTGATAGCAGAAATCTCTATAAAG
The DNA here is from genome assembly GCA_039707465.1 of Rhabdophis nuchalis. Classification (NCBI taxonomy): domain Eukaryota; kingdom Metazoa; phylum Chordata; class Lepidosauria; order Squamata; family Natricidae; genus Rhabdophis; species Rhabdophis nuchalis. The sequence goes on from CM077646.1 coordinate 194,744,119, forward strand.
CAGGAGAGGGAAGCTATCCTTGATCCAGGGGTGGGTTCCTGCCAGTTCTGACCGCTTCTATAGAAGAGGTTCCACAAATCTACAGGGCCGTTTAGAATCAGTTCCAGCTCCCTCCCCACGCCTGTCTGCACATCATCAAGATGAAGAGCGAGAGGAGGAATTCTGGGAGTCCACAAGTCTTGAAGCTGTCAAGTTTGAACACCCCTGGATTTTTTTTCTAAAGCGTTAGGGGTGCAAGGGTCTTGTAACTTGACAGCTTTAAGACTTGCATGCTTCAAATGCCAGAGTTTCTGAGACAACATTTTGGTTGCTTAGCAAGAGCATTGTTAAGTGAGTTTCACCACATTTTACAAGTTGGCCACACCCACCCAATCACATGACTGCCATGCCACTCCCACCCAGTCACATGGCCTGCAAGCCACTCCCACAAAGCAGGCCACACCTTCAGTAGAAGTTCTAAAAAAAATTGAAACCCACCACTGCCTTGATCTATGGTAGATCTCAAAGTGGGCTTATTTGAGTTGAAGACTAATAATGATACCCCCAAACTGTTGGCAGATAATTCAGAAAGAAATTATGCCATTATGCATAGGTTAAAGAAGCAATTGTTGGATTCCTCTTTGACATCATTTGCACAGTGCAGTATGGGATCGCTGTCATAAAGAAACAAAAGCAAGGCTGTCTTTATACCACATATTTGTTTGTTTTATTTATTTTGCTCATCAAACAAAAATTACATATGTGAAGTAACTTATGAAAGAACAGCAGTGCCAAACCCAACAGCTCTTTTGAGAATGGGAATTATCAACTGGTAATTTACCACTGATTGTACTTGTAAATTTTTACTGACCCAATTTTTAAATCCCCGTGGATGTTTACATATTCCCTAGTCGGGATATTGTGCTACGCCTCTCACAAAATAAGCTGTCATTCATGGAAGCTTTCATAAATACATACACACACATGCACACACACACACAATTTTATATTATAAGATTTTTATAAAATCTTATAAAGATTTTAGGGACTTTTAGCATAGGTGGGTTGTATTTTAATGTTTCTCAAATTTAGTACAGGTTAACTTAATTTAATTCGTTTTAACTTTGTATATATTGTATATTTTATATGGCTTTTTAATTTTTCCTGTACACCGCCCCGAGTCCCTTCGGGGAGAGGGGGCGGTTTATAAATCTAATAATTAAATTAAATTAAATTAATTAAATTATATGTATGTGTGTGTGCATGAATGTGTGTGTATGTGTGTGTATATATATGTATGTATGTGTGTGTGTATTTATATATATGTTTATGTGTATGTATATGTATATACATATACTGTCAGGTTCCGAAGGGTTAATGAAAACAGCCAAACACAGAAATGGTTTGTAAATGCAGTTTGTATTCTTCCTCCGGCACAAACTGACCAACAAAGCACTAAGGCAATGAATAAATTGTCAGAGCTGCCACCCAATTATAAAAACTCGAGCAATTAAAGCTCCAGTCTCTAGGTAGTCCTTGACTTATGACCTTAACTGAACCCACAATTATGATCATAAGTTGTGCCAGTCATCACACAACCACATCCAATTTTACATTTTTTTTGTGTGTGGTCAAAAAATGCAAATGTAACGATCAAAACCCATTTGTTTAGGAGGGTATTTTTGCTGGGTGGCTCAATGGCTAAGACTCTGAGCTTGTCGATCAGAAAGGTCAGCAGTTTGGCAGTTCGAATCCCTAGCGCTGCATAATAGAGTGAGCTCCCGTTACTTGTCCCAGCTTCTGCCAACCTAACAGTTCGAAAACATGTTAAAAATACAAATAGAAAAATAGGGACCACCTTTGGTGGGAAGGTAACAGCATTCCTTGCGCCTTTGGCATTTAGTCATGCTGACCACATATTTGGCTCTTCCGCTTTGAAATGGAAATGAGCACCGCCCCCTTACCCTACCTTACCTTTTGCTGGAAACAAGAAATGAATGCTGGTTTCTGGCAAAAAAACAAAACTATTGTAAATCATGGTCAAATGACCACAGAAATGCTACAAATGTTTCTGAACACCTAAAATGCAGACATGTGACTACTAGGGTAGAGGGCATTGTGGGAATTTCAAGTCTTTTGAGGACAGGTCTGTTGCAATTAAGCTAAGTGACCAGATCAAAGTTTAGGACTACCTGTTGCAATTAATTTCAACATAAGTCCAGTTGCGTAATGGTCGTATTTTGAACCTTCATGCAGGATAGAAGGCTGTGTCCTTCTCTGACTTTCTTTGCTCCCTTCTACTCCCTGTTCTGGTTCAGCTGGACTTCTCTGATGTCCCTATCTCTTCAAACTCCTTTGAATTCTCAGCTCTAACCTCAACCAAGACTGAAACGACAATGACCACAGCCACTACTTATTACAAGCTATTTCAACATAGATGTATTCTGAAACTCTCCAGAGTTTTATCTACAATGATGTGGTAATGAATAACCTTAACCTTTCAATGCAGCTTTTGGCTAGCTTTTATTCAACCAGGATGGTTCAACCAGAAACTGGGCTTGGCTACCTTGGGGTTTATGGTCATTGCACCTTGGCAATGGTCACATCTTTTAATTGTTGACAGAGACATTCTGGACTGCAGCCTCAGCACTTTCCCCCCAAAATGTCCAGCTTGGCCTAAATAAACGAAACAACCCCTTTTGCCTTTTGAAAAAGAATTCATGCATTTACCTTTGCACACTGATTGGATAATTAAAAAGTAAACCTGCACTTGTCAGCCTGATATACTGGCTTGTGAGATGGGATGACGTGGCCTGGGGCACTTGTCTAAAGTCATGCAACTCAGGAAATTAATTTTGTAAATGATAGATTTTAAATTAAAAAGGGATTGTGATAATTGCTTAAACATTTATAAATGTCCCTTAAACAAGGAAATATTTTTGCTTTGTTTTTAGATCCTTTCAGATCCAGATTAGGAGTTGGTATTATTTGGCCACTACTTACTTCTGGTGGGTTTCCAGCAAAGGATGAAGAAAGGTGTGTTTTTGGAATCTTGAAAATATTGATAGAAAAATAAGAGTTTACAAAAGGAAAATGATCGGAGGGACCAGTGGTATGGGGGTGTCAGGCCTGCAGTCATATTCCTTTTAGGATCTTTGGCCTACCACACTCTCTCTCTTTCTTTACTTTGCTGTTTCATTAGTGGGGAATTAGAAGGGGGGAATAGTAAGGAGTAGAATGTGTTTGTTTTCAAAAAATTCCTTTCTAGAAATCAAGGTCATTCTTTGTCTCTGCACCTCTACACCTGACTGGAAGTGGATGGGTGGAAATGCCAGCGTGGCAGCAGAAGATTGGACCATGGGATGGACCTGTGGGTGTGGGGGGAAGGTTTTGAACTTTCAACTGGGTGGAAAACCCAGGAAGCTTTCAGATTCGGGTTTCCACAGATGTACCAACATGTCTCTATTAATAAATTGGAACTTTGAGGAAAGATTTGCCTTGAACTCTGATTTAGTTTTGTAGGATATTTGGAATGCTGACAGGAGGTGACAGATTTTCTGAAAATATTTTGGCACCCACCTCTTCTATTATGGAAGAAAAAAAGAAAATCCAGTATGTCAAATTATTGGTTGCTCCATTGCTACAAAAAGTATGACTTTCCAGGATTGATTGAAACGATTTAGGATAAGGTTACAGAAATCTTAGAAAGTGATTTTTTCCCCTTTTAGAATTCCTAGTATCTGATTCCTATAAAGGGGTCCGTCTCAGTCTCTGACTCATATGCTACTGCAGGAACTGATGAGAATGTCCTGACATACCATTAACACAATGCAGTATCATTTAAATTACTCAACTCTGCCATGCTGGACCCACCTGCTAAACTTGTAACTTGGATCCCACCCCCCACCCCCCAGTTCTGAGTATAAAATAATTACCAAATTCATTAGGGCGAGGCAAAACATTCCTTAGCAGCAGATGGTAGAACTAAAAGTCCTGAAAAGTGACTCAAATCTGCCTGGAAGATTTGGCTGTATAAGATAGATGTTTTGTTGATCACAATTTGCCTGTTCCAGGTAGATTAAGTAATTAGAAAGTTTGCTGGAACAATTCTCTCTGGGAGTCCATGGCCCAGAGGGTGAGCTCTGGAAGGCCTCAGGAACTTGTTGCTTCCATGGCAACCATGATAAGAGCTCACCTTCATGTTTATGCTGTAATGATAAGAGTAAATTGTCCACCTTGATTGTCTGCAGATTCTGACAGGTCCTTTTCAGGGAAAGGTGGGTGGAATAACATCCTGCAGACTCAATTGATGAATTTATGATTTCACCTTGCTCATCTAGGTCGGACTTTAGGTAGGCAGAATTGCTATTGTGATTTGTCACACAGTTAGCCAGATGTCTAGACTGGGTTTAGCATTTTTACCCACCTACTGAATCCTTGCAAAGGACCTGGGATAGGCAGATGTTGTTTGATGGTGTTAAAGGTATTGTCTCAGGATGTAAATTGTTCCAGGTAAAGGTGCCTTTTGCAATTGACCAGTGATGGTCTTGTCAATGATGAAGATGTTCAGATGGTGCTCCAGTTGTTTTGGGATTGCATCTCTTTTTTTTTTTTTATCCTGCCTCTTATTAACATTTATACGTAACTCAAGACTGGGAACACACCTAATACTCCTTCCTCTCCCTATTTTCTAAACAACAGCAACAACTTTGTGAGATGAGTTGGGCTGAAAGAGACTGACCCAAAGTCACCCAGCTGGCATCCATGGCACTCAGTCTGGCACTTACAGTCTCCTGGTTTTTAGGCCTTAACCAAACTGACTATTGTAGTGAGTGGGGGCAGGATCATATGTCATAATACTCTGGGGTTCTTTCAAACTTTTGGAGCCTGATATTTTCTGATTCCCATTTCTGACATATGGTAACGAACCCAGAATCACAGAGACAATTGTTTGTGTTTCATCATATTTATTAACATTATCTGAATAAACCTGGCTTTGCCAGCATAAAAGGCACTGTGAAGACAGAAGAAAGACTGGAGTGGGTAGTCCTGCCTGTCCAAAACTACCAAGAAAATCTTTATTGCATAGTTTGCATGATTTTGACATCAAAGCTAATAGATGGAAACAGCTATGTGCTGCAGTGAGAATTTTACATTTGACAGACATGCAATCTCAATGTGGCACACTCTTTGGCTTTTGCTGTTCTCTCCCCCTCTCCATAAGCAATACAACAGTTCTGCTTCCTTGCTTTCTAGAAGAGTAGATAGAACATACCAGGCTCATAAAATGGCCCGTAATAGAATCTGATAATGCCATTTCGAAGTACTTTACAAAATGCGGACACACAGTAAATAAAAGTAGTCACTTACACAATACAGTAAAGGAGAGGAGAGAAAAGAAGACGACAAATTTCCTTCATCAAGCTTCTCAGCATCTGGAACCTCCCCCCAACATCCAATCTGCCCTTATATGCATATATACTGACAGGTTTCACACATCATTCTACACTCTCATTCAAAACCATGTGTTGTTGATTAAGATAGCTGGATGAATTCACGCTAAGCCAAGATTTTTTTTTACAAATCACAATATTGCACTACCTCACAAATCAACACATCCCATTTTTGCCTCGTATAATCTGAAATTAAAGATCTGTTCTAGAGGGCACGAGACAAGTAGTTTGATGCTGACCAAAAACTCCCTATGAATGTCTTGGACTTTACTGGTGAGATTAGGACAGCCGGGCTTGATGGATGGGTCTGTGGCTGGAAAATATAACGACAGGGTCATAAGCAGTGAAGGGTCAGTGGTAGCAAACACCACAGGTTCTTGTGGAGTAAAGGAGCTGACAAGAGAGTAGCACAGCACTGTTAAAAGAGTCTCTCTGTTGAACTGCAGGAAGCAGCAACTGTGGGATCGTGACTTTCTTGTTTCTACAAGACAGAAAGGCGGAACTAAAAGGTTGCTCATTCAGCTGAATGTGGTGAAGTAAGCAGCCTTACTTCAAACGACAGGCATGGATGGTGGAGTTAGGAACTGGGCTTTTGAGCAATCACAGAGATCCAACATCTCCTCAAGGGGCAGGTGTGGGAGAAAAGGTTCTTCAAGCTTTTTTCCTTGTTGTGCTGTTCTCTGTTTTGTTTAATTATGAGGGACAAGCGAGGGAGGGGTGTTTTTTTTTTAAGAATACCGCAGTTTGCAAAAATCTAAACCTGTCCAGTTTTTTTTTTAATCCCACAAAGTGCCTCATTACTCTGCACAGGCAGATTCAACACAATGTGGATACACAGGAGAATGTTATGAGTGGGATCCAAGTGGCTCAAAATTTTGGAAGACAAAGGAATTGAGGGCCAGGTCAGTCTGTAAGATTGATATCAGGTTTAATGAAGTTCCCACTAAAAGGAACTGTTGGGTGGGCCTTGGTGCTAACATTAATAATAGTTTGTTGGTCTTTTATTTCATAGGGAGAAAGTTGATATCAGTACTTTAAACCGTGACAGTAGGAATTCATGATTTTAGGGGGGGGGGGGTTGGAGGGGGGAGGAGTCTGACCAACAATACCGTGACAATAGTAAGAATAATAATCTAATGTAGATCTCATAAAACCCACTTATTCTTTTCCTATCTAGTGTAGTCACTCTACAAATCCTATCAGTTAAAGTGGTAGGATAAAATAATATGCACACAGTAGCTGAGACAGGAGCTACAATGTGCTCTATCCTCAATCATGACAGGCTAGGATCTTATTCCAATGCAAATAAATTGGCAAAGCTCTACCGTTGCAAATAAATACGCCTTTATGTATCCTGCTTCAGGCAAGGGACTAAATGAATTGGGAACCCATGTAGCCTCTCATGTCCTACAGAAAATGAGAATGTTGAAGAAGGCTAAATCAAATGAGTACTTACAATAGAAATATTTCTAGGAAATTCTGGTGTAGTCTCTCTAGGAAATTCCAATCTGACAGACCCAATTCCATTGGCGAGTGATACTGAAATACAGTAGCTCCCTCAATTAAGGGTCATTTCCTCCCCAAAGTGAAGGCCTTCTGCATATCAGAAGGCATGTAGACAAACCCTTGGGAATGGCTGGATAGTCTAAACTGCAAAATCTGACCTTGCAAGATCAAACATTAAAGTAAATCCCAAACAGTGGTTTTCTCCCGTTTCCGGAAGATTTCCCCATGTCTGTGTTTACTGAGCATCCTCCGAATGCAGTGGTGAGATCCCAGAGGTTACAAAGATGTGCCGTCAGCAACACAGTTTGAATCATCGATAAGAGTACCAGAGGGTGAACCCTGGCAACATCTGAGTATGCCCTGAACAAGAGGCACACAATCCCAAGGTAGCTTCAGAAGACCTCCTTAGGCAACTTGCCCTATATCACAAAGAGTTTAACAAGACAAATGGGTGCCTGAAAAATATGTGCATTTTATAGAACATAACCAGCCTCACAGAATGTAAATTTCTTAACTTTCTACTTTGCTCCAGGGCTGTTTAAAGAAGGAGCAGACGTCCCTCAATTTGGGTCCCAGAAATCTGCCAGGAGAGCCAAACGTTGCAGCCTAACTGAGGCCAGAAAGGAAGAGGCTGTCAAGAGCTCCTTTCACAGTTTTCACTCATGCTCTATGTGCGGTGTTTCTGTGAAGAAAGGCAGTGATTGGTTTAGCTGAAGTTTCTGTGTTGGTGAGGTGGCAGCAGCTGAGACCTGACTCCAAAACGTCCGTGGGTACAGAGGCTCGAGACTGGCAGTGGAGCAGTGCAATTCCCACGAGTGAAGAACTTGTACTATCTAGGGGTATAGAGGCACCATGTGTGTGTGGCGATTGAAAGGGCTGGCTTCAGAGATATTGGCAGTGTGGGGCAACCCCCTTCTTCCTCCAGCCCTAAACTGAGGCAGAAGAATAAATTAATAAGTGCCAGAACTAAGTAATGCCCCCTCCCCACCCACCCCCACCCACCCCGCAGGGTGTCCTCAACTGCTTCTTGGGTTGTCAGGACAAAAACTGGCCATCTTGTGCAGCTCCTGAGGCGAGAGTGTCGCAGTTAGGATCCTTCCCACCAAGCCAGCAGGGAAGGGTGATTGGAAGACACCCAAAATCACCAACCTATCCCACTGGAGAGGGTGCATCTTCACCCAATATTTGACAGAGTTCGCTGAGACGTTGCTGCATTTCAGGGACTCCAGCCAGCTGCTGCTTCAGGCGCTGCTTCTCCTCCCGCAGGGATAGACGGGCTTCAGGGTCCAGCTTCTCAAACCGCCAGCCACCTTCCCCGTCAAACTGGAGGAGGTGGGTATGGTACTTCCTGAAAATAAGGACGGAGGCTGTTGAGAGACCCTTCCAGGAGACAACTTCTGCATTCAGCCTGCCATCTTTCTCCTTGCTCAGGGTCAACCTTGCCCACACTGGCTCTGCTACTGTTCCTCATTCCTCTAGACAAATGTCCTATGTGTAGGAGGGATTTGGGGGAGGGTTTTTTCCACTAAACTGTCTCCTGGGAGGGTAGTCAGAAACAAAACCACTCTCAGTCTCCAGGGATGAGACCATGGTGCTCCTGCCCACACAATTTCCTGCTGAGGACACGACTCCCTGCTTGGGAGAGCAGCCAGGGACATGAGGGAGGGAGAGGGAGGGAGGGAGGGAGGGAGGGAGGGAGGCAGGCAGGCAGGCAAGCAAGCAAGCAAGCAGGCAGGCAGGCAGTATATCTGAGGGCTGGAGGGGGAGAGGAAGGATGAGGCTTGGAAAGTGGATTGGCTTGAGGCTTGCCAGATTCAATACACAGGTCCAATGTCCCTTTTTGCAGTATGAACTGAAATAATGAGTTCAGTAAGTACCTCTTTTCCTGGCACTAAACTTCTTAAAGGCCCAGGATTCCTAGGGAAGAAGGTCCTATGAAAAAAATCCTTTTTTATCCCTGCTTTAGGAAAAAGGAACCAGCTCCTGGCTAACAAAGTAGTGGCAAATTCTGTCTCCAGGCTCCTAGGCAGACTTTCGTGACCTTCCCATCTGAGCCTTGTGGCTATGAGTAGGTGAGAACTTGGTATAAAGGGATTTCTTCAGTAATACAAGGAAAGCATTGGCAGTCAGGGAAAGCACTGGGTTGGCACAGACTTCCTGGAAGAATTGCATGCCTGCCCCTGGCGCTATCATTGCCAGACATATCCCAAGGATGAGCGAAAGCACAAGTAATAACACAGGAATTCTTTTGGAATGCCTTCCCTTTGTTAATCAAATCAATGAACACACAAATAAAAAACAGCAATAGATGAGGTATATTCTCAGGCAGGATTATATGGCAGGATTATATGGACCTAGTAAGAATTCTCCAACTTCTTTACTTTCCCAACAACTCTGCAAGGAGACAAAGGACACAGAAGGTTCCACAAAGGATGTTGGGCAACAGATAAAGAAATGAGACTGGTCGGCACATTGTGCTAATGCAGGGGTGTCAAACTGGTGGCCTGTGGGCCAGATGTGTCACACGCAGGCCACACCAAGCCCAGCTCCGTTAATGGGAAAAATGTTGCGAAATGTCCTGTGATGGCAACGTGACGCCACGAGTTTGACACCCATGTGCTAAGGCATAAGACGGTGCTTGCTTTTGTCCCAGCATGCTGTGTGAATCTGGTCATTGTGGTTTGTAAATTTTGATTTCCAGCTAAAAAGACTGTCACTACATTACAGTACAATTCCTAATTTGCAGACAGTAGCAAAGGAGCAAAGAACTTATAAAAGGAGAAAGAACATATGGGAGATCCTGCAATGAACTTATAGTTTACTGATTTTAGAATGTCACAAGTTCTTACTCCTCATGTACTGAGTGGCTTAGCATGAAATATGAATTTAGCCAATCTATATAAATAAAAATGTAAAATAGTTGGTACAAAGCTGCTAATCTCAAAAACTACTTCACCGATCTGCCTCAAATTTTGACACAATGTTGCCAAGGACTTCCGATAATAGAATACCTACTCATTTTGTGCCTAGCACATGTGTATCGTGTGCAAGGTACACACATGTAAAATGTACCCACTGAAAATGTTTTTACCTTCCTGTAGCTCCTCCCACCCGGCTGTTACGTCACGGACACGTAACGGCAAAAAACGGCCTTGTGAAGGAACGTTGCCAGGGGCAACGCGGAAAGCAACGCATGACGCATGCGCCTCCCTGTCTGCCTGTAGCCGCTCTCTTACACACACACACACACACACACACACGCCCACAGGATCAGAAGCGTCCCAGCCCCGTGTGGCGGGCAGCTCTGGAAAGTGCGGTGTCGGCTGTGGAGGCTACGGCTGCCTCCTCCTGCAGCGAGCGCACGGGCGTGCGGGCGTGGGCAGCACCCGAGGCTGCGGCTACCTAAGCACCACCGAGGCCGTCCGAGCACCGCATGTCCACCTCCCTCCCAGCCCCGTGTGGCGGGCAGCCCTGGAAAGTGTGCCTCGGTGGCCTCTGCAGGTGGCTGTTGCTGCTGCTGCTGCTCCCGAGCCCTGCGACACGCAGCTCCTGCTGTCCAAGGTCGCCCGGCAGGCGCATCGGGCTGGACAGCCGGGCACGTCTCCACCAGCTCCCTCCAACGGCTCTGGAAAGTGCGCCTCGGTGGCTGTCGGAGGGAGCTGGTGGAGACGTGCACGGCTGTCCTGCCCGATGCGCCTGCCGGGCAACCTTGGACGGCGAGAACTGTGTGTCGCAGGGCTCGAGAGCAGCAGCAGCAGCAACAGTCACCTGCAGAGGCCACCGAGTTGCACTTTCCAGGGCTGCCCGCCACACGGGGCTGGGAGGGAGGTGGGCGCCCGGACGGCCTCGGCGGTGCTTAGGTAGCCACAGCCTCGGGTGCTGCCCCCGCCCGCACACTCGCACGCTCGCTGCGGGAGGAGGCAGCCGTAGCCTCCCCAGCCAACATGCCGGGCTTTCCGCTGCTTCGGGGGGGGGGGGAGAGACTGACATACACAGAGAGAGAGAGAGAGGGGGGGAGGGAGAGACAAACAGAGAGATAATGAATGAGAGATCGACAGGAACACACACAGTGACAGAGAGAAAGGGAGGGGAGTGAGACAGACACACAGAGAGTGAGAGAAAGATAGACAGGCAAACATACACAGAGTGACAGAGATGGGGGAGGAAGGAGAGAGAGACAGACTGAGAGAATGACAGAGAAAGACAGAGAGGGAGGGAGAGAGAAAGAGACAAAGAGACTAGTGACTTTGGCCACCACTGCGTTAGGCACAAGGGAGGGAGGGAGGGAGGGGGGCCTGGAGGAGGTTGACTGTGGGGGGGGGGTGTGCGGTCTGGGGAGGGGAGAGATATGTAGTTAGATACAGGAATATAGAGAGAGGAAGAAATACAGTAGGTAGCTAGGTAAGTAGAGGGATAGACGAGAGGGATGAATACAGCAGGTAGGTAGATAGGTACAGGTATATAGAGAGAAATACAATACGTAGATAGGTAGGTAGGTAGAGGGAGAGAGGGAAGAATATAGGTAGGTAGGTAGGTAGGTAGGTAGGTAGGTAGAGGGATAGCGAGAGAGGGGGAAATACAGTAGGTAGGTAGGTAGGTAGGTAGGTAGAGGGATAGAGAGGGGAGGAATACAGTAGGTAGGTAGGTAATAATTAATAATAATTTATTACATTTATAAACCGCCCCCTCTCCCCAAAGGGACTCGGTACAGGGATAGATAGGGAGAAATACAGTAGGTAGGTAGGTAGAGGGATAGATAGAGAGGGAGAAATACAGTAGGTAGGTGGGTAAATAGATGGATAGATAGTAAGAAATATAAGTAGGTAGGTAGGCAGGTACAGGGATAGATAGAGAGGGAGAAATACAATAGGTAGGTAGGTAGAGGGATAGATAGAGGGAGAAATACGGTAGGTAAATAGAGGGATAGATAGAGAGTAAGAAATACAGTAGGTAGGTAGGTAGGTAGGTAGGTAGAGGGATAGATAGAGATAGAGAAATACAGTAGGTAGGTAGGTAGATAGAGGGATAGATAGAGAGGGAGAAATACAGTAGGTAGGTAGGTAGATAGATAGAGGGAGAAAGGAAGAAATACAATAGGTAGGTAGGTAGATAGAGGGATAGATAGAGAGGGAGAAATACAGTAGGTAGGCAGGTTGGGGGTTATACAGTGGTTGTGTGAATGTGTGCAGGTGTAGATATACACACAGATTGGTTGGCCATTTAACTAGACTGGGCCACAGCAACACGTGGCTGGGTATAGCTAGTTATAAATAATTTTGAAAAACTGTGGTGTAACACAGTGCCCTAAGAGAGTGTGTGAACTGAGGCTCTACCATACTGTATAGCTCATTCCATACATTACATCCTTGTTTATTCATGCTTTACTAAAGACCATTAGTGATTGGATTAGAACAACAATAAATCATAATTATGGTTTACACAATGTATTAATCCAAAAGTGAACAAATATACAGATAATCCTTGTTTAGCAACTACATTTAGGATTGGCAACTCCACCCTGCTTATAATCTTACCTCAGTTTTCCTTTGTTTTACAGGAAGGTCGTAAATGTGTGGACTGGCTGTAAACTTATTTTTTCATCACTATTCTAACTGCAGTTGCTAAATAAGGCAGTCGCTAAATAAGAACTGCCCATAATTTAATTGAAACACAACACTATTTCTCTTGGATTAAATAGATATGAACATTTTTATTATAATACAGCTTGATTCACAGATCCTACTAAGCTGCAACCATCTTACAAACCACAATGAGTGGGTTCATTTAGCAGAAACATATGAGTCACCTAATGGCTTTGCACGTTATCTGAGTCCCATCAGTTAGTTTCAGTTGACTTGGCAGTTTGATGATTGTTGTCAAAACCAAAATGGTTTCATGAATAGCCACTATTTATAGGTACTGTAATTGTCAGCATCTGCACCTCCTACATTTCATTAGACCTCTTAATGTTGTTTCCTTCCCCAAATTTTGATTGTGTTTCGACTGCTTTTATCATTCCTTTTTTTATTATCCCAATGAAATGGAATGTAATTCATAGAAACTTGATGTTACAGTAAATGCAAAAAGACCACTGGCTTACCTGAAGGGTCCTTTCCTGTACGCTGCGAGGGGAGTCCAAGCATGGGTTAAATTCTGTCTGACTGCCCTGGAACTGAATTGAAATCTTTAGCCACGCCTCCTCTTCCAGCTCCTCCTCAGATTTTTCAATGAAGGCGTAGACCTGTAACACTGTTCAAATGTGGTTCCATAGAGTCTGGTCTTAGTTCAAGTGAAGATAGAGTGAAAAGTCAAATCTGGTAAAAAAGTCACAAATCCACATCTAGAAATGCAATGCGTATACACAAGGAATCAGTGAGATAGACCCTAGGATGGGGTTGGACTCTCCACGCAGCATACAGAAAAGGACCCTTCAGGTAAGTCTTTTTCCTGTACACTGCTTGGAGAGTCCAAGCATGGGACATACCCGAGCTAAATGTCACTAGGGCGGGAAGAACCTGGTTCAATGGTCTCTCCAGCGGTATGAATACCCCGAAGGACTCGTCTCCCAAAGGCTGCTTCCGCTGACACAAACTTGTTCAATTTGTAAGCCCAGACAAACTGGGATGGAGAAGCCCACGTGGCTGCTTTGCAGATCTCTTCAATGCACGCTTGGGTTGCCCAGGCTGCAGTGGCCGCGGCACTCCTTGTAGAGTGGGCCATGATGCGTCATGGTACTTGCTTAGACTGGAGCTGATAGGCAAGAGCTATATAAGTGCGCAACCATTGGCAGAGGTGACCTTGCGCCCCATGGTAGCCAGTTGAAAGGAAATGAAAAACAATTCCGATCGCCTGAACGCTGCGGTGCGCTTGATGTATTTGTGAATGGTCCGGAGCACATCCAGCTTGCGCCATCTGCATTCCGTAGGATGCCCTGGATGAGGACAAAAATCAGGAAGGATGACTTCCTGGCTTCGATGAAACCAGGAGCTGATCTTCGGAGTAAATGAAGGATCTAAGTGGAGAACGACCCTGTCCGGATGTATGACGCACAGGTCTTCCCTGACTGATAGGGCCGCCATCTCCGAAATACTACGTGCGAAAGTGATTGAGTGTTTCAGTTCACAGCTGCGAATTGGCTCAAAAGGAGCCTCGACTAGAATCCAAAGCATTACGTTCAACTCCCAGGTAGGGTAACGGTGAATGACTGGAGGCCGCAAGTTGGAAGCTCCTTTTAGGAAGCTGCGAACCTTGGAATGACATGCTAGTGATAGGTGGTCGCTGGGAGCGAGGACAATGGACAGTGCCGCAACTTGGCAACGCAACGTGTTGGCTGCCAGTCCCTGGTCCAATCCTTCTTGCAAAAAGTCCAAAATGTGTGGGATAGAGGCGCAAGCCGAGTTGATCCGCTTTGGTGAGCACCAACCTGTGAAGGCTGACTAGGTGGCCTTGTAAATTCTGGTAGTAGATGGTCAACGTGCTGCCTGGATGGTGTGGATGACCTTAGAGGACAGCTTGTCTTTTGTTGATCTTTTGATCTTTGATCTTTTCCTTCCCCCAGCCTGGCTCTGTTTGTTGATGGCCTCTGAGGCTGCTTTGCTAGCCTGCCTGGTAAGGCTTCTGCTGGTAGACAGCCCTGGCTGCATTGCCTCCTGGTTCGTGTTGTCTGCCATTAGGTGTGATTAAGGGTAGTCTGGGCCCCACTCACCCCTGGAAACACAGCTGGGGATGTGAGAGTAGCTGCAGCTGCTGAATCAGAGTTGTGAAGATCAATGGCTGGGATGAGTAATTTAGCCGGTGCTGCCACAAGGAACTCTCTGGCCAAGATCCAAGCTTCCCAGTGCCTGCAGAAGTAACAGCTTGGAGGGAGAGCCTAAGGTAAGGACCAACACTTCGCTGTTAAAGATCAATTGGCAATTAGTTGGGGGGGGGGGGGAGTGACTGACCGCCAGATTGCCGGACAGCACAAGTCTTATTACCACCACTCCCCAATGCTGACTCACTAATGGCAGGGAAAAACAGGGAAAAACTGCAAACAAAATGGCCACCGGAGGTTTCCCCTCAACCAAAATGGCCACCTCAATGACTAATTGCTGGCAAAACTGGCTCCAAACTTTGAATCAGCAAAGCAATGGCACGAAAGGCTGGGTCCTCATACCACTGACCATCGCCCCAAACGCTTAATTATAGCACAAGAAGCTGGCCCCCCACGCTGCTGACTGCTGTGTGAAGATCTTGATTGGCAGCTCCGAAGCCGGCTCACATCACACAGTAATTTAAAGGGGCCATGTGGCAAATAGAGAAACAGCAGCAATTTTCTCAAATACAAGAACTGAAAAGGCAGCCCTTATTTCTTTGCAGGATGAAAAAGAATCTGGAAAGTCCAAGTTAAGGTTAAATTTCTGCTGCTATTCTGGAACCACTTAAAACATGTCCATGGGCTTTAGAAACTGAATTGAAAAATCTGAGGAGGAGCCGGAATAGGAGGCGTGGCTAAAGATTTCAATTCAGTTCCAGAGCAGGCAGACAGACCCATGCTTGGACTCTCCAAGCAGCATACAGGAAAACAACAGAATCCTGTGATACCTTAGAGATTAATACCACAAGAGGCCTCGTTGTTTTGGAGGACCTAATCAGGAACCCCTGGGAGTATGTGCTACAAGTGGGATATATCTATTCCAATAAAAACAAAAAACCACAGATATTTAAGCAAGGGAGGGAAGGTGTCAAACCTAAGGCCTGTGGGCCAGATCTGGCCAGTGGGGTGCTTAGATCTGGCTCGCGGGGCCGCCCTGGAAACAGCGAAGGACCAGCCTGCAGTGCCTCTGCCAGTGAAAACAGGCTCCCAATCTCCGTTTTTGGTTGGGACGGCCTCCTGCAACCATCTGCCAGTGAAAACGGAGTTCCATGGGCTGGCAAAGTTGCTGACGGCTCCGGAAGGAAGGAAGTGAAAAAAGAAAGTGGTTGCAGCTGGTGAGATTTTTACTGTTTTAAAAGATACTATTCTAGAAGAGATTGCCCATAGAGAATTTAAACTAAGTTAAAATTTTAAAAGTAGAAGAAATAAGCGGCAGAATTACGATCTGGAGGACGCTGGTCAGTGTGTTATCACAACTTCTTTAATTGATATTTTAAATGTATTTCCAAAAGTGTTGGCACCCCTGAAGCGTTTCTAGAAAATCAAGTATTTCTCACAGAAAAGTATTGCATTAACACATGTTTTGCTATACACATGTTTATTCCCTTTGTGTGTATTGGAACAAAGCAAAAAAAGGGAGGGAAAAAAGCAAATTGGACAAAATGCCACACAAAACTCCAAAAATGGGCTGGACAAAAGTATTGGCACCCTTTCAAAATTGTGGATAAATAAGATTGTTCCAAGCATGTGATGCCCCTGTAAACTCACCTGGGGCAAGTAACAGGTGTGAGCAATATAAAAGGCACACCTGAAAGCAGATAAAAAGGAGAGAAGTTCACTTAGTCTTTGCATTGTGTGTCTGTGTGTGCCACACTAAGCATGGACAATAGGAAGAGGAGAAGAGAACTGTCTGAGGACTTGAGAACCAAAATTGTGGAAATATATCAACAATCCCAAGATTACAAGTCCATCTCCAGAGATCTAGATTTGCCTTTGTCCACATTATCAAGAAGTTTGCAACCCATGGCACTGTAGCTAATCTCCCTGAGCGTGGACAGAAAACTTGATGAAAGGTTGCAACGCAGGATAGTCTGGATGATGGATAAGCAGCCCTAAACAAGTTCCAAAGAAATTCAAGCTGTCCTGCAGGCTCTAGGAGGTCCTAGGAGCATCAGTGTCAGTGCGAACTATCCGTTGACATTTACATGAAATGAAACACTATGGCAGGAGACCCAGGAGGACCCCACTTTGACACAGAGACATAAAAAAGAAAGACTACAGTTTGCCAAAATTTACTTGAGTAAGCCAAAATCCTTGAGGGAAAACATCTTGTGGACAGATGAGACCAAGATAAGAGTTTTTTGGTAAAGCACATCATTCTACTGTTAAACTGAAAACGGAATGAGGCCTACAAAGAAAAGAACACAGTATCTACAGTGAAATATGGTGGAGGTTCAATAATGTTTTGGGGTTGTTTTGCTACCACTGGCACTGGGTGCCTTAACTGTGTGCAAGGCATCATGAAATCTGAGGATTACCAAAGGATTTTGGGTCATACAGTAGAGCCCAGTGTCAGAAAGCTGGGTTTGCGTCCGAGATCTTGGGTCTTCCAGCAGGACAATGACCCCAAACATACTTCAAAAAGCACCCAGAAATGGATGGCAACAAAGCGCTGGAGAGTTCTGAAGTGGCCAGCAATGAGTCCAGATCTAAATCCCATTGAACATCTGTGGAGAGATCTTAAAATTGCTGTTGGGAAAAGGCGCCCTTCCAATAAGAGAGACCTGGAGCAGTTTGCAAAGGAAGAGTGGTCCAAAATTCCAGGTGAGAGGTATAAGAATTGATGGTTATAGGAAGCGACTGATTCCAGTTATTTTGTCCAAAGGGTGTGCAATCAAATATTAAGTTAAGGGTGCCAATACTTTTGTCCAGCCCAGTTTTGGAGTTTTGTGTGGCATTATGTCCAATTTGCTTTTTTCCTCCCTTTTTTTGTTTACACACAAAGGGAATAACAAAACATGTGTTAATGCAATACTTTTCTGTGAGAAATACTTGATTTTCTGGAAAAATTTCAGGGGTGCCAACACTTTTGGCCATGACTATATGAAGAATTTTTTAAAGGAATGGATTGTTTTCTTCTATATTTTTTTTCTATAAACTATGGACTAAACCTCTTCTTTTTCATTACTATGTGTGATTTTCAATTTTTTTCCTTTTCTTTACGTAGGAATTTGACTCTTTTTAACTTGAAACAATTAAGATACAGAAAGAAACAAAAAAAATAGTAACAATTGAAGTAACAGAGGGAAAGATGGAGCTGCTACTTGAAAGCTGAAGTATGTGGATTGAAGACAAAACAATTTCATTCCCATTATTGTTTATTCTGGTTTGGAATGTTGAAAACCCACAGCTTGCCTAAAAAGGGAAAAGGGAATTGTTTTTTTTTTAACAAATGTTTTTTGAACTCTAATTTCAACCTATCGTGAACTTAAGTTTGTTAAAAGCATTCTTTAAACAAGCTTTTCCTTTCAACAATTGGAGACAAATGGCTTATACTGAACAACAGAAAAAAAACTGTTACTTTGCAAGAGATAATGTTTGCAATACAACAATTTTCTAATTCATTTGAAAATAAATTAGAACATCTAATTGGAAAATATGAGGAAAAGGATGGAGTTACATATCAAATGAAAAAAACAGAGGTTGGAGTTTCAAGTACTAAAAGAGAAAAATAATCACGAAGAAACTAAATCTGTTGATCCTTTTGATGATTGGTTTATGTCTGGCAATGGGAAAAGTGGAATATTGAAAGATGAATCAGATGGATGGAAACTTCACCTCAGATGGCAAAATACAGAAGAAGAAGCAACAAAAGAATTTATGGTATTAAAGAAAGAAATTTTACCAATAACACCATTGATAACAACCCTGAAAATTAAAGACAAGCTGATTAAGGAAGAAGAAGTGCATCAAATTGACAGGAAAGAATTTACAAATAATGAACTGCAAAGAGAAGTCCATAAAATTGGATTAAGGGTATGATTAGAAGACTTAAGCCAAAAATGGCAGAAGACATGGTACTGTTTTATTACTGGAAAGATACAGGCTGATAGATAACAGGTTAACTTAAAACCAGTTAAGATTAGGGAAATTTAGTGACAATAGACATAGTTAGATAAACAATTGAAAATGATAATAATGTACATATATGCATAGTTATAATAAGTAGTAATTGGAAATGAATACCGAATGGTACTTATTAAAGTACTTATTAAATTATTACTTATTGAGTAAGAGTTTGGTCATACATAAAGATTAATAAAAAAGAATTATGATAATAAATATAGTTAAATAAAGGAGAGATAAGGATAACAAGACCTATATAGGTATGGGTATAATATGGGAAAACTGGATATAAATTTTAAACAGGGATTTGAAAAGGAGGATTAGAAATTTTTTGTTACTAAATATTATTGATGTTTGGTTAGAATAGGTTATAGGGAAGAATGATGTTGGAGAATAGTAGAATTAATAAATAGGATGCCAATACGTGGTTATGTTTTAAGTTTTAGTATGTTTTAAGATGGACGTGTAATACAATTTTAATTAAGCAAGAATGGAGGCATGAAAAGGATAATGCTCTATAAATATATTTGATGTAATGTACTTGAAATAATATGAAATAATATGAAACGTGGATGACTATTGAAGAGATGTATGAACATATTTTGTAATTGGCGGATACACTTTCTATAGCATGTAAGATGGAGGATTTTTGTGTTGTGTTTAAAAATAAAATAAATAAAAATTCTTTTTAAAAAGCTATATATATCCCAGGTGAAGAACAAGACATACCATAATGAAGGTCGGTGTGTGATGGACAGCAACGCTATTCCTGCATCCTTTGCTGCTTGGAAGATCTTGCCTTCTACATCAATACTGACGGCACTGGTGCATTCATCCAGGAGAGCGTACTTTGGCCTGCGGCAAGGAAAGGAGAGCCCAAGTCAGCGATCCCAAATGCCTGTTTCACCGATCCAGGACCCCACCTGTCACTCCTGTACTGGGCTGCCCACTTCCTTTCCTTTATTCCTGTCTCTTGCAGTATCAGGGCCATGTCGTTCTACTGGAATTACAGCAATTACCCATTAACCACCTCATGGGAAAGGAAGGAAGCAGAGACCTGGAAACATAAAGGGCACCTGCCCTCTGGAACAATCTTGGTCTTTGGCAGGCTCGGCTGCTTTCTAAATACCACTTATGTTGAAATTATTTCAAAGACAATTCAGGAAACAAGGGAAGCGGCCACTCCTGGCTTGGTTTATGCTATTATTGCTGTTATTGTGGTTGCTGCTATTTAGAGTTTTAATTTGTTTTTGTGTCTATACTGTTAAGCACTGGAAATCTTCTGTGGTTAGTGTTTGATCAAATCAACCGATCCTGACTACTTCTCCCCAACCCACATTTTTGGGAAGCTCTTTGTGTGACTTAATTCAGCATCACCAGGGAGTGATGTAAAGCAGTGGCCCCAAACCTTTTGGACACCAGCGACCAGTTCAGTGGAGACAGGTTTTTCCACAGACCAGAGGGGGTGTGGTTACAAGTGCTGCTGGCATCCGATGTATCCCATCCCTTCACTTGTTTACGTGCCCCAATTTCTGGCATGCTGTGGTTTCTGGCATCCCCTGGTGTAAAGTACCATTGGAAATGCAGTTCCAGGCACTAACCTGTGATAGAACATCCGGGCCATCCCCATTCTCTGCTTCTCGCCACCTGAAAGTACATCCTTCCAATCGTTGATAGCTTCCCAACCTGATTGAAAAATAATTAAAGAAGTTGTACTGTTACTTTTTCTGTGTGTTGAGTTTCTCCACCTACCCAATTCCCTGCCTGCTGCAGGCAAAATAAAGGCAGGACAAGGCACAGGATACATTTCTTCTCAGTAAAAGAAGTCAAGGTGTTTGATTGCCACCTTTTCCATCCACGCCAGGGGGCTACCCACCTCCTTCACGCTGAACAATATAATTGAGGTTGACGACATCCAAGATCCGTTCCAGGTCAGAATCGGTATGTCCTTTTCGTCCCATGTCCTTGGCCGTATCTGGGTAAATCACCTGGTCTCTCAGGGTGCCCACAGACATGTATGGTCTACAGTGAAATGCCAAGTAAAAAAAACACACTAATTGGCGTTTGAAGAGTAGCTGAAACTCTCCACAGTTAGGGTGTTGAGAGCCCTTTCAAGGAGGCTGTGTCCTTGTGTCAGACGAGCAAGTGAGGCATGGAGATGAGGGCAGAAACTGAGGGCTACCTTCCTCAGCTTGACGGCCTTCAGCTGTGTTCTCATCACCGCCAGCTGGCATGCACAATAGTCATCCTGGGATGATGAAATCTGGTACTTAATAAAACTGGAAAGCTACAGAGGGCTGCAACGGGAGTTTGCATGAAGTTATCTAGAAATCTCACGACAGGGCAGAGATTCAAACTAGGGCATTCTTCAGTGCACCAGTTCTCTTTCTCTTATACGAAAAAGAGGACCTTGAGGCAACTGAAGTTCAGATCTCTGGAATCCAGAGTTTTCCTGTCTGTATTCCATTCCTTACTCAACCAGACTCATTCCAAGAGGGCCAACCTCTTATTATTTGGTCCCCAGCTCCCCACCTTCCCCTGCCATACTAGCCACTGTACCTCTGTGGGATGTAAAACATTCGATGAGGGGGTGGCTTGTAGAGGGTGCCATTATAAGTTGGCCAAAGCCCCCCCAGGATCCGGAAAAGGGAACTCTTCCCACAGCCATTTGGCCCAGTGATCAGGAGGTGCATGCCTTCATCAACCTGCAAGGGAGAAGCACAGAGCAAAACATGAAAAGGGAAGACTAAAACTATAATAACAACAATAATATTCCAAAACATCTGGAGCAACACTTGAATATCACCAGCCTTGATAAAATCATCATCAGTCAACTGCCAAAGGCAGCTTTACTTCAAACAGCATGCATCCTGCAATGATACCTATGAAAACAACATCTGCCTATCCCAGGTCCTTGCATAACTCTTGATAGATCAGTGTCAACTTGTAGATGTCTGGACTTCAACTCTCAGAATTCCCCAGCCAGCATTCGCTGACAAGGTTGAGAAACACTGTGATAGATGGATAAAAATGCCAAATCCAGTCTGAACATTTGGCTGACTATGTGACAAACAGCAACAATAGGAATAATAGTCTCTCCTCATTTCCCCCCCAATTCTTGATAGCTTTAATTGTTTCTCAGGATCCAAGCTCTCCGCCTCCCCCCAATATCCAACAACGTTTACAATAGAAATTGTATCTGTCCAGGTAACTTTATCCATTTGGTGCTCTAATAGCAATCTCTGAGCTCCATTAGCTCACTACCTCTCTTCTTAATCTGGTCTCAAGCTCCTGTTGCATTCCCAGCCTTCTTGCAAAATCATCAAGACCAGAAGTTACCTATCAGTTCCATCAAACACACACATGACCCCTCAACACATGTCATCCTACCTGACGCTGAAACAGGAGAGATTCCCTAGCCCTTCCCCTTCTCTACTCCTTTGCTGCTACTGCTTGATCTCCCGTTCTCCGAATTCTAGCCAACAGAATTCCTGCCGTTGCCTCTTGACACCCTGTCTCCATTCCATGTCAGGACTTTGCCCAGGAATATACAGAGAGACAATGGCCAGCAAAACATAGGCAGAGTTAACATGTTGGCCAACAGGTCTACTATATAAACTAGCCATAAAAATAAAGGGTTTTGATCTGCTTCTGTGCCTTTGATCGCAAGCTGACTTACAGACTTCCGAGGGGAAGCTTCTCAGCATTCGACTTACCAATTCCTGAATAGCAGGAGTCTATTAAAATAATATCTGCAAAGGGCCTTACTCGATGAAAGTAATCTTAAATTGCTTCCCACATTGATGCAGTTAGATTAGAAAACATAACATCTCAACTTTCATCAGTGCTGCTAACCCAGTCCCAGTCTTCCTATTACTCACTCAGACCACCTCCCCGTGGACTATCAAAGTGGTCAAACTACAATTTCCAGATTCTCTTTCCATTAGTCATGTTCTTTGGCATTGTAGTTCATCAGGCTCTACAAAGTGAGTTTGCCCTATACCACTTACTCGGATATTGAGGCTGGTGACTACCACATCCCCAGTGGGGGTGATGATGGGGATGTTTTCACAGACAATCCCATGATCAACATCAATCACATGTCCTGTAAGCAGAAGAAAAGACAAGACTCTTATATTCACAATGAAAGAAGCATTTCATTGCAAGAGATGCTGACCTTTTCCGCAGAAAGAAAGAAAAAGTTAACCCTTTGTCAATTATTTCTTTCTCTCCATGACTCGTTTCATATAGGTGGAACTTGGGACAACAGACGCTTTCTGAGATTTTACAGCTTGGTGTGGGCACATTCATGGCTGCTGTTGAGGCTTTACAGTTAATTAAGAGGGTACCATAGAGAGAATAGCCAGTCATCAGATGATGATCTGGTAAAAGTTATTTCCCAATCATTTTTTAATCTCTCTTTGCAGGATGCTCCTAACAACCTCTGCCAATTTTTGCCTAATTTTCCCCGTGGCTGTCTGGCAATTTTTTATTTTCTAAAAATGCTTTGTAAAATTATAGTAGAATTCAGAAAAAAATTCTTATAAATAAAAATCGCAATATAATCTGATTCTTTGCTGCATACTGTTTCATATTTATTTTTTTAAAAATTGGAATGTGATACTAGGCCTCGATACCTGGCAGATTTCCCATAAGATATATATTAGCATATCTGAATTGAGCCTAGCAAATAGGTATCCAATAATATAGTAAGGTTACTACCACCACCCCACAAATAAATGAAAATATTGGATCTGTAAAACATTGAACAAAGAGCAGGGAAACCCTGCAGGCATTACAATACAATACAATAGCAGAGTTGGAAGGGACCTTGGAGGTCTTCTGGTCCAACCCCCTGCCTAGGCAGGAAGCCCTTTACCCTTTCAGACAAATGGCTATCCAACATCTTCTTAAAGACTTCCAGTGTTGGGGCATTCACAACTTCTGGAAGCAACTTCTGTTCCATTGATTAATTGTTCTCACTGTCAAGAAATTTCTTCTCAGTTCTAAGTTGCTTCTCTCCTTGATTAGTTTCCACCCATTGCTTCTTGTCCTGCCCTCAGGTGCTTTGGGGAATAGTTTGACTCCCTCTTCTTTGTGGCAATCCCTGAGATATTGGAAGACTGCTATCATGTCTCCCCTGATCCTTCTTGTCATTAAACTAGACATACCCAGTACCTGCAACCGTTCTTCATATGTCTTAGTCTCCAGTCCCCTAATCCTCTTTGTTGCTCTTCTCTGCACTCTTTCTAGAGTTTCCACATCTTTTCTACATTGTTGCGATTACATCATCGTATTTCTACAACTATATTGAGGTTTATTATCTCAGCTTATCTATGACCACATAACTGGATATCCTATACAACCATCAGAACGTAAAGGCAAAACATTCAAGCTTTTCTTGCATAAGCTTTTTTTTAATGATGAAAACCATCTTGCTGATTGATTTTAAGTTTTTGTTGATTTAAAACAAAATATCAAATACATAAAACATTAGACATCAATTCCTATATGTGTCATTTTAAAAACAAAAGGAATAATGATAAAAACCAAATGTGTACTATTTTTTTTAAAGTGCAGGGATTGTTTTTGGCAGATTAAAGTATATGGCACACTACCAAGAACAATTCTAAGGCCCCAGGAGAACATTTGGAGCTATGACATGATCATCTCAAGTTCTCCAACCTCGGCCGACATCAGAGAAGGGCATGTAAAACAGGGAAGAATCTACTGCAGTGTTCCCTAAGTTGTTTCCCTCTTTTGGACACCAGGGACCGGTTCCATGGAGAGAGGTTTTTCCATGGACCAGAGGGGTCGTGGTTTCGTGTGCAGCCTGCATCCCACGGGTGGGGCTTCACTTGTTTGCACGGACTGGTTTTTGGCATGCTGGGCACCGGTGCCAGTCCACGGACCGAGGGTTGGGGACCCCTGTTCTAGACAAGCTAGACTACAACATCTATTGCTTCCATACAATATGGTCAGACCTGTTTGGAGAAAAGAGCCCCAGATATCTGGAGAGAGCCAGATTAAGAAAAATCATTTGATTCTTTCGCAGATATTATGCTTAAATTATATAAGCATCTCTGGATTCCACCAACTGCCCTTGGAAGTAAAAAATAGACTGTTGGAACTTTACACGGCCTGCAACCCAGCCTAAACATTCAGGAAATGTGACACACACACCCAAAAAAAAAAATCCCCAGGAGAAACTTTTCTTGATTCTTTTAAGACAATTTAGAATTTAGTGTGGGTACAGAAAAGCATCAGGCCATAAATGTGTTTTATACATTGTGTTAAGATACAGTTTATTTAACTGGTTTCCCAATTGATTAGATTACCGTAATCCTAACTATGGTTTTCAAACCACAGTGGCAGGGTTCAGGCAATAAACCAAACCAACATCCAATACGCCACATTTTCATCTCACTGTGATGTGTGGGACAAGCCAGCTGGCTGGGGAATTCTGGGAGTTGAAGTCCACAGGACTTAAAGTCGCCAAGGTTGAGAAACACTGTTCTAGGCCTTCTGGAGCATCCCAATCCCATTACATTTGGCTGCTACAGGAATGGTGAATTATTAAAAGTGGGTGTGTCCTATTTATTTTCCTCCTGTGTTATATATTTATAGACTGACAGCCTGAAGGCAGGGATTGACTGTTTCTATTCTTATGTAAGCTTTGCTAGGAGTCACTCAGGCTAAACAGCAGGGTATAAATGTTTTCAGCAAATCCACAGCATAGACTGAGCTTGTGCCTGTTTACTTAGAAGATGTCTGCTTTCTGGATGTCTGCAGCTACAGCCACAAAAAAAGGCGTGGCAGCCATTATACCTTCTTTCATCAATAAACAAAATACTTAATTATACTTGAGTGTCCAAGGCTACACTCTTAATTTGATCCTTGTCAGTTTCTGCCACTAAATCTTTATCTAGCAGGATGCAGTTGCAAAATCAGCTGCAAGGATAGGCAGGCGGGGATATGTGTGCCACTTCAGCCTGCTGAAGAGCTTTACCTTGGATCTGGAGTGGGCCCTCGACACGCATACCATGTTTCATAACTGTCCCAGCCTGAGCTTGGCCTTCATCAAGCTCTCCGGGGCGTCGGAAGTTGCAGCATTTCACATCCTCAAACACCCGGAACATCTCGTACACACGAGCAGTGTAGCCTGCTAGTTCAGTTGCCTAGAGAAGAAAGGCACAATTGCAATTCATTTACATCTGGAATGGGAACCCACATATCAATGATTAGACCTTTTGCCAGGGGTTGAGGTAGTGGCCATTCACCAGTGGTTGTTTTCTCAAGCCTGGCTCTGTTCACAACAGGCCAGAATAATGTTTCAAAGCATTTATCCAGCTCTTACTGCACTGGAGACATATGAAAGTATGCAGACTGTATTTGCAAAAGGTATCCATAAGATATAATCAAACTGACAATTAGGACTGTAGCAATCAGAAGACAAATGGGTGTAACCAGTATCTCCCTGAACCCACAAAGTAGTGTCTCATATTTACTACTGGGATTACTAAATTATTCAATTGATGCAACTACCTTTCATTTGCATTCTGTTCCTGTATTTAAAATACCTACCTCTACCTCTCCCATCAGCAATTCAACTGAAAAACTTCCTCTTCCATGAACATCTCAACTTTTTATTTTTCTTGTTACATTTGTAAGCCTCACCAATACAAAGGCAATTTTGATGTCAGATTTTTCTAGGGTTTTGGGAGGTGTACAATAGAAACCCAATATACTGGTTATGATTCTAGACTTAAAGTCCAAGTCCGTCCAAGTCACCTATGCAGCTCACTGATTTATTTTGGTTAGTTTCTCTCTAAGTCTTCAGCAGTTTTTATGAGGTAAATTAGGAAAGATCCTCACGTAAACTATTCAAACTTCAGGAGGAGAGGGATATACATGCAATCAATGTCAATCAATCAAATACAGCAGGAATACAGCAGGAATGTCGTACTTTAGGAGTGTATATTGCAAAACAAGAAAAAATAAGGCCAAGATTAATGGGTATTGAATGAATATGGACCGAATGAGTGACTCATATGAAAGAAGTGTTTTGAATTTTTTTATATAGATAGATAGAATGAATGAGGACCAAACCGCAAAGAATTTGTTTTGGTCAGGCAGTGATCGTATTTAATATTCCTGTCTCCTATTTTCTCCACAATGATTCTATGAAGGGGGTTGGGCTCAGAAAGATTGCCTGGCCCAAAGTTATCCAACCAGCTTTCATGAGCGATCTAGGATTAGGGCAATTAGTCATCGAACCCCTGTCATGGTCAGATCACTCTCTCCTCCGGTTTGACTTTCCAACCGCTACACCCCACGGCGGGGAGGCGGAACCAGAAGTGCCAATATGGTTCCGCCCCAGGCGCCTGATAGATCCCGAAAGGTTCCAGACGGAGCTTGGGCCAATACCTGAATCCTTGACCCGCGACCCGATTGAGGACCTAGTGGCCTCCTGGAATAGTGTGGCCGCGGGGACCCTGGACCGGGTCGTACCTTTGCGGCCTCTCACTCGGCGTCGATCTACCTTGGCTCCTTGGTTCTCAGAGGGGCTGAGGGAAATGAAACGCCAGAAGAGATGCCTAGAGAGCATTTGGAAGTCTACCCGTGCCGAATCTGACCGAACACGGGTAAGGTCACATTTGCGGACCTACCTAGTGGCGATAAAAGCGGCGAAACGAGACCATCTCGCCGCCCTCATCGCATCCACAGATAACCGCCCTGCCGCCCTGTTTAGGGCGACCCGCGCCCTCCTCCACGAGAGGCCGCGGGAGGCTCCCTTACAGGGCCGTGCAGAGGAATTTGGATCTTATCTGCACGATAAAATCGTTCAGATCCGGAATGAGCTGACCTCCAATTGGACTAGTCTGTACGGGATGACAGAGATAGGCCTTGAGACCACTGTTTGGGATGAGTTTGACCCCGTGACCCCCAATGGCATGGACAGGATACTGAGGCGGTTGAAGGCCACCACATGTTTATTGGACCCATGTCCCTCCTGGCTTGTACTGGCCTCCCGGGAGGTTACACGAGGCTGGCTCCAGGGAATTGTAAATGCTTCTTTGAGCGAGGGGTTCTTGCCGGCTGTCTTGAAAGAGGCGGTGGTAAGGCCCCTCCTCAAGAAGCCCTCCCTGGACCCAACTCTATTATCCAACTATCGTCCAGTCTCCAACCTTCCCTTTTTGCCGAAGGTTGTTGGAGAGTGTGGTGGCACTACAATTCCCCCAGTACCTGGAGGAAATTGCCTATCTACATTCGTGCCAGTCCGGCTTCCGGCCCGGACACAGCACAGAGACGGCATTGGTCGCATTGGTAGATGATCTGTCGAGGGCTCGGGATAGGGGTTGCTCCTCTATCCTGGTCCTATTGGATCTCTCAGCGGCTTTCGATACCATCGGCCATGGTATCCTATTGCACCGGCTGGAGGGGTTAGGGTTGGGGGGAACCGTACTTCGGTGGTTCTCCTCCTACCTCTCCGACCGATCGCAATTTGTGTTGGCAGGTGGGCAGAGATCGACTTCGAGGCCCCTCAATTGTGGGGTGCCGCAGGGGCTGTCCTCTCGCCTTTCCTGTTTAACATCTACATGAAGCCGCTGGGTGAGATCATCCGTGGTTTTGGGATTAAGTTTCATCTGTACGCTGATGACACCCAGTTGTACATCTCTACCCCTAACCACCCCAATGATGCCATTGAAATGATGTCCCGATGTCTGGAGGCCGTGCGAGTCTGGATGGGGAGGAACGGGCTACGACTCAACCCGTCCAAGACCGAATGGCTGTGGCTTCCGGCGCCACAACATAGGCAGTTGGCTCCATCCCTGGCTATTGGGGCGAGTCATTGGCCCCTGCAGAGAGGGCTCGCAACTTGGGCGTTCTCCTGGACTCTCGGCTGTCCTTGGATGACCATCTGACAGCCGTAGCCAGGGGGGCCTTTTATCAGGTTTACCTGATACGCCAGTTGCTCCCCTTTCTGGATCGTGACGCCCTGCGCATAGTCATGCAAACTCTTGTCCTTTCCCGCCTAGACTACTGCAATGCTCTCTACATGGGGCTTCCCTTGAGGTGCACTCGGAGGCTCCAGTTAGTGCAGAATGCGGCTGCGCGGGGGATCTTAGGAGCACCAAGACACTCCCCTATAACACCTGTCCTGCGCGAGCTGCACTGGCTGCCTGTGGCTTTCCGGGTGCGCTTCAAGGTTTTGGTAACCATCTTCAAAACGCTCCATTGCATGGGTCCTGGTTATTTGCA
Organism: Rhabdophis nuchalis; assembly: GCA_039707465.1. Classification (NCBI taxonomy): domain Eukaryota; kingdom Metazoa; phylum Chordata; class Lepidosauria; order Squamata; family Natricidae; genus Rhabdophis; species Rhabdophis nuchalis. The sequence goes on from CM077646.1 coordinate 194,773,081, forward strand.
GAACCGCCTCCTGCCTCATACGTCCATCCGACCTGTCCGTTCCCAGGGGGAGGGCCTCCTCAGGGTGCCATCCGCTGGACAATGCCGACTAGCGGCTCCCAGGGAAAGGGCCTTCTCTGTGGCGGGTCCAGCCCTCTGGAACGACCTGCCCCCCCGACCTTCGCACTACCACGGACCTTCGCCTCTTCCGTAAAGCATTGAAGACTTACTTTTTTCATGCGGCCGGCCTGGCATAGTTTGTTTTTACTATCATTTTAATAGGGTTTCTTAAGTTTATTCTAACTCAGGTTAAATTTATTTAATTTAACTTTAAATTTATCTATTGACTGTATTTAAATGTACCTTTTATTTTCCCTGTGCACCGCCCTGAGTCCCTATGGGAGAAAGGCGGTATACAAATCAAATTAAATAAATAAATAAATAAATGAGGGAGGGAGGCCTAGAACATAGTCTCCTGGTTTTTAGGCCGGCACCTTCACCACTATACCAAACTTGTTCTCTGTGAAATTAAATTTCATTTACAAAACAAGTATCACATCAGAGTTATTTTAAAAGGAAGTAAAATAGGGATGGCTTGACATTAAATCCCAATGATGTGTATAGGCTTTGGTGGTAGCATAACATATGAACATGGCCAATGTTGGCCTGATTGTTAGATTCTGGCTGAAAATTCAGATAACCACTAGATAGTAGTAGTATCTCTTTACTGTCACCTAATGACCATCTAGATTTGTGCAACCTGATCTGATAGCCATAGAGAAGGTGAGAGAGATCTAACCAGATCCTGTGAATGTCTACTCAGAAATGAATACTATATTTACTATACTATTCTGAGGAGAGGAACATGGTAGGATTCAGTGTGTTTGTCTAGGTGGTAACAGATGAAAACTGCTCTTTTGAAATATTAGCAGTGCAAGGTCATAGGTATGGCTCCTGGAAACTACTAAAAATTCCTATTTTAAGGATATTAAGAAGCAACTGATAGCTGATACAAGGCCTTTCTGCCTCTCAGAACTTGCAAGACTGAAGCCCTGCCTGAATGCAGGTCATGCTTTAGGGAGTGGGTGCCTTTTAGAATTGTATCTCAGGAGATTATAAAGACATAGAGGCTTTACATCCTTATTTACATCCTTCATCTGAGGATCAGACTGACCCAATTCTTCCCCAGGCAACTGAGCATCTGTACCTCTTTGTAGGAAGAGATGACCCTCTCTGTGGCATCAGCTGCTGCAGACAAGAGACTCCGTGCTGTGGTAAAAGCCTCAGTCCTCAAGCTTATCAATTCTTGCTCTTCCATTTCCAGTGCAGCTTGTTTCACTGCCTCTGAATCTGGTGGAAGAAAATTGTGATAGGGAGGAAAACTTACGGACCACTTATCTCAACTTCTCCACTGATCCGAGGTAGCATATTCATGCTGAAGTCTGGCACCTGTTGAAAATACCAGCATGAGAACCCTCCTGTGATGGGGGCCAGAACCAAAAAGGACATTCCTCCATGAAACTATTAATCAATTAATAGTCCAAATATTGCCTTAAAAATGTTTTGTAATAAAGCTACATCAGTGTTTCTCAACCTTAGTGACTTTACGTCCTGTGGACTTCAACTCCCAGAATTCCCTTGCAGGTGAAAAAATTATAACATGAAGGAAGTGAATATTGATAGTCCTTGACTTAAGACTGGCCACCCTTCAAAGTTACGCAGACCTCACCCTCTAAAAGGTACTTATGACCCAGTCCTGAAGTTACGTCCACTGTAGATGGCTGTGTCATGTGGCCCAGGAATGGTATGGCCTATATATTTTTTCTTTATCCAGATCTCCTGAGCTTTGAAGATTTTCAAAAGGTAAGTGAACAATAGGTGACAAGGTGTGAGGAGGAGGCCCAAGCAGCTTGGGGGTGGGGGGGGTGGTCCCCAAGGGTTAGGAAGCAGAGCATGGGGGGAGGTGGGAGGGAGGCCTTGGGCGATCTGAAGCAGGTGGACTTGTGCCTGCATCAGGCTCTCCTCCATCCTTGCTCCACTTAACAACCTGTGTGCTTGTTTAACCTGGGTTCAATTAACAAATGCATCAGGAAGATCAGCCTTCCTGACTCCAACCGTACTGTGCAGGCTCCATGTTGGGCCTAATTCAAGGACTCTATGTTCTCCATGAAGAGGTAATTGTATTTATACAAATTGCATTTATCTTTTTGTATTTTATTATATAAAAATAATATTTTATTATTACATAAAATACAAAAAAAAAAAATAGAAGAAAACAGGAAATCAAGGGAGGGAAAGCAAACAGGGAAAAGGGTGCGTGAAATATAAGGGGGAAGAGAAAAAGAAAAACAAAGGCGGCATTGACTTCTAACTCTTCCGAGTACCACACAAGATGAACATACTCCAACTTCAACTTTTTGCTTTTACACGTTAACGTATAACTAGCCATTTCTATAGCACCAAATCTTTCTAATCAACAAAAACCAAGATCAAAGTTTCATTTTTTTTATCTTCACAAGCAGAGATTCCAGAAGTGATATCCAAAAAACGAACACATTTTGCTCTTTAAATAATCGGTTTAACCATTCCTGCTTTATCTTCCTTGCTATAAAAATAATGTGTATTTCTATTTGCACCTTGTAATCTTTGAGAACTGTCATCATTTTTATTTACAAAATTTATTGTGTTCTTTCAAATTCTTTGGCCTTACTGAAAAAAAATACCTGCTAGAGCAGTGTTTCTCAAACCTGGCGACTGTGCTGGCTGGGGGATTCTGGGAGTTGAAGTCCATAGGACTTAAAGTTGCCAAGGTTGAGAAACACTATGCTAGAGGGAACCACCAACAGAGGAAGGATGAATGATTTTAGGCTTTTTATGGAAAACCAAAGTATTTGGGAACTAGCAGAGAACCAGCTGATGGGGCTAAGCTTGAGTCCCTTATCCCAGGGGTCTGCAAAGTCGGCTCTTTTAAGACTGGTGGACTTCAACTCCCAGAGTTCCCCAGCCAGAAGGCTGGGGAATTCTGGGAGTTGAAGTCCACCAGTCTTAAAAGAGCCGACTTTGCAGACCCCTGCCTTATCCCAACACTCCTTCCTGTTTTTCCTCTTGCTCCTTTACAATGGCTACCCAATTGCGGCTGAAAAATTAAGAAAGAAATACATATACAGAAAACTCTCTGCTGCCATGTAGTGGTCACCTGGAGTCTTGCTGCCCACTTCTTATAGAGTTACCTCTTCCTTTCCACTACCTGTCAAATTGAAGTTCAGAGCAAGGGCTTGCTGTGGAACAGCACCAAGAACAAGGTTACAGGTGAAAACAAGCAGGCATAGAAAAATACGCTCTCAGGCCAAATATTTGGTAGCTGCGAAATATTTATTCCAACCTTGAAAAGGTTGTGATAGTTCAAAGACTTCAGTGTTCAGACAACCTGCTTTTGCTCACAGGTGTTGCCCAATAAAACCACTGGCTGTTGCAGTTCTCTCCTATCTCTTCAGTTTTCCACTACCATAAGTGCATCTTTCTGTGCTTGGTTGCATTTTCCTGTGACTATTTCTATACTAGTGATTCCAGACATCTGGATCTGAGAGGGAAAGGGTGAATTGGAGTGCATGCGCAATTCCTTTAAACTACTTTGGGATCTTTACTTGGGATCATGCAGCTGTTGCCCTGCAATCATAGAGAAAAAAGCAGGTTAGCTTTAAGGAGGTACTGACACGATGCTACAGACACTTGTGTCCTCTATGAATCCATATCTCTACATCACCCAGCCATTGTCATCATGATATACTGACAGAGGAATGGTTGGGTAACACCACCAATCACTAGTGTGGAAATGGCTTATATGAGACCTGTGGATATGAGCCAATGAGAAATTGCCCTGAGCTATTCCTCCCTCACTAAGCTTTCCAGTGAATTAGCAAGTAGTGTTTCAGCCATCATCTGGAAAACATCCTAATGATTCCATATTGATCCTCTTCCAACTCCTGTCTGTTAACATGTGAGCTTAAATGTCCATTTTGGGCTACATTGCTCACAGAAGAGCAGTGTTTTTTGCTTCTTTCTCCAATCCTTCTCCAAACCTTAAGATACAGAAGGATCTTGACAAACTTGAAAATTGGGCAGTATCTAACAAAATGAAATTCAATGGTGAAAAAAGTAAGGTTCTACATTTAGGCAAGAAAAAATAAAATGCACAGGTACAGTATAGATGGTTCCTCGCTCAATAGTAGTAACTGTGAAAGGGATCTTGGGAGTCCTAGTGGACAACCATTTAAACATGAGCCAGCCGTGTGGAGCAGCTTCCAAAAAAGCCAACACAGTTCTAGGCTGCATAAACAGAGGTAGAATCAAGATCACGTGAAGTGTTAATAGCACTTTATAATGCCTTGGTAAGGCCATCCTTAGAATACTGCATTTAGTTTTGGTCGCCACGATGTAGAAAAGATGTGGAGACTCTAGAAAGAATGCAGAGAAGAGCAACCAAGAGGATTAGGGGACTGGAGGCTTTAAACATATGAAGAACGGTTGCAGGAACTGGGTATATCTAGTTTAATGAAAAGAAGGACTAGGGGAGACATGATAGCAGTGTTCTGATATCTCCGGGGTTGCCACAAAGAAGAGGGAGTCAAACTCTTCTCCAAAGCACTGAGGGTAGAACAAGAAGCAATGGGTGGAAACTAATCAAGGGGAGAAGCAACCTAGAACTGAGGAGGAATTTCCTGACAGTTAGAACAATTAGTCAGTGGAACAGAAGTTGCCTTCAGAAGTTGTGAATGCCCCAACACTGGAAGTCTTTAAGAAGATGTTGGATAGCCATTTGTCTGAAATGGTATTGGGTTTCCTGTCTAGGCAGGGGGTTGGACTAGATGACCTCCAAGGTCCCTTCCAGCTCTGCTATTGTATTGTATTATTCTCACCTGTTTCAGAGTAGCCAGTAGCAGTGATGATCGGTACAGCCACCATGACCAGCCCAGCAGCACTCCACACATACTTCATAAGGAACTGTTCCAGCATCACATACCAGAGTCTCTCCAGAAGCAGCACATTGATTTGAGAGGCCAGCTGATGATAACAATGCCGCAGAAGGGACAGCTCCACCTAAAACGAGTAGCAGGAGGAGACAAAGTGGCTTGAGGTTTGCAACCATAAAGGCAACTCCATATACCCGGGATGGTGAACCTATGGCACCTGTGTGCCACAGGTGGCCCGTGGAGCCATTTGTCAGGGCACGCAAGGTGTTGCTCTGTCAGCTGGCCAGCATGCGTATAAAAGGCATAAAGTCAGCTGACTTTAGCCTTTTTTTGAGGCTAGCTTTTGCAGTCCCCAGGCTTCGGGGAGAGGGGGCGGTCTAGAAATCTAATAAAATAAATAAATTTATAGGAGCTTGGGGAGGGCGAAAACTAGCCTTCCACGGCCCCCCAGAAGGCCGTCTGGAAGCGGCAGGAGCTTCCCTGAAGCCTCTGGCGTGCAAAAAACCAAATCTACAGACAAAACAGAAGTTCTGGAACGGGGGGGGGGGGGCTGTTTTCGCCTCTGGAGCCTGGGGAGGCGAAAAAAGCATGCAAAAAATCACGTATTAGAACTTAGATCAGCAGCCTGTCTTTAAAGAAGTTGAAACAGGATATATTAAAAAGATTTTTAAAAAGAAGTAGTAGATTTAATCATCCCCTTGTTGTGTATCATGTAGGAAACACTATGGGTTAATTCCAACTTGCCCTTTTAGTGCAATCATGTGATAACATGATAACAGAGAAATGAACCAATCCCTAACATCTTAGTTATAATTTGCAATACATTCAAATACAGCAAATAGAGATGCTTAGATTTTAAGTCACTCAAAACATTTTTAAACAGTATTTAAAAAAATAAGCACCAAGGAAAGTATTATATATGAGTTTCTGTTTCTTCAGCTAAGCTATTGTGAAAGAACAGAGATGGATTAAAAAAAAAAGAAAGAGGTTTGCTGTCATCAATATATGTCAATGAATGAACTGCACCAGATTGTCCCTTTCACTCTGCAGAAGGGTTAAATTACTTATTAATATCCTATCCCACTGTATTATATTTTAAACCATTTAAGAGTATCCAATATACTTCCCTCCTCCTATTTTGCCCACCGCAACCACCTTTTGAGGTGAGCTGGGCTGAGAGAGTGATTAGCTCAAAGTCACTCAGCCGGCTTTCATGCCTAAGGTGAGACTAGATCCCACAGCCTTAATCACATAGCCCATATATACAGATGAAAATGAAGGAAAAGAATTCTAGACTTTAGTTGCTCTAAAGCAAAATTGTAAAACTCTCTACTTGCAATTGAGTTCAGTGGAACTCTCCCCACCCCAATTTTGGTTAAGAATATAAAATTGCAGCCCTTTTGTCCATTTTCTTATCTTCTCTAATTCATATATATATAATATATATATATGTTTTCGTATATATATGTTAGTTTTATGAGCTGATCAATAAATTTAAATTTGAGAGACCAAGATAGATCTATTTCGAGCTTATTAGCTCTCATCAGTTGGCCACACCCCACTGGGATTCGAACCGGGGCTACAATGCATCTAAGGCAGAAGCCTAGCAATACAGCCTATCTGGTTCTACCCAATTGCATCAGCTAAGAAAGGAGTATTTAGTATAGATAATTGTTTTTTTCACAACTTCCTGTTAGGGCCCCATTAAGGGAGAAGACATACTGTTTCCCTCTCTGCCTTTCGGCTCATCACCAGAGACCATCCAGACAGAGAGCCATGAATTATGTTGTGTTAATTTTTTTAGATATGTGTGTTAGTTTTATGAGCTGATCAATAAATTTAAATTTGAGAGACCAAGATAGATCTATTAATGGGGCCCTAACAGGAAGTTGTGAAAAAAAACAATTATCTATACTAAATACTCTTGTCTTAGCTGATACAATTGGGTAGAACCAAATAGGCTGTATTGCTAGGCTTCTGCCTTAGATGCATTGTAGCCCTGGTTCGAATCCCAGTGGGGTGTGGCCAACTGATGAGAGCTAATAAGCTCAAAATAGATCTATCTTGGTCTCTCAAATTTAAATTTTTTGCTCCTGGAAGCACCAAGCCGGAAGCACCAGTCTGAAGATGATGAATGAGACTTCATCGAAACGTCATGAAGATACTTCCAATTCTACGCGGGAGAAAACCTGAACAACCAAAGACCTACATATATATATATATATATATATATATATATATGCATGCATACATACATACATACATACATATACATATACATACATACATACATACACATACATATAATATTCATCTTCTCTCAGCTGTCCTACACCTTCTTCAGGCCTTATTAATCTCTCAGAGAATATAGCCTTTGGATCAGGATTCCATGAATCCTTAATGTAGTTTAATTGCTATTTCTTCATCCACATCATGCACAGCATAAAGGAATCATTAAGTTAGCGCTATGCCTGTGATGGTGAACCTATGGCATGTGTGCCACAGGTGGCACGCCGAGCCATTTGTTAGGGCATGCAATGCATTGCCCTGTCAGCTAGCTGACTGGTCTTCTTTTTCGGGTGTTTTTTTGCCCTCTGGAGGCTTCCCAAAGGCAATAAACAACCCAACGTGCAAAATGGAAGTTTGGCAACTGACTTCTGGTTTGCATGTTGGGCCATTTTTTGCCTTCCGGAGGCTTCAGGGAACCTCCTGAAGGTTCTAGAGGGCAAAAAACAATCCTACGGGCAAACCAGATGTTTGGGAATGAACTTCCAGTTTGCCCGTAGGGCCATTTTTCATCCTCTGGAGGGCCTCCAGGAAGGGGAAGCTGTTTTTGCCCTCCCCAGGCTCCTAGAAAGCCTCTGGAGCCTGGGGAGCAGGGGTGGGTTTCTGCAGGCTCGCACCTACTCGCGAGAGCCAGTTGGTGAAATTTAGAGAACCGGTGAGAGGGGGTTCCACCGGCGTACCTGCAAGTAAATCTGGCCCACCGCTGCCAGTGACCCAACGGGAAGGAAAGGAAAGGAAGGAAAAAAGGAAGGAAGAAAGGAAAGAAGAAAGAAAGAAAGAAAGAAAAAAGAAAGAAAGAAAGAAAGAAAGAATTTATCATCACAATTGAGTCCAAAATTTTGGTTGCTAAGCAAGAGCGTTGTTAAATGAGTTTCACCACATTTTAAAAGGTGGCCACTCCCAGCTGTCACATGACTGCCAAGCCACGCCCACAAAATAGGCCACACCTACAGAGTAGGTTCTAAAAAAATTGAAACCCACCCCTGCTGGGGAGGGTGAAAAACGGGTCCATCGTGTGCCAAAAGTGGGGGGAGGGGGGTCATGCACATAGCTTTATGGGTGTGGGCACGCCCGCGCATGACCCCCTGCGCTCCCCCCCACCACTTTTGGCACGCAATGGGAAAAAGGTTAGCCATCTATGGTATATGCCTACATGCACTCTGAATTACAGTCCTACTGTAGCTTTTATATGTAAACAGGTAATACAAACTGAAAAGATTAACTGAATAGTCACAAATGACTAACTATGGAATAAATACATGCCTCTAAGAATCCTCTAAACTTCCCTATGCCCACTACAAAATCCAATAGCTGATACAACACAGACATCTATCACATAACAAATGTTATTATGTCTAATGCTGGTCATGGGATATTATTCAGCCCTTGCTTGAAAAAGCAACAGTTGATTTAAAAACAAATCGAGGTGAACCTTGAAAAGGGGGGAAAAACATTTTGTTCCTATTTGCTTGTGACTTTTGTGTAAATATGACTTTAGGTGGCTCTTAATTATGGAGAGAAGCTACCACAGGAAGAGATATTTGCTCTTGGAATGAAAGTTATGATTATTACTATCAAATTCTCTTTCCAGGTGTTAAAACATTCTTTCTTACTCCATTCTTTATCAACAGGAGCTTTGATTTATACCGATATTCCTTGCTGGTATGTCTTATTTCTATATTTGGGAATCAGAAATTCCGCTCACCATACACATTTACTACCCTTCAGTTCACTCCTCTGCCTGGGAATGTAGGAAACCATTAAAAGAAAAGCAGGTGCCAAACTTAGAAGGCCTTCAGGCTACTTCAAATATTTGAATTAGGTAGGATCACCAGAAACTAAGAAAGATTTTTGCAGGAAGTTGGAAATGACTGAAATTAGCAACAAGGACAGATTATAGATTATAATCAAGGTTAGAGCCCTAGATGTGCCTCAGGACATATTCAAGGAGACAACAAAGGAAGGAAGTAAACAAGGGTGCTGGTCTAAATATGTTTTGGGGCAGCTTCATTTCACCTAAGGCAGAATTGAAACAGAGTTAGCTGCAGGGGCTTTTGGCATAGTTCTTACAGGAGATGGTGGTAAATTACTAATACAGAGAAAAAACACAGTATTTTCTCTCTACTTTTCTAGTTAGACTGTTGTCATTCCTCATTCAGAACCAGAAGAGTCCAAATAGCCCACAGACTTCCTCTTTCTAAAAACCTAAATCACCTTTTTCTACTAAAGAATATTGGCATTCTGCCTTCTACTTTACCTTATGCCCACCATAGAAGGCAATCTCTTCCGAATTGGCCACCACCCGAGAATGCATGTAGCGCAGCTCTCCTTTACGGCGTGCTTCCTCAGCCACCAGTTGGCCAAACTTTGGTGAACAGGCACGTAGCACCTTGGCAGTGATGCAGACTACCAAACCAGCAATTAATGAGGGCCAGGCTGTGTCAGCCCCCTTTGATCTAGCTGAACTGACCAAGGTATAGGAAGTCACAATGAGATCAAGGACAGGCTTGGTCAAGTTTGAGTAGAGATGGGCCACGGAGTTAGCAAAGGCCACCAAATCTTCGGTGAGCGACTGGTCCGGGTTACGCAACCGTCCATCCATGTTGCTGACCCGGTAGTAGGTCTGACCCTCAAAGTAGAGCTGATAGGCATGGTCCACTAAGCGTCCACGGAAGGCCAGGCTCAGTTGCCCTTCCAGGTACCGAATGGCACTGTTGACGAAGGTGGCCGGCAGGGCAATGAGGAGCCACTGAAGAAGCTGCCATGCAAAATCCCTTGGGTTCTTACGGACAATGCAGCGGGCCAAGCGCCCATCCAGCTGGGCCACATAAACCGAGAGGAAAGTGCGGCTAGCAAGGGCAGCTGAATGCAAGGCCAAGAGTCCCGTCTGCCGGCACAGGGGCCCCGGGAACAGCAACCTCAGGAGTCTCAGGAGACGGAGCAAAAACACCTTGTTCACACCTGGGGGTGACGCAGAGGCCGCCTCGACTTCCCCCCACTTTGCTGTTGACTCCCTGGGGCTGCTGGTGGTCTCTGCATTCACCTGGAGGACCGAGGCAGCCCACTGCCTCCGCAGGATGGGGTACAACTTCCTGGCCCCATAGGCTGCCAGCAACAGTGCCACGGCTGCCCGTTTGGCGGTGACTCCTTGGCTCAGCCGGGTGGCTACTTTGGCCGTGGTGAAGGGCATGATCCCAGGGGTGGGTGGGAGGCAGTGCCTCCGCTGCGTGCGCTCCTGTTTCGCCTCTTCGCCGGCGAGAAGGCAGCGTCCTCTCTGGCTGACTGTAGCTGGGCTGGCTCGCCATCGGCTCTCAATCCCCAACGCCCAACCCTCGGAGTGGCAAGAGGGGGAGGGCACTGAAGAACGGCCGTCCCCCAGACCATAGAGAGGACGCGATAGGGAGGACGTTTCTACAGGTGGCCGGTAGGGGGCGTGGCCGGGCAGGAGGAAGTTTCTCTACTTCTGCGTCATGAGAAAAAGCAAAAAAAAAACAACAACCAACCAAACCGCCAAGTTTCGAAAAGAGCCCCGTGACGTGACGTTGCTCTCCTGTCCTTGCGGCCCAGCTTCGGCCCGCTTCTCCAGAGCCTTGATGGGTCCTACCGTCATACTTTCAAAGAAATCAATGCGCAAATGAATAAGTTCGCTTTGGAATTGCTGTGAATCATCCATTATACCAGTGTTTCTCAACCTTGGCCACTTGAAGATGTCTGGACTTCAACTCTCAGAATCCCCCAGCCAGCATTCGCTGGCTGGGGAATTCTGGGAGTTGTAGTCCAGACATCTTCAAGTGGTCAAGGTTGAGAAACACTGCATTATACCGTAAGGATTGGAATCGGAATCCCCCCTCCACTCCCGCCCCTCCGCAATGAACTGAAATGGAGAACCACGTTATCAGATGACTGTAGTTGTAATGCCATATCATTGGGTCAAGCATATCAGTGGTCATTTGTATGAAATGCGTCTGTGAATAAAGACAATTTACTTGCAGGAGCGGATCGCTGGATCGCATGACAGTACCGCGTTAGAAAAACAGTATGTGGTACTGCTAGTGTCCATTCTATCTCTACTACTCTGCAAGATTGGAGAGATGCAGCTACTACATCGGACTCACGTAGAGCTAACAGAAGGCGGAAACTTGTCCCTTCAACAGAGACTCAAATATTGTATGAACAACCACACAGAAGGTGTGCCTTCATCAGAGCTACAAGAAGTGACACAAAAAGGAAACTTGTGTAGGAGGAATTGTGTTTTTCTTTTATTAATTCAGTGCTGGTGGCTGACTCAGTTATTTGCAAGATGCAACTTCCAAAAACTTTAGGAATAATGAATTAGAGGGTTCAAAACATTAAAAGAGATGAAAAGTAGAATCTACTTTGTCATCACTGTGGAATCCGAGGAACAAATAACAGCTCACAAAAACTCATATAAGCAGCACTGCTCTGAAGCCACCTTATTCACCTCACCAGAAGGAGAAAAATTTGTAATTTCAAAGTATGTGGTGATTCCTGATACTGTATTTTAATATATGATTTACAACACAGCTGCTGGTATTTTTCTGGCTCCAAGAAAGGGATTTCATAACTCAATGTATTTCATCAAACAGTAGCATCGATACTTAGGCTATTATACATACGAATCCTTATATAACCAAAAGCCAGAGGGCAAAATAGTTGTTTTGAAGCAAGGCTCGCCAATAGGTTTGCCAAGAAATCACAGCCTGATTAATATTTTATCTATGAATACATAGATGACTTAGTTTTTTCCAGGTGTGTTTCTAAATTGAACGATTGTCAAGCTTGGTTACCCTGATACTGTTTGATACAGCATCGGGTAAAAGCTAAGTGATTGGGTTAGGGTTAGGGTTAGGGTTAGGGTTAGGGTTAGAGCATCTGCTGCCCTCAAGCTGCAGTTCCTGGAGCTGTTTTTACTTGTTAGATTTATAATCCAGTTTTCTTGCAAGAACCGAAGGCAGTGTACATAAAGTTGTTTTTTGCACTTTTCCCTACAGGGATAACCCTGCAAGGTATAAGGCACACTGAGAGAATATTAGTGCCCCAAACATCCAGTGGCCGATGATGGGCTACAACTAGGTTTCCCTGGTTCTAACCTTGAACACTATGTGGGCTTTCCCACTTGTATATTTAAATTCGGTTGCTATGATGCCAATGGAAGGAGGAGGGCAGAGCATGAGGCACCATTGTCCATGTGTTATAAAGTAGACACAGAAGTGTTCATCTCTTCCCAAAGATATTTATTTTTCCTACCAATATTAGGATCCTCAACACGTGACTTGATTTCTGCTTCTGTGGCTTAGAGGTGGAGCTCTTGCCTCACAAGCAGGAGGTTGTGAGTTCAATCCTAGGTAGAGGTAGATGTAGGGTCTCCGGCTTGGGCAGGGGGTTGGACTAGATCAGGGGTCTGCAAAGTCGGCTCTTTTAAGACTGGTGGACTTCAACTCCCAGAATTCCCCAGCCAGGGGAATTCTGGGAGTTGAAGTCCACCAGTCTTAAAAGAGCCGACTTTGCAGACCCCTGGACTAGATGACTTGCAAGGTCCCTTCCAACTGTTAATCTGTTAATACAGTTCATCCCAGCCTCCCATTGAAGAAAGCATTGTTGTGAACCTGTTTCTGTTCCTTTTGAATTTACTATGTTGAGTGCTGCCATCTGCTGCAAATAGAAACCTGAAGTCTCTTTCATTGAGCAACCTCTAGTAACCTGGCCTCTTTGTCAGCATTCTACTAGTAAAATCATTAATAAATTAGAGCTGCACAATTTAACTTCCAGTGCCAATTTGAAAGAACTTCCAGTGCCAATTTGAAAGGGGAGGGGGAGACTGTAATTGCTTCACAGAAAGGAAAACCCTCTTGGTCTTTAAAAGAATCGCCTCTGTTTAACACTGGAGACATTTGTAACCATCATACCGAGACCTCAAGCGTAATTAAGTAATCCCACTCCACCAATCTGTATTATGGAAATAGACATGCGAGGTATTATTGGTCTATTCATGAATAATGTGCCATTTTGAAATAATAGAAAATATTTGTAGCTCGGATTTTTTTTTATAAGCTAAGGAGAATAGGGCAAGAAAATCCTGCTTCTGGTAAGGAAACGTTGAGAAACTAAATTGAAACAAGCTTGGAAAGCAAACCACTGCCAAAATGTGCCATTTTATTCTACTTTCATTTCTCCTCCCTTCATTTTCGGAAATGATTCACTGTTAGTCCCTTTAAAGAGCCAAAGGGGCTTTTGGTTCTGAACAGGGGGAAAGGAACCAGAGACAGGAAAAAACAACATACTGCTGTATCATAAATTATTCCTAATTTACTTCCTGTTCCAGTTTGGATATTGCCCTATGTATCAAGAGTACAGCAGAGGGGGGGGGGGGGGGAACGGTTGGTGTCAACTAAAGTTCAACTAAAACGAGACGTAGGGCTTTTGCTCCACACCTTGGGCTGCAGAAACCATGAAGCAAAACCAGGCATTTACACTCTGCGTAACTGTAGTCGGGATGTGCCTGAGAACGGAGACGCGGTCGGGGTGCATCGTTGTTCTATTCAGCTACAGCCGAACGCCGCTTTTGAATTGGCAATTCTAACCAGCCCTTTAATGTAACCACGAAAGGAAACGGGTAGCAATGTTTATTCATTACTACCCGACAAGGAAGGAGGATCCTAAAAAAAATACCCCCAAAATGAGAAAAGTTTAATTTTGCCTGGAAAAGGAAAATAATCAATTCGCTCAGCAGCCTTTTGAGGAAAAACAAGAGCAAAGCAACCCTACCACTAGAGCCTCCGCGTGTTTGCAATTCCTCTAAACCAGGGGTCTGCAAAGTCGGCTCTTTTAAGACTGGTGGACTTCAACTTCCAGAATTCCCCAGCCAGCATAGCTGGCTGGGGAATTCTGGGAGTTGAAGTCCACCAGTCTTAAAAGAGCCGACTTTGCAGACCCCTGCTCTAAACCAGGGGTTCCCAAACTTGACAACTTGAAGACTTGTGGACTTCAACTCCCAGAATTCTCCAGCCAGCTGGCTGGAGAATTCTGGGAGTTGAAGTCCACCCCGTGAGGGCGGGACCATGAGCCATCATCCTCGCTAGCCATCATCCTCGCTACGAAATGCGTTAGAACTACAGCTCCCATGAGCTCTAAGCGAGGATGATGGCTCATGGTCCCGCCCTTACGGGGTTTTAGAGCAGAGCCCGTCAAACGTGGCTGCGTTAACGTGGCCACGTTGTGGAATGGAGAATTCTGGGAGTTGAAGTCCACAAGTCTTAACGTGGCCAGGTTTGATGACCTCTGCTCTAAAACCCCCGTGAGGGCGGGACCATGACCCATCATTCTCGCTAGAGATCATGGGAGCTGTAGCCTTTCGTAGCACGGCTGCTTCCTTCCCCTCTCCCGCACTTCCTATGAAGCGTCCCTTCCCCCTCCGATTTTTTTTTTTTTAAATAGACACGTCGAAAACTGCGACACGCAGCCACGCCTGCGACCCTGACGGAGCAACTTCGGCCTTTACCCTCCCCCCCACCCCTCGCCTCCATTTCGAAAACCTGCTTCGCGATTGGGCGGAGGGCGCCCTCAGGCCACGCCCAGCGAAAGGAGGGGGCGGGGCTTCGAGCGTTCTCTATTTCTGCCTGCGGTCCAGCGGGAGCTGCTTTTGGGGGCTCGGTTGGTACGTATCGGGGTCCCTCCCGCCGAGCTGGCTGTGGTGGGGGTGGGGGAAGGAGGGAGGAAAGGAGCAGGAGAACGAAGCTGGGGAAAGAAATGCCAAATTATGTTAAAAAAAGAAGGCTCTCCCGCTTTTAAATGGCTCCTGGCGCCTTTCCCGCATTAGAAAGAATGCGGGGGAGGGGGGGGGGAGCGCCTCTCCTGCAAGGGAGTAGCCAAAGCGCCCCTAATTTTACCCCCCCCCCCCTCTTTCTGTGGCGTCTTCCTATGAGACTCCCAAATGCAATTCGGTTTTGCTTGCAATCTGCTTCTTTTCTTCCTCCTTAGAAGCAGCCATCACTCCTTCCCGGGTGCAAATTTTGCAATTCGGTTTTGCTTGCAATCTGCTTCTTTTCTTCCTCCTTAGAAGCAGCCATCACCCTTCTCCTTCCCGGGTGCAAATTTTGCAAATTCGTTGCAAATTTTTTGTGCAACGAATAATTTGCAAGGGGGCATTAATATGGAGGAGGCTGCGCGAACGAGAGGGGCTGGGTGTGAGGTGCGTTGAGGAGCCGGAGCGTATTTGCGAAGGAGTATGCAAGGGCAGGCATAGGCCTGTCCTGCAGCCTTACAAATTCTCCGTTCTCCAAAGAGAATTCCGAAAAAGGTGGTAGTCGTCTGACTTGTTCTCCTGGCTGTCAGTAATGGGGCTCTTGAGAAAGCGAACTCATCGGTGGCATCATACTAAAATTAAATTAATTAAATAGGTATTTCACACGCCGGGTTTTGCAAACAGCTTGCCTGGCTTTATATGGGAAGTTTGGGCTAGCTGCGCATAACTTGTGCACTTAAGAGTTGGCTTCCGGTTTCTGGAGTGTGTGTGAGGGGTGGAATTTATCTTATCAAATGGTCTCGGAAATAGCTTTTTCAAGAAAGTGATGAAAAATAGTTCTCTTTTTTTTTAAAGGACTTGGGCAGTGCAGAAAAAGGACAGCATGCTTCCCAGCCTGGAATAAATGCTGATTTTAAATTGCTTCCTCTCCCCCCCCCCCTTGTTGATGCACCAAATGTTTCAGTGGAATTGTGCAGGTGTTGCAATGCTTCAGCTGCCCCTGGCAGTCATGTGCTCTCTGCTTGCTCAATTTGCAGATCTCTCTTGGATGCAGCATAACTCAGGACTTGAAAAGGTTTAGTAGTTTTATGGACACGCCCTTTTAAGAGCTGCACTCCAAAGGGGGTGGGTTTTGGGGGACCTAAGGGATGAAATCTTATGCCTCATTATCCCCAAACTCCAAAAAAAACCCAAACTTTTTGGTCTTGTTTACTTGGGGTGGCATGAGGATCAGAAAATGGATGCTGGTAAGCTTGTTGCATGCATGTTCTATCGCAGGGGTGATGCAGCCCTCGATATCATTGAGGGCTGCATCAGGATCGTCTTTGACCTCGGGAGAGGCATGGGCAGATGAATGTGGCCAGCTTGACATCACTCATGTTGGTGCCTGTGGTGGGCTCCCGAGCTTCAATTTTCAGCTCTGACAGCCTCCTGCATCCCTCTGCCAGGGAAAATGGAGCATGCGTCCCCAGGCTCCATTTTCGGCCTCCCCGGCTGTCCCCCTGGACTTCGTTTTTGCTGGCAGAGGGCTGAACGTGGCCCTGCTGAGCCCCATTTTCTCTGGCAGAGGCACCGCAGGCTGGTCCTTCATGGTTTTCAGGACGGTCTTGCAGGCCAGATCTAAGCACCCTGTGGGCTGCATCTGGCCCTTGGGCTTTGACTCCCCTGCTCTATAGTGAATGTAGGAGAGCTGCCATTCAGCTGATTTCTACAACTCAGGTTAAATATATGCCCACAGACACACAGATGTAGTTCTTTTGACTCCAGTTGGACGAGATTTTGGGTCATAAGTCACACTGGTTGTAAAACACCCCACGTGACTGGACCAAACTACATTTCTACAATGATTATGCAAATAAAGGGTCATAAGTGCAAACCCATTGCTCCAAATGGATGCTTGTTACCAGAAACCAGCAAAAAACATTGCAAATCATGGTCCCAAGGGATGCTGCACCTGGTTGTAAAGTCAAGCTGGTTGCGAAGCCCTTGAAATACAGTAATATGATTGAGGGGTGGGTGTGGGGCAGTGATGGGTTTCAAATTTTTTAGAACCTACTCTGTAGGTGTGGCCTATTTTGTGGGCGTGGCTTGGCAGTCATGTGACAGGGTGGGAGTGGCCACCTTTTAAAATGTGAACCTCAACAACGCTCTTGCTTAGCAACCAAAATTTTGGACTCAATTGTGATGATAAATTCTTTCCTTTCCTTTCCTTTCCTTCCCATTGGGTCACTGGCAGCGGCGGGCCAGATTTACTTCCAGGTACGCCAGTGGAACCCCCTCTCACCGGTTCTCTAAATTTCACCAACCGGCTCTCGCGAGTAGGTGCGAGCCTGCAGAAACCCACCACTGGTGTGGGGGTAATATAGCAGCCAGATTCCACTTATAATTTTGGAGGGTTGTTAAAAACCAGTTGGTTGTAAGCCAAGGACTACTTGTGTTTCAAACTCAGGAGTCCAAATAAGATGACTTGGTAATTAATCCAAAGCAGCCATACAATTTTTCTTTTCCAAACCAAGCTATGAAATGAATAAAAGGAATATCATTAGCCTGTACAAAGATAGCAAATAATCACGTGTTCTTTTTTTGCAAAGTTGCTGCTTTTGTGTGGGTAGCTTTCTCTTGATGAGGTCAGTAAGAAAGGGACCTTAGATGTACGATGAATATTTCTACTAAATCCACAAATAGAAAGTGGGACAAATGTATATTTCTGCATTGAATTTTTTACAATGTAGTTCTCTCACAGAGATCTTCCCTCTCCTCCATCCTCCCCTGCCCCCCTGCCCGTTGTTGGCTTCCAGGTTGATGCAGGAGTCTTTCCAGGCACAAACGGGGCGGGGGTGGTGTGGGAGGCCCCAAAATGCAATGCAAGTACACTTGTGTCCCCTGCATGCATGCCTCCTGTGCGTGCATGGCAGAGACCTGAAGACCAGCTGGTCGGCGGGAGGCGCATGCACATGTGCAAAGGAGCTGGGGTGGGGCGACAGCTGGCATGCCCGAAGAGAGGGCTCTCTGTATGCCGCCTGTGGCACGCGTCCCATAAGTTGGCCATCACGGCACTAGGCACAAATAGAAAAGATGATCATTCTGAAACTGTTGTACTATACAAGTGTACAAAAAATTCTGCAGATAGCTTCCTTAGTACCTATCTGGTTTCCTATCTTTGTTTATATTTAAAAGATAATTTAATGGAACTTTTGAAAAAACACTTTTAGATCTGGCAACTGCATTCTTTCTCTCCCCCTCCCCTCCCCCTTATTTTCCAGCTTTCTGGATGCTTTCCTTTATATTTTTTTTTAAAAAGTGACTGGTTAAAACTTTACTTTTAGTGAAATACAAGTAAACTACCATTTCATTCATTTATCTCATTTATTGTATGCAGTTCAGGGGTGGGTTGCAGGTGGGACACCCCAGTACGGGCATACCGGAGCCAGCCCGGAGGGCCCGCCCGCCCGAGCTCCTTACCTGTCTTTTAAGGCTTCTGCGCTTCTACGCGCGGTGCGTACAGTGCCTGCGCGATGCTCCTCTGAGCAGCTGGAGTGACGTGGAGACTTGCGGAAGCCTCGCGGACAGGTAGGACAGATAGGACGCATGCCCGCGACACCAGGGCCGTTCCAACCGTACTAGATGGAACAGAATCTGGAACCAACCACTGACGCAGTTGATGATTTATGCCTACTTCAAGCCACAACCTTTGGGGTAACCGCTTCGGATTCAATCTCGTATTCTGACTGTGGAAGAATTATTCTTGCCATCTAAGAAGCAGCCCTATTTTTGCTTTCCTAATTCTTGAAGGATAGCAGCAATTTTAAAGCACAAATCTTACTCTTACCCTATTCAAGTGTCCAATTTATGACTTAATGGAGCTTGCCCCTTTTAGTTGCAAATAGTAAGAGTCGTAAAGCGGGTCATCTTGTTAGCAGAACTGGTTTTGTAACCTTTTTTTGTGGAATGCATTATTTGCCATGGGGCAATTTTGATGCAACCCTGAAGTTTTTGGTAAAAAAACATCATAAATGGTGATCATGGGATGATTCAAACCATCTGGATTTGATTTAAATCATAGTTTTCTACATAAAGACTAATTCTTGCTGGTATAACTTATAATATGCAAGTAGATGAAGATTTTTAGAATAACAACTTTTCATATTAGTTTTTTTTATCCCCAGTTTAATAGGTTAATCATTCATATTTGGACAACTTTTCTGTTGTACTTAGGAAGGAGAAAAATAATCATTACCTTAATAACAATTTAAATAGATTTATTCAGCTGAAACAATAACATTACAGCATATGTTATTTGCTTAAACAAACATCCATGTTAACTAATTTGGCTACACAAAATATATATATTTTAAGAAACTTAGACTTTGATTTTGTAGTACTGCTTGTCTGCTTGCCCCTTCCTCCTCATACTTAGTTTCAATTTCTTCTTGCGCAGATCTATTCCACTCCAAGCAATCAGAAAAATACTGTTTCTATTCTATTCACTTAACTTCTTGAAACTTAGCACTGAAGGGGTTGATTCTGTATTCATAGGTTTGTAGAAGTTAGGATTAAGGTCTTTTTTTCAACTCTGTTCATGTTACAACATTTTTGCTGTGAAGAAAAGGTAGGTGATCTCTGCTGAGTCAAATTCAGTTTTGAGAACTGCAAAAGTAAACCAAGCATCAGTGATAATATCTTGTAGTCAGAGAAACTGCCCAATAATCTTACAAAAACCTCTGGAAGAGCATGACATTGTGAATGGATTAATGGAATTTATTTACCAAAAAAATTAAACCTATACAGCCTTATTCTACATAATTAAAAAACTAATCTTTATTTCATGATGGAATCACCTTTGGATGGTAATATATTTTCCTCACAAAGCATTTTATATAAAAAAAATCCGATTTAAATTTTAAAAAATACGATTTAAATAAAAACATACGATTTTTATTTATTTATTTATTTTTAAATCATTGATTTTTATCCACCCTGATTCAAACAACTGCAAATGCAGACTGGTTGCCAAGTACCGTTACACCTTAAGGAGGCTGTGTGTACAATTCTCCCTTGGATCAAAAGAAATTATTTCTCTTCCTCCTCAGGTTATTTTTCATTATTGTTGGAATGAACAAGCCATGGTTCAGGCACAATAGCTTGCTCATAGACAGCAAGTGGACTTGTAAGCCTAGGACCAGGAGGTACCACCCTATTACTTTCGCATCCCCCCCCCCCCAAAGTTATGGCTTCACAGGAAACGAAACTTATGTGGAGAAACGAATCTAAAAGTAGGTAGCAGGGAGGAATTGTAACCCCTCCCTTAGGAATTTATGTAGATAGGAAGAGGAGACTGTAACCCCTCCTTTATCTAGAGAACCTAATAAATACAGCCATCCCACCTGAAGACGAGGCTGGCTTTTGCTGAAACCTTTGTGTGCTTAGCTTATTCCCAGAGCCAGCCCGCTGGGTGGGGGTGGATGCTGTCGGAGGAGGCTTATCACCTTCCATTGATATGCAAAACCCAAACATTATGGCACAAGGTTTCTTTTTCCTGAGGGTTTATTTTTTTATTTGAGTTCATAACTTGTTTGGCGTGCATTCTGCTACCTCTTTTATCTCTTAAATTGGTATTCTTTTAATTCTTAATAGCTTAAGCACTAAACTATTTTTAAACCAGTAGGAAAAAGGCAGAGAAATGATTGTAATTAAGAACTGCAAACCAGTTCTCCTACAGTGCTGAACTATATCTCCCAGGATTCTTTTCCATTGGCAGCGCTTACAGGGGTTGCTGGGAGTTGTAGTTTAGCAGCATTTGGGAGGTGTTTTTTTTTAACTCCTCAGTTTCATCAGTAGCAGCAACGAATATATCTGGGGTGTGGGAGCCCTGAAGCTGTATAACACTCTGCATCTTATTTGAATCCACCTGGTGAGAGTTAGGCAGACGTGGTCACAGATGATTTACAGACAGAACTTGATCTGACATTGATGTTCATAGTGATACCTGCAGTTTCCCTGCTGAAGAGGAAAAGAGCAGGGGGAGGCATTACTGGGAACAGCATCTTCTGTCCTTGATTTGAGAGGAATATCAGACTGTCCCAAAGGTGCTTTTTCAAGAGGCAACTGAACTTTTCTTTGAAGACATTTCACTTCTCATCCAAGAAGCTTATTTGGCTCAGAATGGACGGTGGGGAATGGAAGGATTTATACTCCTTGAAGACAGCTGGTCATTTGCATTATTTTAGCAAGTTAAGGTCACCTGGAGGTTTATCTGTGTCATCAGGGTCACCTGAGTGGTGCAAATGGGTGTGGAGCCTTCTTGGAATTACTGAAAGGACTGTGTTGTAGATTGGAGACAGATGATGTTGTATTCTTCCCCCTCTGTTGAGAGAGACAGGTGTTCAATTTTGATGTAGACAGCCTCTTTAACCCCTTTTTCAAACCAGCTATCCTCTCTGCCCAAAATATGGACTTTGCTGTCTTCAAAAGAATGGCCTTTGTCTTTTAAAAGCAGATGGACTGCTGAATCTAGTCCTGATGTGTTTGTTCTCCTATGTTGTGCCATGCGTTTATGAAGTGGTGATTTTGTTTCCTCAATGTACAGAACTGCGCATGGCTCACTGCATAGTATTGCATATCTCTCAGGAAGAGTTTCAACCAATATAATATACGTGCACAATTCAAACTCAAGAATACACTAAGGCAGAAGCTTGTCCACTCCAAGGATAAAACACCCAGACAGAAACTGAGCAATGTGGTATAAGTACTTTGTACATTTTGTATTCTAATAGCCTTTCCCCCCCTTCCTTTCAGCTAAAAGTTCTGTTGACCTGTGAATCTCAGCTTTTCTTGGAGCCGTTTCCTCCCCATATTTCCATAATGAGTCTCCAGTGGGCAGCTGTGGCCACTTTTCTCTATGCGGAAGTCCTCCTTGTGTTTCTCCTCTGCGTTCCCTTTATCTCTGCAACAAGGTAAGGAGATAGGAGGGTGAGTGTGGGAGGGGTCCCTGAAACCTTGATGGCTTAGGCTGCTGAGAAATGCAAAAATGTAGGTCAAGACTCAGCTTGGTTTCCAGAGGATTGCAGCGAGAGTGACTCCGGAAAAAGGAATTTGGGATGATGGGTGAGAGTAATTAATACCTGAAAGCAGGCAGAAGAATGTATTTTTAACTAATGCCAATAATCCAAAGGAGGCTGGGGTAATCAGCCTGTACATGCTTGTGTATTAAACATAAAGTGTTGCTGAAGTTTGTATTAATCAATACTTAGGCTGCAAGTCCTCTAACTACGACCATCATTAGCCTGCAGTTATGATTGTAAACTACGATGGTCATTAAGTAGATCATCACATGATCGTGCCTGATTTCATGATCTTTTTTTTTTTTTTTTTTTTTTGCAGCAAGCCTTAAGCAAACCTTTATTGCTGGGAGATTTTTGTTTTTTGACAGAAACCAAAAATACAAACCAGTTTCCACCAAAACGGTAAATTGTGATCATGTGCCTGACTTCAGGATGCTGCAAGCTACCATAAATCCAGGCTGGTTGCCAAGCTCCCAAAATACGGTCTCGTGATCATGGAGAGGTGGTTGGAAATTCAACCCCCTCCCCATGGTTGGAAAATCTGGGTTGTAGATACTTTTTTCAGGATCTATTGTAACTTTGAATAGTTACTAAATGACCGGTTGTAAATAGTTAGTTGAGGACTGACTATTTACAACTACGAGTGGCTTGCAATTTTAAAAGAATGTGTCAATGTTTGATGTTTGTGTAGTGCAAGTAGTTCTCCCTTACCAACCACTTGTTCAGTAACCGTTCAAAGTCATAATTGCACTAAAAAAAAGGAGACAACTGTTCCTTGAAGTTATGGCTGTCACAATGTCCCCATGGTCACATTGCAATTTGGGTGCTTGGCAGTTCATGGTGGCCGTTTGGGTCCTTCATGCCCATCTTCCAATAAGTAAAGTCAACGGTGAAGCGGGCAGGACATTGTAAATGTAACGTCCTGCTTAACCACAGTCAGAAATGATGAATTAACATATGTCAGGTATGGGTCACATGATGTTTCATTTGATGCCTCTGCTCCTTTGCTCTTTTTTCCTTGGCAGTATAATTGTCATAATCATGAGATTTCAGTCTTTTTTAAAAGTTATTTGGGAGGCAGCAGCCAATATCTAAAACGTTTGCTAAGCCATGATGTAACATGCATTGCAGTTTGATGGGTGCATTCCCCCCCTCCCCCCTTAATGGTGGAAATTTTTCTGCAGGTGGCAGAAAATCTTCAAGTCCCGTTTGGTGCAGCTCCTTGTAATTTATGGAAACACTTTCTTTGTCGTACTTATAATCATCCTCGTCTTGTTGTTTCTTGGTAAGTAGAAGTCTATGCAATTGGTTAGTGGTGCTGATGGTATTATTAATATCAATTATTCATAAAGATTTGACTATTTGCAAACAGGTAATCCTTGACCTATGACAATTTAGTGGCAACTGGCATGTATTTGTGGAAAATTTTTAAAAAAGGAATAAGAGAAGGAAATATCTAGCCCCAGATTTCTGCCAAGAAAGCCAAATGGATGGTCATAAATCAACACATGCTGGAAGATAATCCCCCAGGTTAGAAGGTTTCCAACCAGCTACTGAGGAAGAACAGAGGGCAATCATGACTAATATTGGTGCCGGATTGAAAAGATGTTAAGCTACTGATCTATCCAGAAGCAAAAGGAAAGTTTGATGCTCCAAAGTTTCACGTACTATTGGTACATGGAACGTCAGAACCATGAACCAAGGGCAACTTGACATTTGCAGAGCAGAAATGTCAAGACTGAACATTAAAGTTTTGGGGATCTGTAAAATGAATGGACTGAACCACCTGCCTTCACACCAATAAAATTTGTCATCTTCTGCTGTGGATGAGAAAAGCACAAAAGAAATGAAATAGCCACCAATGTTAGCAGAAGAGGATCAAAGTCAGTGCCCAGGTAGCACCTCCATTAGAAAATGATCTCAAATGAACCCAAGGCAAACCAGCCAATAACAGTGGCCTCTGTGCTCCAATCACAGATGCAGATGGCATGGCTGTTGAAGAGCTCTCCTACAGAAGATTCCTGGGCAAATGTGTGATGAAACAAAAATATGCCACATGTGAAAAGCAAGTAGACTATATGATGATAAGTTGGGAACAGCTGAAGAAACAAAACAAAAGACAATAGATAACAGAGGAAAATTTGCCCAACTACTGAATTGCAGAGAAAAAGACCAAAAATTATGACTAACTAAACAACACAAATGAATTGGAAATAACAACTGAATGGCCAGGACAAAGGAATTATTTAAGCATGTTACATAAATCAAAGGACTGTGTATGCAAAGATGGGCTGAGGAAAGGCAAGAAAAGGCCAAAGATCTACTAGAGCAGCGATGGGGAACCTTTTTAGGCTCAGGTGCCATAAGGGGGGAACACAGGGGGGTCGTGTGCAGGTGTGCCGCACCCATAATGCAATGCGCGACCCCCCCAGTGCGCATGCACGCACTACAGACCCCCACCCCATTTTTTTACATGCTCTTTTCGCCCTCCCCAGGCTCCAGAGGCTTTATAGGAGCCTGGGGAGGGCAAAAAGAGTCCCCCCACCCCGGAGGCCCCTGAAGCCTCTGGAGCGCTCAAAATGACGCTGCCAGCAATCGGAGGTCACGTCCGGTTTCGGCGGCGTGTCATTTTGAGTGCTCTGGAGGTTTCAGGGAAGCCTCCTGAAGATTGCTGAAGCCTCCGGAGGGCCTGGGAAGCCTCCAGAGCACTCAAAATGACATGCCGCCAAAACCAGAAGTGACCTCTGATTTGCTTGCAGTATCATTTTGAGTGCTCCGGAGTCCCTCCGGAGGCTTCAGCAACCTTCAGGAGGCTTCCCTGAAGCCTCTGAAGCACTCAAAATGACACGCTGCCAAAACCGGAAGTGACCTCCGATTGCTTGCAGTGTCATTTTGAGTGCTCCGGAGGCTTCAGGGAAGTTCATGAAGCCTCCGGAGGGCCTCTGGGAGGGGCAGGGGAGGCTCTTTTTGCCCTCCCCAGGCTCCTATAAAGCCTTTGGAGCCTGGGAAAGGTGAAGGTGTTAATTATCATCTTTATTATCATCTTTAAAGCGCTCCATGGCTCGGGACCTAGCTACCTGCGGGATTGGATCCTGCCTCATACATCCTCACGGCCGATTCGCTCCCACAGAGAGGGACTTCTCCGGGTGCCGTCCACTAGACTGTGTCAGCGGGCGACGCCCAGGGGAAGGGCTCTCTCTGTGGCGGGCCCGGCCCTCTGGAACGACCTTCCCCCCGATATTAGAACGACTACGGACCTCCGCTCCTTCCGTCTGAAATTAAAAACACACTTTTTCCGCTTGGCCGGCCTAGGCTAGTCTCTCTTTCTATGGGGTTTTAAACTTATTCATAGCTGCTGGGTATTTTAGTTTAACGGGTTTTAGCACAGGAATAGATTTAATCTGTTTTTATATTATGTATTTATATTTGTATATTTATTGTTTTTACTTTCCCTGTGCACCGCCCCAAGTCCCCGTGGGGAGAGGGAGCGGTTCTACAAATTAAATTTGAAATTTGAAATTTGAAAAAAGCATGAAAAAAGGGCAAATTCAGCTGGCCAGCGCACACATGCACGCTGGCCAGCTAACGGCATCGCCTTGCGTGCCCTGATAAATGGCTCCACGTGCCACAAGTTCGCCATCACTGTACTAGAAAAAGACAGTGTGGATATGTGAAACTGTAGAAAAATGGCCCCAAATCAATGATGCATCTTAAGATCACTGAATTAGAACCAGGCAGTCTGGAAAGTGAAGTTAAAATGTTGCTTCTCAGTTGATTAATTACCAGCAAAATAATACAAATCTTATCATTTAAATCTTATCAAATAATTTGTGCAGTTTCTTAATAAGGGTGGAAAACACAAACAGAATCTAGAAGCAATCCATTTTTATTCCAATATCAAAGAAGAGGAAATAGCTGAAACTCCTGAACAATTGCCCTTCTCTGACATCTGAAATAATGCTGAAGATTTTGCAGTTTGTATTTCAACAGCACATGCAACAAGTAGCAAGATATACAAGATGGATTCAGAAGTGGCAGAGCACTAGATAAGCATATAGCTGATATCCACTGAATAATGAAAAACCAAAGATACTTATATACACTCTACTGCCAAAAGTATTTGCTCACCCATCCAAATAATCAACCGGGGTTCCAATCACTTCCAGGGCCACAGGTGTATAAAATCAAGTACCTGGGCATGCAGACTATTGTCACAAACAGTTGTGAAAGAATGGGTCGCTCTCAGGAGCTCAGCGTGGAACTGGGATAGGATGCCACCTGTGCAACAAATCCAGTCGTGAAATTTCCTTGCTCCTAAAAATTCCACAGTCAACTGTCAGCTATATTATAAAAATGTGGAAGTATTTGGGAACGACAGCAACTCAGCCACGAAGGGTAAACTGACGGAGTGGGGTCAGCGGATGCTGAGGCGCATAGTGCGAAGAGGTCGCCAACATTCTGCAGAGTTAATCGCTACAGACCTCCAAACTTCATGTGGCCTTCCGATTAGCTCAAGAACAGGGCGCAGTGGACCGACGTCATATTGAACCCTATGGATTAGGAATTGGACGTCACTGTTAGTTCATATGCGAGTAAAGGCAGGTGAGCGAATACTTTTGGCAATATAGTGTAGGTTTGCTTATGTAGTTTTGATTATGGATAGCTAATCCTTAAAAACATGAGTACTTTTTTATTATATTTTTATGCCGCCCATCTCCCCTATGAGGTACCTCTTAACAAATTATAAGAAGACTAGTAAAAAAAGTAATTAAAATATTAAAACTGCAAAAAAAAGTAGGATTAAGAGATGGATGGCACGGGGATGAGGTCTTCTTCCCCATCAACCACCGCTCGTAGTGAGCACAAATCTCCCCCCACCCTCCGGGCCCCAAGCCAAACAGCAAACCCAAGTTTTTTTACCCTTTTGAAAAGCCAAAAGGATGGGACCAGTCCTGACTTCCAGTGGTAGAGTGTTCCACAGGCACAGGGCCATAACAGAAAATGTGAGATGGTTCCTCAGGTATAAAGGTAGTCCTTGACGTATGACAATTGAGCCCAAAATTTCTGTTGAGAAATTTATTAAGTGAGTTTTGCCCCATTTTATTTATTTTATTTTATTTATCAGATTTATATACCGCCCTATTCTTCGTGGTAGGACTCAGGGCGGTACACAGAAAAGATAAAAACCACAACAAATATATACAATATAAAATAGAATTAAATAATTAAATCTGTGCTAAAAATAGTTAAAACGATTAAAATATTAAATTTAAAATTAAACCAATTACTCTATGCCAGGCCAGCCAGGTGGAAAAAATGCGTTTTAAGCGTCCAACGGCATAGGCATAGGTCAGTGATGGTGCGAAGATCGGGGGGCAGGTCGTTCCAAAGGTCCGGACCCGCTACAGAGAAGGCCCTACCCCTGGGAGTCGCCAGCCGGCATTGACCGGTAGATGGCACCCTGAGGAGGCCCTCTCTGGGAGCGGACAGGTCGGAGGGAGGTGTGTGGTAGGAGACGGTCTCGCAAATAGTCAGGACCCGTGCCATGGAGCGGTTTGAAGATGTTTACTAACACCTTGAAGCGCACCCGGAAGACTACAGGCAGCCAGGGCACCTCGCGCAGGAGAGGTGTTATACGGGAGTACCGTGAGGCTCCCAGAATCCCCCGCGCGACCGCATTCTGGAGTCTCCGGCTGGAGTCTCCGGGTGCATCTCAAGGGGAGCCCCATGTAGAGAGCATTACAGTAGTCCAGGCGGGAGATAACGAGGGCTTAAGTGACCATGCGTAGGGCATCCTGATCTAGAAAGGGACGCAACTGGTGTATCAGGTAAACCTAATATAAACCTAAAATAACCCCCCCCCCCCCCCCAGCCTTGGGCTCGTGGCTGATGAAATGCCCGGTAGCCTGGCAGGCACATTTCTACGAGGGGCACTCCCCCCTCGTGGCCCAGCCAGGTTTCCGTGACACCCACCAGGTCCGGCTCCCCCTCTAATACCAAGTCATGGATGAGGGGGGCCTTGTTGATAACGGACCGGGCATTGCATAACATCAGCCTCAGGCCCAGGCCCTGAGAACCCGGACCTCCTGGATTGCGAGAAGAGCCTTGGGGACCGGAGCGCACGGCCGCTTGTAAACAGCGGGTGCGTATTCCCACAACGCACTCCGGTCTCCGGCTCCCACCATACCTACCCCTCCTGTGTACTATCCTGATGTTATGGCCCTCTGTTAAATTAACCTCTGTTCCCCCCCTGGAAATGGACCCTACATCCTCCCCGTCGGAATCAAAAGTCGGCCTGGACATGATACCCCGTGGATTATTCCACCCACCCACTTCCCTGGTTTCTGTTAACCCACCCTCTTCCCTGGAACCCCTTAAAAATCTGACTAAAAGTTTCCCTAAAAACCCCCTGAGCTTCCGCTTCCTCCACCTCTCAGGATTCACAAGTCCGTCATTGAGGTGGGCCCTCGTTAAAGCTGAGGGCCAAACCTACGAGAGAGGGGACTCACGCAGGGCATGGAGGTCAGCTAAGGAATACATAAAAATCTGTGCAGATGAATTAACAGAGGGGAGGTGCTGTCTGGGTATAAGATGTCATAAGAGCCCAAGTTCCAGGAGTACTAATAGGCCATGTAAGCTCCAACCAAGCCTGCGGGGCATTGACCCGATAGGCCAAGCAAGTCACTAAGGTCTTTAATAGCGCATTTCAGTGTCATCCCAACTTCTGCGCAGGCGATGCTGTAATAAGTGGTGGTGGAGATAATGGCGATGATGGTAATAATGATGATAGTAATCATGAATGGCCAAAGGGCCTGACTGCGCCTCGAATGTCCTCCAATAGCATCTTCGCCCCAACGGGCCAGGCTGTAACATTGCTCCCACTAGTCCCCTGAGGCCAAGGGCCCCCGTGGTGATGTCAAACAAAAGCCAAACAAGGGGTCTCCCCGCAAGGCGGCAAAGACGGAAAAGCCACAGCAGGGGATGGTAAATAAGACCAGGCCAAGCACCAGTTCAATTGTCCAAGCAGGAGGTCATACAAAGTCTGCTTCTGTAAGGGCAACAGCCGCTGCATTTTGTGGCGACCTCTTGCCACAGTTGCTAAGTGAATCGCTACAGTTAATAATAATAAGGTTGTTAAGTGAATCTGGTTTCCCCTTTGATTTTGCTTATCAAAGGGTTGCAAAAGATGATCGCATGACCTTGAGTATGTGATCATAGCAACAATATGAATTAATTGTCAAGCATCTGAATTCTGATCATGTGATCATGGGGATGCTGCAAAGGTCATGTGTAAAAACCCATCATAAATCCCCTTTTTCAGTGCCATTTTAAGTTTAAACGGTCACTAAATGAATTGTTGTAAATTGAGGCCTACTGGTATTAAGTCATCCCATCTGCCTATTGAAGAATTTATTTCATGACTAGGAAACAACCATTAGAATGAAATACAGATCAGTTAAACCAGGGGTGTCCAAACTTGGGAACTTTTAAGACTTGTGGACTTCAACTCCCAGAATTCCCTGGCGCAACAGCCAGTATGCTGTTCTGTACTAAGATTATGCCAAAACACAACAGAGATTGAAGTCGTAATCATCTTACTTCAAAAATTCACAAGGATGATAATTTGCTGCAGCACAAGTAATCCTTGACTTAAGAGCACAGTTGCACCTGGAATCTCAGTCGCTGAGTGAAGTGGTCATTAAGTGACATGTCATATGACTGTTCCATTCAACAGCTGCAATCCTGGGCCATGCAATTGCAGTCGTTAAACAGAGTGGCAAGTTTTCTGGGAGGGCAGGGAAGAGCCAGAGCCTCTGGCATGTGGAAACTGCTAAGGGCTAGCCAGTTCCACAGCTTGCTGGCGTGTGTGAAGGTGGTACAACCTTGGACCCTTTAGCCTACTTCCTACTCAGCCATGCATGGGAGTCCTTGGATGGCTTCAGGACCCAGAGGGTGCAACCTTTCTGTTTTTGACACATGGCCTTCTCCACTGGCCACTTTGCAACATTCTGAAAGCAGATGTTTTTCTTGCAATCCTTTAGGAGATTCCCTTTTAAGGAGGCTTCCCTTAAAAGGATTGTGAGAATGGTGCCCGCTTGCAGAATGCTGTGAGAAAGCCACGAGGTTCTGTCTCAATTGAGAAAACCCACAGCAATTAGAAATACTATAATTTTATTCTTAACTGATTTACAGTCAAAGAATAATAATATGGCAATAACTGCAATTACTGTATTTTTCAGAGTATAAGACGCACCTTTTCCTCCCAAAAAAGAAGGTGAAAATCTGGGTGCGTCTTATACACAGAATACAGCATTTTTAGCCTACCGAAACACTGCCCCCTTTGCAAAAATGGGCATGCAGACATTTTGGGAGACTTGTAGAGTGCTGGGGAGGGCAAAAACAAGCAAAAAATGGGCCATTTTTGCCCCCAGCCCCCAGGAGAACTCTACAAGCCTCCCAAAGCCTCTGCATGCCCTTTTTTGTGTGGAAAGAAAAATGAGGTGTTCAGAGGGTTTGGGAGGCCTGCAGAGTGCAAAAACTTTTTTTTTTTAAATTACTTCTCCAAAATGGTGGTGCGGCTTATAGTCCAAAAAATACTGTAGTTTGCCTCCCTATTGAGATTAATTTCTTGGGCCTAGGAGCAAATATTTTGGAGTCGATGATAGTGCTCTAGCAGACCCCTGCAGCTCAGTTCCATTGAGTGGTCTTGGTGGGATCCCCATTTAGGAACACGTTTGAAGTATCTGCTCTGCTGTTGAACTGGCTTTGTTGGGTATCCTATTTTGTGGTGTATATATTTTTCTTAAAATGAGGTGTTTTTAATAATAAATAATCCTATAAAGCCATGAGGGATATTGGGCTATGTTTCTAAAACCGGCTGGAATTTGTAAATGAATTTTATGTATTCAGAACTGTGATTGTTTCTCAATGACTTGCAGATGCCATTCGCGAGATCCGGAAATACGATGATGTGACAGAGAAAGTGAACCTGCAGAACAACCCTGGAGCTGTGGAGCATTTTCATATGAAGCTCTTCCGGGCCCAAAGAAACCTGTACATTGCTGGTTTTTCATTATTGATGGCCTTGTGAGTACCAAAAAAAAAAAAAGGGGGGGGGGGGGAAAGCACGGTTGAAATGAATTCATTTCACAGCCTTCCAGTTCTCAGATATTTGGGGCCATCATTACCCAGCCAGCATACTAGCTGATATTTGCTAATGCCCAACACATTAAATTAGACCAGATTGAAGAAACTGGATTATTTGGCTGTAGCAAAGCTTTTGGCAGGAAGGAATTGGAGGAGAATTGGAAATATGTGTCTTATAAAACATGCCCTTAACCCAGTGGTGCGCAAACTTATTAGTCAAGAGAGCCAAATATCAACAGTACCACGATTGAAATTTCTTTTGAGAGCCAAAAGGAGTGGCCTGTTTTGTGGGAGTGGCTCAGCGGTCATGTGACCGGGTGGGCGTGGCCAACTTGGAAAATGTTAACTTAACAACGGTCCTGCTTAGCAACCAAAATTCTTTCTTTTTCTTTCTTTCTCTCTCTCTACCACTTTCTTTTTCTTTCTATTTTTCTTTCTCTCTTTTTGTCTCTGTCTATCTCTCTCTTTATCTGTCTCTCTCTCCTCCCTCCACCCATCTGTCATTCTGTGTGTGTGTGTGTGTGTGTGTGTGTGTGTCTCTCTCTCTCTCTCCCTCTCTCTGATTCCCTCTCTCTCTGTGTCTCTCTGTTTGTCTCTTCCTCCCTCCCCCTCCCTCTCTCCCTCCCTTCCCCCCACCCCCCAAGCACTGGAAAGCCTGGCACGGGTTTCCACGCAGTGAGCGGGCGGGGGGAGAACCCGAGGCCGCGGCCATCCAAGCACCACGGAGGCTGTCCGGGCGCCGCATGCCCACCTCTGTCCCAGCCGCACACGGCGGCCAGCCCCGGAAAGCATGGCTCGGCGCTCTCTGCAGGCGGCTGTTGCTGCTGCTGGCCCCGAGCCCTGCGACAGGCAGCTCCCGCCGTCCGAGCGCATCGGGCAGGACAGCCGGCCACGTTTCCACCAGGTCCCTCTTTGGCCCCTCGGGTGTGGTTCTTCCTCTCTCCTTTCCCCCCCCCCCCCCGGAGGCAGCGGAGGGCCCGGCATGTCGGTTGGGGGGGCTCTGGCTGCCTCCCCCTGGAGCGAGCGAACAAGCGAACTTTCATTAGGCTAGGGGCTCACATACTTTTTCCTCCCTGCACTGTGAATGTTTACATGTTATGTTCAATTAAACCATGGCAACATCTAATGTTTGTGTAGTATTATTTTTAGCAGACTGTGTTTGTTTATTGTTGTGACTTAGATGAAGTTCAGAGCACATTTTATGACCAATTCATGCAAAACTCCACGTAATCCCAAGGGGTTCACATACGTTTTCTTGCAACTGTAAGTGCTATTGGTATAATTCCTAAGATCGGCTTTTTGTTAGTAGGGTCAGTCCTGCAGCTGCTATCAATCCTATCAACCTCAGATGGTTTGGCCATTCGTGAAGGCTGCCAAAGAAACCTTATTTGGAATCTTTGTTCTTCCAGAGGGTGGGAAAGGCATCTGGTCTTTGCCAGAAAATTTTTTATTGGTTTTTAACAAATTATATTTTAGAAAAAGGGTATAGGGGTTTTGTTTTACGTTGTAGAGCTTCCATGTCAGAGGTGGTGGGGTCATGCGGGCCTTCATACAATTATTTTGTTAAGTAGAAAATGGTCAAGAATACATATATATCACATTTTTTGTTTTAAGTTCATACATTCAATCTCTAGTTTTAGATTAGCATCCGTTTCAAGAATTACAGCATCTCAAAAATTTACTTATGTTTGAGACCTAAGTCTCTTTGCTATTGCATCCTCCTTTTCCCTCGCCTCGGCGGACGGGGACTTGGCTTCTCCCGTTCCTTCTTCATTATCACCCAGGATTGAGGAATTTTTTGTAAGAAAGGTCTCAGCCTCCCCTGTTGTTTTAATTTTAATTCTACCTCCTTCCCAGAATACCAACAATCCCTCAGGCATTAACCACTTAAACCAGAAGAAAAGGCATCTGGTCTTGAGTATGCACAAGTGGGAAATACGTTTTCTTTCAAACTACAATGCACTTCGGCGTTTTTGCTGAACTATTTTGGATTGGTTGTCATGTGGCAGAAGCAGAACTCAAAATAAGGCGGTTCCATGTTTTGGATGAAACAAAATCTAGAACAGTGTTTCTCAACCTTGGCGACTTTAAGTCCTGTGGACTTCAACTCCCAGAATTCCCCAGCCAGCTGTTGGCTGGGGGATTCTGGGAGTTTATTTATTTATTTATTTATTTATTAAATTTATACCCCGCCCTTCTCCAAATGGACCCAGGGCGGCGCACAGGGATGTTAAAATAGATACAAAATATATAAAATATATCAAAATTTAAAATACTTATTCTAATAAATAAACCCTGCGCTAAAAACCGAATTAAAATCCCAAATTTAAAACTATCTAATAATCAGTATGGAGGTTACGCTAGGCCGGCTAGGTGGAATAGGTGTGTCTTCAGACACTTGCGGAAGAGGCGGAGGTCGGAGATGGTGCGGAGTTCAGGGGGTAGGTCGTTCCAAAGGGCAGGGCCCGCCACAGAGAAGGCTCTTCCCCTGGGTGTCGCCAGTCGGCATTGTCCAGCCGACGGCACCCTGAGGAGGCCCTCTCTGTGGGAGCGTATCGGTCTGAGGGATGTATGGGGCAGGAGGCGGTCTCGCATATAACTAGGCCCCGAGCCATGGAGCGCTTTAAAGATGGTCGTCAAGACCTTGAAGCGCACCCGAAAGACCACAGGAAGCCAGTGCAGCTCGCGCAGGATCGGTGTTATGTGGGAGCATCTGGGGGCTCCAGTAATCACCCGCGCGGCTGCGTTCTGGACTAGCTGCAGCTTTCGGGTGCACCTCAAGGGGAGCCCCATGTAGAGAGCATTACAGTAGTCGAGTCGAGAGGTGACGAGTGCTTGAGTGACTGTCCACAGGACTTAAAGTCGCCAAGGTTGAAAAACACTACTCTAGAAGGTCCTAGAGGAATTTTAAGGGCAAGGAGGTCAAGGCTAATGAGCATCATCCCCCTCTTTTTCTCCTCAGGATGGTATATCTCTTCATGTTCCACCTTAGCTGCAGCTTGCATTGTTGTTCTCTTAGCATGGCCCATTGTTGTGATCCATGCTCCCCATTTTGCAGTGTCTGTATTCTCCCCATTAGCACGTATATCCCACCAACAGCCCCCTCCCCTCAGTCTTTCTATTACCTTGGCTGCTGTCCATATATGGCAGGAGTGTTCAACTCATGAGCCGAATGCATCATGCGCTGGCCACGCCACCCCCAGTTTAGCAATGGGGGGGGGGAGTTGCGACACGTCACGTGACAACAACGTTTGACCTCCCTGATATATGGCTTTTGCACCTGTTCTTTATTGCATTGATCTCCAGTGTCTGGAACAGGCTCCCAGCTGCCAAGCGTACCCCCTCCCCCTCATTCCCCTGCTCTTCCCACTATCTTCGTTCCCTTCTTCCCTTCAGCTGCTGCCTGAGGGTTTTCCTATTCCTGTTCTTACTTCCCCAAATAATTTCTGCCAAAACCAACTGTGGTTCAATCCATACTCAAAACTCTGATTCATTCTATGTTTCCAAGCATTTAAAACATACGCACTTGGTTTGGAGTTGAACCATTGTTCCATGAACAGAATGCTTTATTACATCCCTAAAGGGGTCTCTCTGTAGGGTCTCCCTTAATGTGCAGAGCAGCTTCAACGCCAAGAGTGAGAGCAGCTCACAAGATTCAGGGAACAAGTGGATGGAAGTGTGCAGTTTCTTTTCTAATACTGGGTTTTTTTTGCATGGAATGTTCCCTTGGGTTTGAAAAACATGGGAAGTGTTTTCTTTAATTTTTCATTTTAATATTATGCTGTCTCCATTTATTGTTCTTTTTTTTGGGGGGGGGAAGTATTACAACAATGCATTGTCCTGGAATTGTACTTTTTTTTTTTTTTTGTTCAGATGAATTTCCGGTATTTAGATTGCATGAAAAATAGACTGGAGGCAAATGGATTCATATACCGTATTTTTTGGAGTATAAGACGCACCCAGGTTTTGAAGAGGCAAATTTTTTTAAAAAGTAGGTAGGTAGATAGAGGGATAGAGAGGGTGAGAAAGAGAGAGAAATACAGTAGGTAGGTAGGGAGAGAGAGAGGGTAGGTAGGTAGGTGGGGGGGGAGAGAGAAATACGGTAGGTAGGTTGGGAGAGAGTGTGTAGTTAGGTAGGTAGGTAGATAAAGGGATAGGGAGAGAGAGAGAGAAATACAGTAGGTAGATAGGTAAATAGGGAGAGAGAGTGTGTAGATAGATAAGTAGATAGAGGGATAGAGAGAGAGAGAGAGAGAAATACAGTAAATAGGTAGGGGGGGAGAGAGTAGGTAGATAGAGGGGAGAGAACGAGAAATACAGTAGGTAGGTAGGTAGGTAGGGAGAGAGAGTGTAGATAGGTAGGTAGGGAGAGGGATAGACAGAGAAATAGAGAAATAAAGAGAGAGAGAAAAATACAGTAGATAGGTAGGGAGAGAGAGGGGGCGGGTAGGTAGGTAGGTAGGTAGATTTTTCCAGGTGTATTTACCCATGTGCTGGAGAAGGAAATCACTGACCACCTTTGGAACAAATCTTTGTTTCTGCAGGCACAGTACTTGACCAACGTAATTCTCATCAATCACTCTAACAGCTTTCCAAAAGTGGGGGGGGAACCCTTTTTGCACTGTGCAAACCTCCCCCAAACGGCCCGTTTTTTGTGAAAATGGGCCCTTTTTTTCAAATAAAAGGCATTAATAGCCTTGGGGGGGGGGGCTTGCAGAGTGCTCCTGGGGGGTGGGGAGGAGGAGAAAAACAAGGAAAAACGGCCCGTTTTTTTCGTGAAAACGGGCCATTTTGGGGTCAAAAAATAGCATGCATAGCCTTATGGGGGCTTATAGAGTGCTGCGGGGGGGGGGGGGAAACGCCCTGTTTTTTGCTCATTTCTGCCCTGCCCAGCCCCCAGGAGCTCTCTGGAAGCCTCCATAAGGGCATGCACGTGGCCATTTTGGTGACGGGTTGGTGGTTTCAGGAGGCAAAAAATGCTGTATTTGATGTATAAGACGCACCCAGATTTTCAGCCTCTTTTTAGAGGAAAAAAGGTGCGTCTTATACTCCGAAAAATACGGTAGGTAGCCCTTGACTTATTATTTCTTCAGTAACTAACTCTTTCGAAATTACAGTGGCATTGAAAAAGTACTTGCCACCCTGTACTTAAAGAGTAGCATCTCCATGATCGTGATTAAAATTTGGACAGTTGGCGTCTGGATATGTATTTATAACTGCAGCTTCTCGGGGTCACATGGTTATGACCTTCCCAGACAACGTCTGACAAAGTTAATGGGGTAAGACAGTTTCTCTTAACAACTGCATGATTTGTTTAATGACCATGGTGATTCACTGAACAACTACAGGTAGTCCTCAACTTACAACCACAATTGAGCCCAAAATGTATGTTGCTAAGTGACTTTTGCTCCATTTTATGACTTTTCTTGCCACAGTTGTTAAAGTGAATCATTGCATTTGTTAAGTGAATAACTTGGTTGTTAAGTGAATCTGGATACCTCATTGACTTTGCTTGTCAGGAGGTCACAAAAGGGGATTGCATGACCCCAGGACATTGCAACCGTCATAAATACGAGTCAGTTGTCAAGCAGTTGAATTTTGACCACATGACCATTGGGGATGCTGTAAAGGTTATCATAAGTCACTTTTTTCAGTGTCATAACTTTGAATGGTCACTAAATGAACTGTTGTAAGTCGAGGACTACCTGTAGAGCCAAAAAGGGTCATAAAATGGGTGCTCACTCGATTACCTTGCTTAGTGACAGAAATTCTGGTCTCAGTTGTGGTCATAAATTGAGACTACCTGTAGTTATTTTTTCTGGAGTTCTGTATCATGTAGCCTGAACACTTTGGGCATAGGCACAAAAGCCTTAGGAAGCTACTATTGGAATTTTTGGGGGTGTGATAGATTGGGAAACATTAGAAACTTAAAAAGTTAAAGGGGAGTGGAATTGCCTTATTTATGTTTAATCCAGTGCTAGATGAAGTGTGATTCCCAGACTTGCCTTGTGCAGAATGACAAAAACACAACTTGCATATGCGAGACCGTCTCCTGCCCCATACATCCCTTAGACCAGTGCTTCTCAATTATTTTCTGTCATGCCCCCCCTAGGAAGAAGAAAACATTTCGCGCCCCCCCGCGCGACTGTAAATAGTATCATTTGTCTATAAAATTGTTATAAGTACACCTCTGCATAACACTGTATCCTTATTAACGTATAAGAGAATAAAAAAAGAAAGAAATGTGGATCAATTTACAACAAAGAATAGCTTTATTAACTGTAGCAGAAAAGATTTAAAGTGCATTAGAAATTTTAAAAAAATTAAATCCTTAATTAAACTAAACTGCCGAGGTCAAACGCGCCCCCCTTTACGGAGCCTCGCGCCCCCCCTGGGGGGCCCGCCCCACTATTTGAGAAGCACTGCCTTAGACCGATACGCTCTCACAGAGAGGGCCTTCTCAGGGTGCCGTCGGCCGGACAATGCCGACTGGCGACACCCAGGGGAAGGGCCTTCTCTGTGGCGGGCCCTGCCCTGTGGAACGACCTACCCCCAGAACTTCGTACCATCACCGACCTCCGCCTCTTCCGCCAGTGTTTAAAAACACACCTCTTCCATCAAGCCGGCCTAACATAGCCTCCGCTGGGACTAGCCATAGATAGTTTTAATTCGGGGATTTTAATTGGTTTTAGCGCAGGATGGGGATCTAATAGGTTTTTAAATTTTGTATTGTGTTTTTTGTATGCATTTTAATTTCCTGTGCGCCGCCCTGGGTCCTCTTGGAGAAGGGCGGGATATAAATTTAATAAAATATAAATAAATAAAATAAATAAACAGTAGACACCATGCCACATTGTCCTGGTAGGGGAAGAGAACAGATGGTAACTACCTGGAAGACATCTGCAATCGAGCCCTCCCATGTTCCCTCTTGCTGTTCTCCATTGTTGCCTTTCTTTGCATGAAATAGCTGTGGAAGTTTGGCCATTAAGCCACAAGGTGGCGGCAGACTAGAACACCACATTCATCTCTCTCTCTCTCTCTCTCTCTCTCTCTCTCTCTCTCTCTCTCTCTCTCTCTCTCTCTCTCTCTCTTTCCCCTTCTCCCTCTTTCTCTCCCTCCCTCTCCCCGAAAGGCAGGCTCTTCAAAGATTTCTTTATATCCTGAATCAGCCAGGATATTGAATGTTTTTTCTCTTAGTAGTAACCCTAACATTGCATATATGTGATTAGATGACTTGGAATACAGATGGCACCTTCCTAGCCTTGAGGCTAGTCAATTTATAGCAATTGCTGCCCTTGACAAGAAGCATTAGGTAAACGAGATGTCAGTTTTCTCCACCACCACCCTTGTTTCAGAAAAGCAACATTTGCCATTTGTGCTTTTGCGGCCTTGTTATTATTATAGCTGCTGTTTCATAACCCAAGTGAATCAGGAAATTGTGTCTTTAAAATCCCTATGTCCACTTGGGAACTCTTGGGTTTAATTAGCAGCTGCTTTTGGCTTGGAGAGGCCTTTAAGAAGGTTTCTAACAATGCCTGTGTCATGTAAATCAGCCTGAATGCTGCAGCCCTTGCATTCAAAGAGGATCTTCCAGATTATGCAGTTGGGATAGAAAAAAAGGGGCGGGCTAGCAATGAATCCCATTTCTTTGCTTCTTTGCTGGCCAAAGAAACAAACTTTTTCATCTCGACACCAGCTGTTACCCTGGATACGCCTTCTCTCTCTTTTTGTTGCAAGGAGAAGTGTCAGGTCTCTTCAGAATAATTATGGAGGGACAACAGGATTCATTCTGCCTGTTTTTTACTCTTAGCCTTCTCATGAGTCCACAGGACCATCAAAAAGCCTCTCCTCCCCACCCTCCTTTCTTGGAGAGGAGCTGTTCTAAAACCAGAGTGTGAGTGTTGGGCTGCGCGCTTGTCGTAGTCTGTCTTGGCTGGTTGGGCCCTACATCTGGCATCTCTTTTCATTCCTTCCTTCAAAACATTTGTATAGTCACCCATCTTAAAGCCAAACTCTGGACGGCTTACAATCCAAAGATAAAGCAACATTTAGAACAATTAAAAAAAAACACAGGAATCAGAGTGATGGTGATTTTGTCTATGCTGACATTGACGTGGTACCTCAGGAATTTCACCCAAAACACCTATCTCTATTGGTACTGTCTTTGATTTCCTTTGCCAACATTATGCTACTTCAATTTAAAAGGTAAGGGTTTCCCTTGCACATATGTGCTAGTTGTTCCCAGCTCTCGGGGCCGGTGCTCATCTCCATTTAAAAGCTGAAAAGCCAGCACTGTCCGAAGACGTCTCCGTGGTCATGTGACCAGCATGACTAAATGCTGAAGGTGCACGGAGAGCTGTTACCTTCCCACCAAAGGTGGTTCCTATTTTTCTACTTGCATTTTTACATGCTTTCGAACTACTAGGTTGGCAGAAGCTGGGACAAATAACGGGAGCTCACTCTGTTACATGGCACTAGGGATTCGAATCGCCGAACTGCCAACCTTTCTGATCGAGAAGCTCAGCGTCTTAGCCACTGGGCCACAGCGTCCCTTCAATTTACAGGTCTTTATATTTGTGGATTTTCTCTAGTATTTTCTCTTCTAGTCTGCTCTTTCCAGTATTGCAGTGTCTACTGTCCAAATTTGTTTTTTCTTATCAACAGCTGTTAGGTCTGGGGTGTTGCGTGGCAAATGCTTGTCTGTTTGAATTCTAAAGTTCCGGAGCTCTTTGGTGTCATCATTTTCTATTTCTTGGTCTGTGTTGTGGTCCTGCCAGTTTTTGCTTGCAGGCAAGTGGTATTTCTTGAACATATTCCAATGCACTATTGTTGCTACTTTGTCATCGCCTTGTTTATAATTAGTCTGTGTGATCTTCCTGCACCAGCTACCATATTTTTCGGAGTATAAGACGCAACAGTGTAAGACGCAGCAAGGTTTTGAAGCTGCGGGGGGGGGGATTTTTGCACTTTGCAAACCTCCCAAAAACATGGGCCTGTTTCCCCCCGCCCCCCCCCCCAAAAGGCATGAATAGCCTTTAGGGCAGTGGTTCTCAACCTTACCAATGCCGCAACCCTTTAATACAGTTCCTCACGTTGTGGTGACCCCCAACCATAAAAGTGGTGTCTTGGTTCCTAAAACCATCGAAAATATGTGTTTTCCGATGGTCTTAGGCGACCCCTGTGAAAGGGTCATTCAATCCCGACCCACAAGTTGAGAACCACTGCTTTAGGGAGCTTGCAGAGTGCTCCTGAGGGTGGCGGGGGCAGAAAAGAGCAAAAAAGGCCCATTTTTTGTAAAATAAAGGCATGGATAGCCTTTAGGGAGTTTATAGAGGGGTCCTGGGGGCTGAGGGGAGGTAAACCTGAGCCCTCCCCAACTGCCAAGAGCTCTCTAAATGTTTCCTAGAGGCTATGCATGACCATTTTGGTGAAGGGGGCGGGATTTTGGGAGGCAAAAAATGCTGTATTCAGTGTATAAGAAACCCAGATTTCAGCCTCTTTTTTGAGGCAAAAAGGTGCGTCTTATACTCAGAAAAATACGGTAAGCAGCTGGGCCCAGGGTTCCTTCAGGTTCTTGGCAGAGGTGTCATTTGCTGCTAGTTGCGGTCTTCTCAATTCTGGCTTTATGTGCGTTAGTTCATAAGACTTGGTCTTGTGTAGCTAGAAATAGCCCTTCTGTTCTTTTTTCAGTTTTTTTACTTTTAGCCATTGCTAAGTATTATATTCTTTACCTATTAGTTTTTTATCTACTTGCTGTGTGTGTAATATTTTGCCATTCCATGTCTCCTTTTCTTCATTTGGTCTTTCTTTTAGGCCAGTTTGATACTTTGGTAGTAATAATAATCTTTATTGTCATTGTACTTGTTTACAATGAAATTGGTTAGTCAGTAATGTTCATGATGCACTATCTTCAGTGCATCTTCTTCCCTGTCCTTCAAATATACTTCCAGTGCTTTTTTGTTCTTCAACAACTACCTGATGTACTTTCAACATTAGTATCCTTGGTAGGTCGCTGCATGGATGAAGGACATAATTCATTGTCATTATGTTTCTGATATTCCTATCTAGGGCTTCTACTTCAGGTCCATTTTCACTGTTCCAGCTGTTTATCTCATGACTGGAATTCCCCAGATGTTAATTACCTTGATGGTATTTCCTTCACTGGGTTTAGACTTCTAAGATTTTCTTCACTCATCTGATACATTCACTGCTCACCTCCTTGACTTCAGTGTGCTTGGTGATGTCAGTCTGAAGGATGTTCAGGTAGTTGTATTGCTCTTCATCCCAACTGTGGTATTATTTCCACAGAGCATCTTGATTCTTTTAGTTTTCATTATTTTTCCCCTGTGGCAAGTGTGGCATTTTTGTCCTCCAAACTGCATTGCAATATCTTGGTTGTATATTTGAACAACGTCGAGCAGTTATTCTATTTTAGATGGTGCTTTTCAGATCGTTCATATAAAGAAGCTTCAAATCGTCCATATAAAGGAGGTGTGTTAGCCTGGCTATTGTTCCTGAACTTTGATAGCCTTAATAGCTGGGGGTTTTTTTTGTCCCCCTGCTGTTTGGGCAGTTTCTGGGTAGCTGGAATGAGTTTGTTTTCAACTATAGATGCTGTTGGACTACATCAGCTACTGCACCAGTTAACAATTTGCAAGTTGTTGGAAAGCAGGCAATTGGCTTGTAGTGCTGAGGTGCTGCCCCTTTCATTATCTGGTAGGTTTTGTCAGATGTTAACCACTCTTCAATTTTACCCCCCTTACTATATGTTGTTTAACTGCTTGGCAATGAGTGGGTGCCGACAAGAACTTCAGTTGTAACGGCAGCTGTGCCGTATATCAGTTGCTTGACACTTGCAATGAGCTTATCTTTGATATTGCAATATTGGCATCTTTTAATGCTTGTGCTAGTTATTTCTGTGTTATAATCTTTAATGCAGGCAACCTTACTCTGTTATTTTTCTGCTATTCTAGGTACTTGGTTATTCTTTGTTGCATTTCCGCTTGTTTTTCAGCTAGAGGACTTTGTTCTTTCTGAAGTTCAAATCCTTACTCAGCCATAAAACCTATCAGTTACTGTCTCTCAACATAATTTACTTTTCAGGGGTTTCATGAGGATAAAATATGTGGAGAGTGTCAAAAACCATGCATACAATTGTGTATTCCTTGGATGAAAGATATTTTACATCTGGAAGCAAATCCTGATTAAAAGGGAAGAACTAGGACAGTAAACTTAACTGCTGGGAAGGTCAGACAAGTTGCCTATTGAGTTGCCAAAACTGGGGGGCTTTTCAGATTTCTTGGATGAGATCAGCAATTGTATCAAGGTAAGCAAAGTGTGAATAACTGGTAGCATTGGTCCAGTAGAGTTGCTCTTGCATTTGTTTGGTACTGTCCTTTCTTAAACTAGCGTTTTGGTTGAGACTTCCCATTATCTTTGATGCTTGTTACTCACTTTGGTTACTGTGTAGTCCAAGGATGTCAAACTCAGGGCCCATGGGCTGGATCTGGTCTGCGGGGCCATCCTGGAAAATGTAAGGGGCCAGCCCAGGTAGCTTTGGCCTGGTCTACCTGTGTTGCTTTGGTCCAGTCTACCCACATCGCTTCGGCCTAGTCTACGCGGTGCGAAGAGGAAACATTGGGACAGCGTGTCTTCGACCCAATCTACCCAATGAAAGAGAAAACATGTCAGCAGTTTGGGGAGTGGTGTCAAGCTGCCCATGCCCATCCAGTTGGCCTTGCCCGCCTGTCCCCCTGAGGACAACCACAGCCCTGATGCACCTCTCAATGAAATTGAGTTTGACATCCCTGCCGTAGTTGGTTGATCAAGGTGACACCTTAGCACAACAAGGGTTAAAAGATCTTTGCTGTTCAACAATCCTTTTCAGATTTGATTGGTTGGGTTGGGTGCAAACATGTCTCTGGTTTTTACCCGTAGGCAAGAGAGAAGAGCTATATGTAGCTTGAGGGAAGAGCACCTGCTTGGTTCCAAAGTCTCAATTCCTGATATTTCCAGATAGGTCTGGGAAGGATAGAAAATCAGTGTTCCTGCTGTAGGCTAAGGGTGACAAGAGCTGAATATCATGAAGCCACATCCAGTGGAAGGCATGCTTATCACATAGGTTTGGGAAATATGGTCCCTAGTGGGAATTACCTGCTTCTCCGCTCTGCTTAGTGAACAGGAACCCAGCGGTCAACAGCCTTTCTAGTGACGCCTGGAATGTAATACTTGTCATTTCCTGCATTATTTCATTTTATTCTGACGGGGGGTAATGTACAATTCAAGAATACAGCACTGAATTCAGATCTAAAATTATACGATGTTGATCAAGGCAACTCTTGCTCCTCATTTCCTGTTCTTTCAATCCAGTGCCTGTCTTGAAAAACGCTTCAGTGTTGGAAATTGGCAGTCAAGGCAACAGCTTCCTGAGCAGGTTGACTAAGCTGAAGTTGGAAATCATTATCTCATCAGTTAGGCCACTTGTTATGTCTATCAAAACTCTTTAAGGAATCGTTGGCTTAGTTCTAAATAGCGGGCAAGAGTCTAGGCCAGAGATATCAAACTTGATTTCATTGAGGGCCTGCAATCCTCTGCCGGTGAAAATGGAGCTTGGGAGGGCGGCCCTCCCTAGCTCTGTTTTCACTGGCAGAGCCACTGTTTCCAGGGTGGCCCCACGGGCCAGATCTAAGCACCCCACGGGCCTTGAGTTTGACACCCCTGATCTATTGCGAATTGTCATTTTTATTTTGCAATCAGAAGGCAGTTCTAAACTCACATAACAATTGCACGTTTAGGAAAAGGTTCGAAATGGATCTAATATTACTTCTTTGCGTCCCCTACTGGACCGGGGTGCCCTGTGCACAGTCACTCATGCTCTCGTGACATCCCGACTGGACTACTGCAATGCTCTCTACATGGGGCTCCCCTTGAGGTGCACCTGAAGACTTCAGCTTGTCCAGAATGCAGCCGCGCGGGCAATTATGGGAACCTCTAGGTTTTCCCATGGAACACCGCTCCTGCGCGAGCTGCATTGGCTACCATTGGTCATCTTTCGGGTGCGCTTCAAGGTGTTGGTTATCATCTTTAAAGCGCTCCATGGCACGGGACCTAGTTATCTGCAGGATCGCATCCTGCCCCATACATCCCTGCGGCCGATTCGCTCCCACAAAGAGGGACTTCTCCGGGTGCCGTCCACTAGGCTGTGCCAGCGGGCAACGCCCAGGGGAAGGGCCTTCTCTGTGGCGGGCCCGACCCTCTGGAACGACCTTCCCCCCCGAAATTAGAACAACTACGGACCTCCGCTCCTTCCGTCAAAAATTAAAAACACATTTCTTTTGCTTGGCCGGCTTGGGATGACTTAACTGTTTTAGGGGTTTTTAGGGGTTTGTTTTAGCTTTGGGATTTTAGCACAGGGTTTCGTTTAATTCTTTTTTAATTATTGTATTGTCTGTGATTTTATATGCATTTTAATTTCCCTGTGCCCCGCCTCGAGTCCCTTCGGGGAGAGAGAGCGGGTTATAAATTAAATTATTTATTTATTTATTTCTTCTCTGTTGCATCAAGTCAATGTGAAAGCCTCTGATGTAACCAGTTGCTTTATCTTTACAGCCTCCTGAGACGACTGATTACCCTCATTTCTCAGCATGCTACCACCCTGGCCTCTAATGAAGCCTTCAAGAAGCAGGCGGAAGGAGCAAGTGTCGCTGCCAAGAAATATATGGAGGAGAATGACAAGCTGAAAAAGGTATGGCTATGAGGTTCTGAGAACTG
This sequence comes from Rhabdophis nuchalis, assembly GCA_039707465.1. Lineage (NCBI taxonomy): Eukaryota > Metazoa > Chordata > Lepidosauria > Squamata > Natricidae > Rhabdophis > Rhabdophis nuchalis. Next base: position 194,818,056 of record CM077646.1, read on the forward strand.
AAATAGAAGAAAGGCAGGAGCCTGCGTGGCTTGATCATATGACATGAGCATCATCCCATTTTTAGTACAGCAATTGTCTCTTCATTACGTTATATTATAATTATTTAGTTTTTAATAATAAGACTACTGTTCCTCTAGGACAGGGGTCTGCAAAGTCGGCTGTTTTAAGACTGGTGGACTTCAACACCCAGAATTCCCCAGCCAGCCATGCTGGCTGGGGAATTCTGGGAGTTGAAGTCCACCAGTCTTAAAACAGCCGACTTTGCAGACCCCTGATCTAGTCCAACCCCCTGCCCAAGCCGGAGACCCTACATCTACCTCTACCTAGGATTGAACTCACAACCTCCTGCTTGTGAGGCAAGAGCTCCACCTCTAAGCCACAGAAGCAGAAATCAAGTCACATGTCCACCAGTCCACCAGTCTTAAAAGAGCCGACTTTGCAGACCCCTGCTCTAGGAGCAATCTAGGATGGAACACTGCACAAATCAATTTAACAATGAAATAAACATGTATCGCAAACAGATAGCTTTAATTGGGGCATCAACTCAGATAGTTCAGAGGACATATTACGTACTTTCTCCCCCCCCCCACCCCCCCACCCCCCTTGTGTAAATGCTTAGTGATTAGTAGGCTGGCCCTCATTCTTCCTTTCTGGAAAAAGCTCTCGTAACTTTCCAGTCACAGTGATCATCTCATGCTGTATTTGACTTGTGGATTGAATCATTCAAGCTGGAACTGTGTCATGGCAGAATCTGGAGACCCAAGGTATTTGTCATCTCTAATGGCTATCCCCCAAAAGCGGAAGGAGAAAGCAAAGCGCTTGTACTATAAAAGTGTGCAGAAATTATCCACGTTCAAATATATGGCACAATTACAACTATATAGTTTGTGCCTTTTTCTCTTGAGGTTGGAATCTGGTATGAATTGGCAATTTTGACAATAAGTGGCTAAAACAAACAATAGACATGTGTTTTAGTGAGTAGAGGAAGCTCGTTCAAGCATTTCCATTCATTAACTAGCTCATTACACATTGGAAGTGTGGTAATTGGATGATGCACATCAAAATAGTAAGAGATTATTTGCTTTTAATTTTCATGTTGTGCTTTATGGAATAATGAGATAAGAACTGGGCAGATAAGAAAGGGATTTGATATAGAAAACGAATATAGATTACATAAATGATAGATCATGATCAATAAAGACTCGGGTACAGTTTTGGATGTGGTTGCTTGAAGTATTTTTGTTTTTGAACAAATTCAGCATAAATATATACACACAGAGAGACATGTATGTATGTATATAAGTAAAAAATCTGTGTAGCGTTTGGAACTGTTTTGTTTATAATTGGGTACTTTTATCACGATTTTTGAGATTACATTATATTATACTATATTATATTGTTAGGGTTTTAAGGGTTTTAATAGTGATTTTAGCACAGGGGTTAATTTAATTTGGTTTTAACATTTTGTATTTGTATCTTGTATTTTTGGATTTTTAATTTCCTGTGCACTGCCCCGAGTCCCCGTGGGGGGCGGTCTATAAATTAATAAATTAATAAATAATAATAATAATAATAATAATAATAATAATAATAATAATAATAATAATAATAATAATAATAATAATAATAATAATAATAATAATAATAATAATTATTATTATTATTATTATTATTATTATTATTATTATTATTATTATTATTATCTTTAATATATACACATTAGGGATTTGAATATGATAGACTTGCTCAGATCTAGCCAGGTTTTTCCCAAAGGTACTTTCTCAAAAGGCAACTGGATTTTGCTTTTAATGCAATAATACAATAGCAGAGTTAGAAGGGACCTTGAAGGTCTTCTACTCCAACCCCTGCCTAGGCAGGAAACCCTATACCGTTTCAGACAAAAGGCTATCCAACGTCTCCCAGTGTTGGGGCATTCACAACTTCTGGAGGCAACTTCTGTTCCACTGATTAATTGTTCTAACTGTCAGGAATTTTCTCCTCTTTGTGGCAACCCCTGAGATATCGGAACACTGCTATCATGTCTCCCCTGGTCCTTCTTTTCTTTAAACTAGACATACCCAGTTCCTGCAACTGTTCTTCATATGTTTTAGCCTTCAGTCCCCTAATCCTCTGTTGCTCTTCTCTGCACTCTTTCTAGAGTCTCCACATCTTTTCTACATTGTGGCGACCAAAACTGAATGCAGTATTCCAAGTGTGGCCTTACCAAGGCATTATAAAATGGTATTAACATTTCACGTGATCTAGATTCTATCCCTCTGTTTATGCAGCCTAGAACTGTGTTGGCTTTTTTGGCAGCTGCTGCACACTGCTGGCTCATGTTTAAATGGTTGTCCACTAGGATTCCTAGATCCCTCTCACAGTTGCTACTATTGAGCAAGGTACCACCTATATTGTACCTGTGCATTTTGTTTTTCTTGCCTAAAACCAATTTCATTGTAATTTTTAAAATTTTATTACAATGACAATAAAGATTATTATTATTAAATGTAGAACCGCACTCTTTTCCTTGAAGACATGTCGCTTCTCATCCAAGAAGCTTCTTCAGTTCTGACTTCAGGCTCGCTCAGGCAGGGCAAAATTCCTGTAGCAGCATACTTGCATTTCTGCAGTCATGAGGATGAGAAGCGAAACAAAGAAAAGAAAAACCAGAAAGTCCACTTGCCTTTTTGACAAAGCACTATTGGGACAACCATGACCTGGATGGCCGAGACTCTCCATAGACATTTAGCCAGGCCTTTGAAATATTTAGTCTACCGTTAGGCAAACAACTCTATCGCTGTACTTCAGTGCTGGATCAGCTTTTTAAAATCAGTTTTAAAAAATGCAAATACATGGATTCATCACAGTCCACCTGCCTCTGTTGCAAATATATTTGTCAGGGTTCCAAATAGCATCCAGAATAAAATCAGAGTCCAAGGCAAAGTATTGCTCAAAGTTCCAATTGATGAAGAGAGCCATGTTGGCACATCTGGGAAAACCCCAAATCTGAAAGCTTCCCGGTTTTCCCCACCCAGTTGAAAGTTCATGATCTTTCCCCCACACCCACAAGTCCATCCCATGGTCCAATCTCCCACTGCCAGGCTGGCAGTTCTATCCATCCAGTTTCGGTCAGATGCAGAGGTGCAGAGACAAAAGGATGGCCTTGGCTTTCTGGAAAGAATTTTGTTATGGCTACATATTATGTAACTCCTTACAATCCTCCCTCCCATTTTCCCCACAATAGAAAATGCATAGTAGAATAATAGAAAGTGTGGCAGGCCAAAGATCCAAAAGAAAAGATCGCTGCAGGCCTGACAGTGTTGCTGTTTGGGAAGAGTTTGCGTTTTTAGATCTCAGAAAGCTAAATCTGCCTGTGGGTGATTCTGATACTGGTTGGTTGTAGAAATTCCCTTGAGATGGTTCCCCACCCCCTGTTTTACCAAAGTGGGGCGGTGGCGGTGGGCTGGGCATGCTCTGCACTGAGGAAATGCAAATGTGGTGCTTCTATTGGGCAGCAAGTGGCATCCAGGGATCCTGCCCTGAATGAGCCTGATTTATTGGCTCACTTTCTGCTTGGCCTTGTAATCCTATCAGGCTAAGAGTCTTTCCATCCCTTTTTATGGCCCTAACCTCAGCATTGGGGTTAATCGCTGGCTAGGGGCCTCCGTCTTTTTTCCTTCCGAGAATACACCGTGGGCAATCGGAGATTGCCGCAGGGGCAAGTGTCAAGCACGCAGAGCTGCTGGCATCGCCGTCTCCCTTCCCATTGGGGACCCTTAAATGGGAAAATGGGAGTATGTTTTTATAACAAGGGTTAAAGGCCGTGTCGCCTGAGCTGCTAACTAGAGCCCATTTCATTCTTTACACCATTGTACATTTAAAAATAATACTAATCAGAAGATACATTGGGAGGAAAAATGACTGCGGTAGAAAAGAGGGGATATAATCTGTCCTGATGGGTTAGAGCAGGGGTCTCCAACCTTGGCAACTTTAAGACTTGCAGCTGGCTGAGGAATTCTGGGAGTTGAAGTCCGCAAGTCTTAAAGTTGCCAAGGTTGGAGACCCCTGGATTACAGCTTTAAGAGAATCCGCTTCCAATCATTCTTTTGAACCAGAGGCTCTGGGGACTGAGTGTGTGCCAGAGTATGTGCCTATCAATTAGCCGTGATCTCTTTGCGATTCTGATTCTGATTCTGCTCCAACGGAAGCGGAAAAGCAACGGTTAGCCGGCAGTGACTTTGCTGACTCTTTGCATCTAGGTATAAAGCGATTCCCTGGGGAGAGAATAGAGCCCCTCTTGGCTCTGCAGAATTGGCTTTCTGACTCCTCCAGTTCTAATGATCAAAATGCATCTTGTCCCAATTGCCTACTTTGTTCTTTCCGGAGTGCTTTTCCTCCTGGCAGACGGCAATGGAGCCCATCGCAAAAATCTATTTTTTGCAAGCATGTCTCCATAGAATTGCATGGTGTCACCTGTAAGACAGGGTGGCCGAGAAAAGCAAGCACCTCTGTCTTCGTGTTCTATTTTACAATTGTAGTTAAGGTTGGAAAGTCTGTGTCTCCCAACAAAGCAGTAAAGTTCAAGGCCAGTGCTGAGAATTCTCAGAGTTAAACTCCAATATCTGGAGCCGATTAAACTTTAGGGAGGGAGAAGAGGAGGCAAAACTGTTGAGTTTTGTTTATGTTGGGAGTCCCATACTTCCCAGCAGAGCAGAGTCTGTAGGCAGTGCAAACCCTTGTCAGGATTAGAGGAGTGATGAGGTTTGAACCTTAAGAGTGCCGGTAGTCCTTGACTTACAACAGTTTATTTAGTGACAGTTTGAAGTTAGAACGGCACTGACAAAAGTGACTTATGACAGTTTTTCCCCCTCCCCTTCTCTACGCGGATAAAATAATAATGAAACATTTGAGCTCCGCCAACCGGTCGCCATGCCCTTTCCAAGCGTGTTAGGCTTACTAGGAATTGGCTATAGCTGTATTTCCTAAGGTGGTATTGCCCAGTTGTTCTCCTCAATTTGGCATTTCTATTTCTACCTTCTAATAAAAATGGAAGTCTGCTTTAGGACGGACAACAATATTCATTTCAGGATTAATGGAAGAATTAGTGGAATTCTGGACCTCTTGATCTGGGTATTTTCCCTTGAGGTGCTCATTCTGCCTTCAGTATCTACTCAAAGTCAGCTCACCCACCCTTTAAAATTTCAGAATATTCTAATTGTGTGTGGATAAATAAACCCACGAGGGGGCAGCCTAACCTAATATCTCCAGTTGCTGCCAGGGCACAGTCTTTCAACATGGCAGGGTTTTTATTTTATTTTATGGAGTTAATTAAAATGACATCCGTAGCTGATAGCCTTGACCTCCCTGGATAGCAAGAGGCTTTGAACATTGCGGCTGTAAATATGTAAAGATAAAGTATAGTAGTTGTAAACAAGGCATAACTGCATACAGATGTTGTTCAAGGTTGGTGATTATTGCAAACTATTCCTTGCGTTTCAGATTGGCAAAGCTAGAGATAACAAGGGACATTGGCTTATATCTCTTCTGTTCCCTTTCCCTCCTAGCAAATGTTCTCTTTTCTGAAACCTTCAGATAGACTTTGTCTTATAGGGTTGAAATCGCCATTTGGGAGTTCAGGTAGAAGTTTATTTGCTCTTTTCTCACATCTGTTGCCTATATTTTGGTCTGGACCAGTGCTTCTCAACCTTGGTGACTTTTAAGTCCTGTGGACTTCAACTCCTAGAATCCCCCAGCCAGCTGGCTGGGGGATTCTGGGAGTTGAAGTCCACAGGACTTAAAAGTCACCAAGGTTGAGAAACAGTGGTCTGGACAGAGAGGCTATGCTCTTCTGACTGTCTCATTGAAGTTTCCTGTTTGGGACTGAAATCACGTAGTATCCTTTGGAGCGTTGTCTTGTGTTTTTCTATGTCAGATTGGTCAGAAGAAGAAAGGGCTGTCCCTAGACCACACCCAGGCATTTTACAGGCCCCAGGCCACATCCATTCCTTTATCGCTTCCTGTCTGGCCCAGGTGAGGTCAATTGGAAATTAGAAATCAAATGTAAATAAGTGTATGTCCCACCCGCAACAGACTCTGCGTTGCTTTTATTTTGAAAACGTTTGCTTTTGTTGTTTTTTAATTTACATATGCAGGTGCATGTGTGCCTATGTGCCTTCACAGCCCTATTGGTTCAAGAGTCCCAGTTCCTCATATGGGGAAAATGGATGGCCCACTCCAGCCCTAGACTTGTCTTTCCCAGCAGGGTCAGGAGAATGTGTTGTGGAAGAGTTGATGAACTTGGGAAGGTGTTTTGCTTGCATTGCCTGTTCTTGTTATGTGAGTGCAGAAGATGATGGCAGTGATGGTGGAGCCGAGGGATGAAAGAATCTCTGCGGCACACCTTGCTATGCACCCCAAGTGAGTGTTGCTTAGTTGGCATTTATTTTATATCCCGCCTTGATTATTTTTATAAAGAACTCAAGGCGGCAAACGTATGTTAATGCTCCCTCTTAATACAATACAATAAATACAATACAATACAATAACAGAGCTGGAAGGGACCTTGGAGGTCTTCTAGTTCAACCCCTTGCCTAGGCAGGAAACCCTATATCCTTTCAGACAAATGGCTATCCAAGACTTCCAGTGTTGGACCATTTACAACTTCTGGAGGCAAGCTGTTCCACTGGTTAATTGTCCTAACTGTCAGGAAATTTTCTCCTAAGTTGCTTCTCTCCTTGATTAGTTTCCACCCATTGCTTCTTGTTCTGCCCTCAGGTGCTTTGGAGAATAGCTTGACTCCCTCTTCTTTGTGGCAACCCCTGAAATATTGGAGCACTGCTATCATGTCTCCCCTAGTCCTTCTCTTCACTAGACTAGACATACCCAGTTCCTGCAACCATTCTTCATATGTTTTAGCCTCCAGTCCCCTCATCATCTTTGTTGCTCTTCTCTGCCCTCTTTCTAGAGTCTCCACATCTTTTTTACATTGTTCTTCTTTTTATTTCCCCCACACAACCCTGTGAACTGAGTTGGGCTGAGAGAGAAAGTCTGACCCAAGATCACCCAGCTGGCTCTTCCTTCTGATGAACTAAAGCCCCAACTCCATATTTCCTTGTCTTTTGGTATTGCCTTCCCCCTACATTGTAGGAAACACTTTTGCATGGAAAAATAGATAAGTTAGAGGCCGTGTGAAAGAAATGCTAGCTTATGTTCCCAACAAACAATATTTGGTTGGAGAGGAATCTGGTTTGTGAAGATGGTTTTGAGGTTTTCTCAGCTACATATGCACCATCTTTTTTGATGATTACATGCTTTGGTCAAGGTGGGCAAATAAGACTCACATTCCTTTGTCTGTTGGTTTGCTTTGAAGTTCCCTCTAGAACAGGGGTCTCCAACTCAAGGCCCGGGGGCCAGATTCGGCCCATGATGTGGTGGGATCCGGTCCATGGGGTCGTCCTGGAAAATGTAAAGGGCCGGCCCACATCACTTCGGAAAAGGAAAATCAGGCCAGCATGGGTTCAGCCCGGTCTACCCATTGCAAAGAGGGAACATGCTAGTAGTTTGGGGAGTGGTGTCAAGCTGGCCACGCCCACCCAGTTGGCCATGCCATCCGGCCTTCCCGAGGTCATCCACGTCAACCACAGCCCTGATGCGGCCCTGAATGAAATAGAGTTTGACACCCCTGCTCTAGAAGCAGGCCTTGTTGCAACCCAAATGGTGGGAGAAGGGTAAGATGGGATGGAAGAGAGGCTGACCTGAAAACTAGGCCCCCTGCTTTGTACGGCTTGAGAAATAGATGGGAGTTGTATTTCTTCAAAATATTGAGAACTGGGACAGACTCTCTGCCACCACGTTTCTGGAAATCATGCATATAAGGCAACTAAATCTTCCCTAAGGACAAGCAATTTTAAAAAATATTTCCCCTTTCTTTTCTAGATTACTTGGCTTGATAGGCAGGTTGTTCTATGAGGACTATGCAGTCATTTGTATAGGCCGACTTGAACTAATGTTAATGCAAAATACACAGCATAAACTTTGGAGTGGATGGATAAAATGCTAGTAGTAGCTCCAGATCCCGGTAGCTGTATGCTGTTTCCAAGTCAGAGTAATCTGGAGAACTTCACTGGCTATTGCCTCTTGTCCTGCTTTCCTAATACTGGTAATATCTGGTTAATCATGAGAGAGAAAAGAATTATTTATTTTATAAATAATTCTTCATTTATTTAATTACTTCTGCCATAAATGATATTTAAAACAGCTGGCTTATTTGGGCATTTATTCCATTCCAAATGGCTCTTGTAGGAACAATTTTATCCTACACAAAATAAAATCCTTTTGTAACTTATAAGAGTGAAGGGTTTTTTTTGTTTTTTGAGGTTGCCACGTAAAGTTTGTTTATGCAACACATTTTCTCTGGAAACACCTATGGGAAGAATGGTTTTTAGTAGCCATCAGGTATGCTGGGGAAATGGCTAGTAGAAAAATTGGCTGAAATCCATCAGTTATTTGCCATGACTTGCACTTTAGTATTGCCGGGAAAGTAATGCCAGGCTCTTGGAAGCAAAAGACAAAAGAAATAAGCAGAATCGGGACATTCCACAGGCATTTGAAACTGGTGAGAATTTTATACGGCATTTTTTTCTGCACATAGCATTGCAAAAATTCAGCTTTCACTTCTGTGCCTTTATGAGTATGCTGTTGCTCACAGAAACTGAACCATGAATTAAAGGCTTTCTCAGTTCAAACATTTTTTTAAAGAGACTCACCCAACCCTCTCCATTAGGCAGTCTTTCTTGTATCCCCCCAAAAACTTTATTAAATTAAAAAAGATAACACACAAAAAAGCAAAGAAACAATAATTAAAATGAAAATGGGAAAAGTAGGGGGGGAAATGCAAAATTGGGGAGTGCAGGCCCAAAGGGGAAAAGGGACTCCCATCTTTCTTCAGTACTGACAAACAACTCGATGAGCCTTTGAACTAGAAGGAGCCATAACAAACGGGGCCACTATCATCCTGAGAACGCCTAATCATCAAAACCCAAGGTTAAAATTTCATTTCTTTCAGTTTCAAGCAAAAAAAAAAAAGCAGTCCAAGGGTAGTTTCCCAGCTAAAACAACCTAGATAAAGACTACTTTCTTTCATCCAAGCAGACAATTTCACCTGCTCCGCCAACTCCTATTATCATTATTTCTTTTTGAAAATTCAGTTTTCTCATTCTGCACCAAATGCCCTTCCACTTCAATTATGCTGGCTGGGGCCACTTGGGGAGTTGAAATCCACACATCTTAAAAGGTTGCCAAGGTTGAGAGAAAGAAAAGAAGAAGACTGTTGTCCACACTTGTTCTAGAGCAATGTTGAGAAACACTGCTCTAGAACAAGTGTGGGCAACAGCCCTCTTCTCTTTTTGTAGATTTTGCAGGCAGTGACAAATAATTAACAGTATATTCTGCTGCTTTGAGATCAATTAATGCAAATGAATATAAACCCACAAATAGGCACCTAGTTTAAAAAAAATACCCTTATGAAAACATCTTGCTTAGATGACTGATGTGCATCCGACCATATAATCTTTACCCTGCCCAAGGTGGCCCCAGTCAAGTTTATACAAATCCCATGGTTAACAGGTCCATGGGCAGACGTATTCTTGGAAGATGGAGGAACAGGTTATCATATTTTTCGGAGTACAAGACACACCTTTGCCCCCCCCCAAAAAGAGGGTGAAAATCTGGGTGCATCTTATACACCGAATATAGCATTTTTGGCCTCACGAAACCCCGGCCACGCACATCCTGTTTTTTGCAAAAAAAAAACCAAACCAGGGCATGCAGAGGCTTTGGAAGGCTTGTAGAGTGTTTCTGGGGGCTGAGTAGGACAAAAATGAGCGAAAAACAGGCCGTTATTTGCTTGTTTTTGCCCCTCCCCACTCCCCAGCAGCACTCTACAAGCCTCCCAAAGCCTCTGCATGCCTTTTTTGGGGGGGGGGGGAAATGGAGTGTGCAGAGGGTTTGGGAGGCCAAGTGCTCCTGGGGGCTGGGGAGGGAAAAAACTTTTTTTTAAAATTTACCTCTTCAAAATCTTGGTGCATCTTATACTCTGGTGTGTCTTATAGTCCGAAAAATACGGCAATTGGAAAGAAAGCTGAGCCTTGCCAGAAGTTCTGTATGTGCCATTGCAAACACTGGTGTTAGAAAAAGAAAAAGAGACGTGCTCCTCTTCCACCAACTCCTAAAATGCCAAACAGATTTGAAGAAATGGATAATAAAAGACAAAGTACAATTGATCCTTTTCAACTGTCATTTGTCGGCCATTTTATTTCAACTGTCATTTGTCGGCCTTTTCATTTGCCTGGAGAGAGATTCCTATTGTGGCTATCACTGCTTTCTGTATTCCACCTGGCGCTCAAACCAATTTCATTGTAATTTTATTATTACAATGACAATAAAGATTATTATTATTATTATACCTTGAGAATCTGATCAACTTACCTTTTAAATTTCTGTTGCCATAAGAACTCCAGACACTATGACATCATTTCTGTTGTGTCAATTGCTGGTGTGTAACAGGGTTGAAGTCCAACATCAAGTGTCAGGAAAGTCTGCTTTGAACAAGTCCTTAAGGTTGACTGAGTAGTACTGTGCGCATGAAGTACAGGTAGTCCTCAACTTACAATAGTTCCACTTAGTGACCATTCAAAGTTACAACAGCAGTGAAAAAGTGACTTATGGCCATTTTTCACACTTGCGACCATTGCAGCATGCTCACGATCACGTGATCAAAATTCAGACCCTTGGCGACTGATTTCGTGTATTTATGACGATCCCCGTGTCCTGGGATCATGTGATCACCTTTTGAGTTCTGATAAAGTCAGTGGAGAAGCTAAATTCACTTAAGAACTGTGTTACTAGTTAGTATAACAACTGCAGTGATTCACTTAACAACTGTGTCTCGTTTGGCAACAGAAATTTTGGACTCAGTTGTGGTCGAAAGTCGAGGACTGCCTGTACTGTGACAACTTGAGTGCCTCCCAAAATGAGCTTTGTCAGAGTCACACTTCGAGACAGCCTGGGCACTTGAGTGCTTCTTTCCCCAAGCAATTTGCCATAAGTTCAGTTACTGTCCCTTTATACTCCCTGAAATAGCTCTTTTGGCCGAGAGTACAAAAAGATACCACCTAGCTGTGTGTTCTTGTCCTTGCCTTGCAAAACTTCTGACGGAATCTATTCATAGCTTTCCAGAATTGCTGCTTTATCGTAACGATTTATCTACCCGTGGCCTCTGGGGGCATCTGCTGCATCTGAAGAGGGACTGGCAAGAATGCTGATCAGAAGAGACTGAGGATGCGGCAGTAGGGGTGGGGGAGGCACTTACGTATCCTGGGATACGTATTCGCTCCCACAGAGAGGGACTTCTCCGGGTGCCGTCCACTAGACTTTGTCAGCGGGCGACGCCCAGGGGAAGGGCCTTCTCTGTGGCGGGTCCAGCCCTCTGGAACGACCTTCCCCCCGATATCAGGACAACCACGGACCTCCGCTCCTTCCGCTTAAAATTAAAGACACACTTTTTTCGCCTGGCCGGCCTTGGGTAGTCTCTTTTTAGGTTAGGGGTTTTAGGGGTAATTTTTAGTTTAGTTTATGGGTTTTAGCGCAGGATCAATTTAATTCATTTTTAATTTTGTATTTTGTATTTTGTCGGTGGTCTTATTTGTATTTTTAATTGCCTGTGCCCCGCCTCGAGTCCCCTTGGGGAGAGAGAGCGGGATATAAAATTAAATTATTATTATTATTATTATTACGTGTCCAGTCGGTGGTTGTAGTTCATGGTGTTAGTAGTAATTTCTATGTGATTTTGAATGGGAGGAGAGTAGGATTTGGTTCAGGTGTCACACCTGTTTGGAAACATGTAATGCAGATGTATTTCCATTGGACAAATCAAATGCAGGTAACTATACATTATGTGATGCACACTGTTGAAATACATTGGCACCATTTCAGGAAAAAGATATGGAACAGCAGATGAGTCCGAGGGTTGGGTAAGACGGTAGTTGTGATTCTGCTGTCAGTATCGCTTCAGTTCAGTATCGCTTCTCCTTTTACTTGCAGGAACTGAAGCTGGCAGGGGTGGAAGTGGCCGACCTGGACATCAAAAGCATTGGGGCAGAGGAAGAAAACCGAACTCTGCAGGCTGAAGTCAAGAAACTACAGGATGACTTGACCTCTACCAAAAAAGGTGATTAAGCTTCAGGCATTAAAGGGCTCACGTAGGTCACCCTGAAAGTTATATACTTTACATGACAGATGTCATTTTCCAGCAATTTAGAGGAAGAAAGAATAACTTGCTTGAGCAACTCGCTTGTTTTCTCTCTATCCTCTACTCCAAATTTTGAACAGTTGGCTCTTAAGGTTGGAAGCTACTGAAGGGGTGATATAGTACCTATTTATAACCAGAACTGTATACCCATGTGCCTTCCTCATGTACAGTCTTGAACCTGTTCCTCCTGTTGGCTTTAAATAATCAACTTGGCATCAAACTTTGGGAATCAATGAGCCAATCCTGGAACATTTGTTTGTACACACACACTGTCTTTCTCTGGAGTCATGTGGCTAGCATTTCTCTTGTCCTGCATGTTCTGTCCAGTTGTAAAATCAATTGCTTTCTGATTAAATTGACCCTAAGGGCAGGGATCACTTTGTGAGATATCTCCTTCCTGGTTCTTTATGGTCATTTTTCTTTCAGCAGTGTGCATGCCCAGCATTGGCAAGAAACTGGGCCTTTTTCAAGCTCATTTGCCTAAAAACAATATGCCTCTTCTGTAAGTAGTTTGTTCAGTTCCTTCTTCCTCTTCCCCAGCTGATCTTTGGCTTAAGATGATGTGACTTCCTTTGTTCACACTGATCCATGCAAGGCCACACATTTTGGCTGAAAGAACCTGAACTGTGGAATACAATTGAATATAAAACTTGGGAACACAACCTTTCCCGTAGAAACAAAATTTGAAAGAACACAGTAGCTACGTGGGGAGGGCTGCTTCTATTTCTGTTCTTTGTCTAGACTAGGGCTTCCCAAACTTGGCAACTTGAAGACTTGTGGACTTCAACTCCCAGAATTCTCCAGCCAGCTCTGCTGGCTGGAGAATTCTGGGAGTTGAAGTCCACAAGTCTTCAAGTTGCCAAGTTTGGGAAGCCCTGGTCTAGACCAAGGAAGGGCAACCTTTCAGTTGTCAAGTGCTAAATGTGATGTCAGCCTTAGCAATAAATGCAGACACTGGTATATCACACATGAGACTGCGTCCAGACAGAATGGAACCATTCTCCTCCTCCCCTTCTCTGTGCCTATTTCGCCCCCAGGTTTCTGCCCCCAGCCATTAACCTCTGCCATCTCCTCTCTGCTGTTAGGACCCTAGCTGTTCGTGCCGGCCAATGGGACCCTCCCTCTTTAGTCCCACCCCTTTCCTCACAGGCTTTTGGGAGAAACGCTGTTCATCCCGGGCTGTTGGGCTCAGGTAACAGTTCACCGCCAGCCAATCAGAGGAAGGGAAGGGAGCGGAAAGTGTTCCGTGTGGATTTTCCTCTCTGGGGGTTTGTTACTTCTTTGCATCCCCCACCCCCCTACACAAAACAGAGAGCCGGAGGGAGAAAGTTTTTTGTTTTGACAAAATATTGCGGGGATAATAAGGTGTGAGGATTGCTCTGGTAGTTTGAGTTGCGTGCCAATTCCTGGAGGGAATGGGGTGGCATTTAGAGGACACCTGATTCAAAGACCAACAATGGTGGCTTTGTAACTCAATTGTTGCTTCCCACAAACAATGTCCTGAAGACTAAACATATAGAAATGTTTTAGAGGGTCTGTTTGTGATGCTATAGAGCTGCACAAGGCATTCATTGTGATGTTCATCTGGGTAGCTCACAAGACCAACTGCTCATTAATAGGCCCATCACTGTACACCACCCAGAGTTGCTTTCTGAGATGGGTGGTTTCTAAATTTGACATATGAATTAAAATAAATAATATATTTATTTTAATATAAATAATATATGCATGCATAACTGTTCTCCCACCCTAGAGAAGTTGGAGACAGGTGGTCTACAAACCTTGGAGAGCTATAGAATGTCATTCCCTCCCCCCTGCTCCTCCCTGACATGTGACTACCCTTCTCTATTGCAGTATCAATTGAGGAGCTCCTCTGGATCCCCTTCTCTATTGCAGTATCAATTGAGGAGCTCCTCTGGATCCCATATACAGGGATGGCAAATTGAAGGGGTTGACATCAGCCCTAGAGGAATCCTGGAACTGAGAAGTTCTGGGTGGCAACTGACCTTTGCAATCCTGAGTGGGTTGGCATAACGCTTCGGGGTATTCTTCCCTCTGCTTCAGCTCCAACTGGCATCGTGGCCAGGCAGATGGATAGTACTAGATTGCAGTCTTGTAGCCACAAGGAGCATTCAGAAGGTCTTCTAGATGGGCGTGGTGGGTTTTTGTTTGTTTTATTTTTTTTGCATTATTTTTAGGATGCTGGGTGATCTGGTAGTAAGGCGGAACAGCTGCTTCTGCCTGCCCAGGTGAAGTGGCATCTCTCTTTTCCCAGCATCGCCTTTTATAGCTGTCAAAGAGGGAGCATGCTTTCCACCTGGTGCTGATCCCTCAGCTAGGGCTCAGCCGTTAAGAGGCCAAAGGGCTTCATAATTTGGCAGGCCCATTCAAAGACTTTCCCCCCTGCAATGCGCTGCCCCATACGCACAGGCAGTTCTCAGTCTTGAAGGTTGGATAGTGGGCTGATTTCTCACAGGCACCAGTGTGGTCTAGGGCAGGGGTCCCCAACCTTTTTTTCACCAGGGACCGGTTTCATTTTAAAAGAAAATTCTGCGGACCGGCTGAGTGGCTCAGCAGTCATGTGACTGGGTGGGCGTGGCCAACTTGGAAAATGTGAAACTCACTTAACAATGATCTTGGTGAGCAACCAAACTTTTGGCCTCAACTGTGGTCATAAGTTCTTTCTTTCTTTCTTTCTTTCTTTCTTTCTTTCTTTCTTTCTTTCTTTCTTTCTTTCTTTCTTTCTTTCTTTCTTTCTCTCTCTGTCTCTTTCTTTCTCTTTCTTTGTCTCTGTCTCTTTCTCTCGCTATTTCTTTCTCTCTCTCTCTTTCTCTCTTTCCCTTTCTCTCTTTATTTCTTTCTCTTTCTTTCTCTTTCTTTCTTTTTCTCTTTCCCTCTTTCTCTCTCTTTTTCTTTCTCTCTCTTTCTCTCTTTCTGTATCTTTTTCTGTTTTTCTTTCCTTTCTGTCTCTTTCTCTCTGTCTGTCTTTCTCTCTCCCCCACTTTCTTTTTCTTTCTTTCTCTGTCTCTCTCCTTCATCCGCCCATCTCTGTCACTCTGTGTGTGTGTGTGTGTGTGCGTGTGTCTGTCTGTCTTGCATTCACTCATTCTGTGTCTCTGTCTATCTTTCTCTCCCTCCCTCCCTCCCTCTGTCTCTCTATGTGTGTCTGTCGTCGTCCCCCCAGCCCGTCCGCCGTGCTTGGTCACTCGTTCGCTCGGTCAGGCTCCGTGGCTGGGTAGGAGGAGGAGGGAGGAGGGGGCAGCCCATTGGGCAGAGCGCGCGGGAGAACGCAGGAGGATGGTGGGGGCTCTTCCTCCACCCTCGTCGACGGAGGGACTCCTGTGCGCCGCCGGAGCAACCTTCCCTACGGCCGCCAGTTCCCTCCCCCACCCGCGGAGCCTCCGCAGCCCCTGAAAGAAAATGAGTGGCCGGCATGCCAGCAGGGGAGGGAATCGGTGGCCGGTCCGGCAGCGCACAGGAGTCCCTCCGTCGACGAGGGTGGAGGAAGAGCCACACTCCAACGGCGCGAACAGCCGCGCCTGCGTTCTCCCACGCGCTCTGCTCAGGGGGCTGCTCCCTCCTCCTCCTCTCCAGCCCTGCGGCCCAGCTCCCACCCAGCCAAGGACCGGCACCGGGACCCCTGGTCTAGTGGGGCAGGTGTTGTTCTAGGAGCAGGGAGACACAGGCGCTTGTCTGCTCTCAGCTTCATAAGTTCACTTGGTTACTTCGGGCCATTTGTTCTTTCTTAACCCAACCTCTACCTCACATGGTTGTTTGGGAGAAAATAGGAGAGTCCAATGTCTGCTGCCTTCGATTCTCTATAAAAGGCAGTATATACTATAAATATTTAAATTCAATTTTTAAAAAATCTGGTCAGATGAATGTTCAATTCTTAACAATATTACAGTGTAGGACGGAATGGGGTACAAGTAGGGGACAAGCAATTTACACACAAGAAAAAGGAGAAAAAGCCAAAATAGCGGATAAGAGTACCATGACCTATTTAAAATAGATAAGGCCATGAGAATTCCAAGAAATGTTTAACTGTTAAGAAAAATTAAAAAGAAAAAAAGAAAATGCAGAATTATTTCTGCCCCTTCTTTCCATCCAGTAGTTATCTTACTTGTTTACTTCTCCCTCTTTTTCTCCTTCCTTTTATCATATAATTCCTTTTCCCTTTAACCCTTTTTAATCCCCAAATCATCAGTTCAGTCCAAGAAAAAGTCCATGTAAAGTTTTCAGTCGTTCAAAAAGGTCTTTGGTTGTTGTTTTTTGTGCCCAAACTGGTCAGGCTTTGAATATAATTGATCGTTCTCAGTTAGTACCTACATTTGGTTGTTTTTGATGATACAGTAATAATTTAGGGTTATATGAGAGGAGGAGAAAAGAGAAAGAAAAATGAAATGGTTCGAAGACCATTATCAGATTGAGTCTGAAGTTAACTCTTGCCTAATTTTAACTGCTGCAGTGACAAATTTAGCTACTATGTGGGTGATGTCACGATTTGAGTCTGAAATGAATAGTTGGTATAAAAATCCTCCGCTCTTGTTAGCACTTTCAATAAAAGGGGAGTTTGTACTGCTTTGAAAGTCTTTAGAGAAGTTAAAAGGAAGACATGTTGGGTTGAGGTGCAAGGGCATATACTTTTCAGTAATTTAATTCATCTAATATTGTTCCCTTTGTCATCTGCAAGAAGACGAGAACCCATAAAAATCACAATTGAGTAGCAATTTTTTCAATGCTTGTCCTTGTGACTTTCCATTTCAAGATGTTTGAAATGGAGCTTTTCTAGTTTGGGATCTTGGAACGTTCCGCCGCCCTGGGTCCGTTTGGAGAAGGGCGGGGTATAAATTTAATTAAATAAATAAATAAAACATCTTTTTCAGATTACAGTATTTTCGCACACAAATACCCAACAGATCATAGGTAATGAACGTCAGGTGAACTCCCAAAATTACTAGCCAGTGTAATCTTAGCTTTGCAGCTGGGAATTCTGGAGCTTGTAGTCCTCCCTATTTATTTTTATTTTATTTATTTTATTAAATTTATACCCCGCCCTTCTCCAAACGGACTCAGGGCAGCGTTTGGAAGGCATTGAATTGCTGAAGACTCACTAAGATTTCATCTTTAACCTCCTTCATTGAAATTTAACTTAGATGTTTATTTAACAGTTCTTACAAACCACTCCATCTCAGAGACTCTAGGTCAGGGGTCCCCAACCCCCGGTCCGGGGACCGGTGCCGGTCCATGGCTTGATAGGAACCGGGCCGTAGTGAGCGGCGCAACTCTTGGAAAGGGCTGGAGAGGAGGGAGCAGCCCCCTGGGCAGAGTGCGCACCGGGGGCGGGAGAGTGCAGGCACGGCTGCTTGTGCCGTTGGGGGCCTGAGAGGGGTGAGTGAGCCAACTCCCCCCCTGTGCGCACATGCGCCGCTTGTTCCCTCTTCCCCCGCTCCCCCTCTACACCATGGCCACCTGTCCGCAGAATTTTTTTACCATGAAACCGGTCCCTGGTGCCAAAAAGGTTGGGGACCCCTGCTCTAGGTAACATGCAACAAACAAATATATTAACAATCAAGCAAAAACAGAAAAACAAAAACAGAGAAACATAATTACAAACTTTATCAAGAGCTGGAGACTGGTCTGAATATTGCAGAAAAACAAAAAAAAGTGAAGAAGCTGGAGAGGTTCCATTGGCTACTTCCATTGTTTGCTGTGCAAAATTGAAAATCTAAACGGCTGATTCAGACTCTTATTTTACTTCTAAGCTCCTTCCTAAAAGGGAGACATGGAGTAGCTTTCATCTTAACTATACACACAAAGCATCTTGGGTTAAGACAGAGATGTATGCCTTGCATTTTCGATCAAGTATATTATAAGAAGCATTGGTAGAGCAGCTACTCCTTGGTTTCTATTGGCAATTGTTATGGTTTACATTATTTTGCCACTCTTTTGGCTCCCACCGCATATAACAAAAACCAAAGAAAAATCTTGAAATAACCAAATAGTAATGCTTTCTTGCCTCATTTTGAAAACTACAGTTTGCCTGTTTATTTCAGATTTCCACAATAGTTCAATGGTGGAACAAAGTTTGTGAGCAATTTAGAACTATCCATAATCCTGCAATACTGTGACCTACAATATAATCTTAACTTCATCTATAGCCTATATAATATACAAATACATTCTTTTATAAAATTTAATAAAGTTTTTAACAAGCAATATGCAGAACAGTGCATCCTGTCTTCTCTTTATTAAATATACTAAGCTAACAATCACTGTGTTAGGAAAAAATATGAAAAAAAAGTTACAATTAGTTCAACTAAGAGGTTCTGGTACTTGTTGCTCAATCCTGCACATTCATTTGGATATATTTTGGTCTATTCCTCTTTACAAAGTACTTCAACTCATTGATATTTTTGAGTTGTCCTTGGCTTAGGTCTCAAAATACAAACATTCTTCTACTTCAGCCGTTCTTTTGTATATTTATTTGTGTGGTTGGAATTATTGACCTACATTTGTTTAAGCATCACCTCATGGATGAATGCTCCGATATTTCACTGTAGAATTGCTGGTACAATTTGAATCTAGAATCTATGACCATTGTTTCAGAGATATTTCCTTACCTAAACAGAAACAGAATGACCACAGCCAAAAAAACAATGGTCAGGAATGACTTCCAACTTCCAACCAGATTAATTACAACAATTGATTGTGGGACCAGTCTTCCTAACCTCCAGAGCACTCTGGCAGGTCTACCTGATCTCAAGCGTCAAACGAGGGGCGGGTCTACTCAACTTCCAGAGGGCTAGAGTGGGACCTGTCTACTGAGCTTCCAGACTGTAGTACTGAATCAATCACAAATTTGCCAAATTTCAACCTTACAGGAGACATGGCTCCTGGATTTTAGACACATCCTGTAAGTTGACCCATTTGAGGTATTTTTGTCTGAAAATCGTTATCATGTCATGCACCGTTTTGCCCACAGACATGAGAATTTTAGTAGTAATTGTTTCCTCAAATATTATAGCCTCAAGATCTGGACACAGTTTGCAAAGTAGATTCAAACATGATGTGAAAACCACCATGCTTTATAGTTACGATGAGATTCTTTTTCTGGAATGTGGTACTTGATTTTTCCAAACATCATGTTTCTCGTTAACACTAACAAATTTCATTTTCATTTCATGTTTTCACAGAACATAATTTTAATAGAATCATCCAGATAGTCTTTGCTAAATTTTAGACATTCTTTCTGTTTGGTATTCTCCCTTGACAATCACTCTTAATGTTTTCCGTGCTGAAGACTCATTGACATTGAACAACACAAAACTGGATACAGGTTTTTAGCCATTACCCTTTTGATGTCCTGGAATATTGCTTGCCTTGCTTTTGTCATGATTTTTGTTGAAAGATCAATCCTGGGAAGAGTGACAGTAATGTTGCATTTCCCCCATTTTTCACTACAATATCTGCTTTGCCATGGGCTGATTGAGACAGAAGTCTTTGACAATGATTTTATAGCCCCTTTTCAACCTCCTAAGCCTTTTTGTAAAATGTGCAGAATTCTGATTCATTTCACAGCTTGTCCCTTGAAGGATAGACTTGATGATCTTTGGGGTTATTTTTATAGTACAAGGACACTCAAATCATGCTTGGATATCATCTCATTGATTAAAACTTTCCCTCTTAAGAGACCTCACTGTCGTAGGTGCTCACATACTTTTTTCAACAAAAACAGTGAACAGTGTGTTACTAAACAGTGTGTTTAGTAAAAACATGGCATTCTAGGGCATTTGTTAGTGTGTGTTTTGTATAACCAGAATCTACTATAGAATTTAGATGAAGTTGATCACATTGTAGGTCACGGTTAAGGAGAGTATTATGGGTTCACAAACTTTATCTCACTTTAATTGTTTTCAAAAGTTATCTTGATTTTTGATGGAAGTAACTCCCAACCTAGTGCCGGTTCAGAATAAAATCACCAGGGAAGAAATATTCTAGCTAATTAACTAACCATATGTAATTATCTCAGCTCTCAATCCTCGATAAAAGACAAGTTAATTGGCTGTGGCACTTCCATTAAATAATGAGTTGGGGCAAACCAGTAGCCACCTGTATATCTGGGCACAATTAGTCACCTGAATCCTTGCAGGAGTTTTGCGAAAATTGAAAGAGGTGGTTTTTTTGGAAGCTGATAATAGAACAGGCAGACTGCTGTTTTGTTTTTTTTTATCTGGGAAGAGAGAAGCTGTGATATGGAATGACCTATTTTCAGTGAGAGATTCATTGGCACCCTTGCCTTGTGATTGCTGTAATAACTAGATGTGTGAGGATGCTGAAACTGTACTGATGTGGTCCTTTTTCTCTCTTTTTCACCCAGCCCTGAGTAAGGCAGACAATGAGGCATTGGCTATGCGGAAACAGGCTGAAGGATTGACAGCGGAGTATGACAGACTGCTGAAGGAACATGCCAAACTTCAGGTGCCCAGGGAAGAAAATAGGGTGGCAAGAATATGGAGATTGGGAGCAAGCTGGGAAGGCCTGTACTGGTATTTGCACTGTACCTGTTGGGTCTTCCAAAGCCATTGTCCATCCTTGTTTGATTTTTAACAACTTCAATTTTGTTGGTGTTTTAAGTTTGATCTCAACTGTTGCAAAGATTGTGGTGCTTGGATAAGAGGGAGACAAAGGCAGCCATGATACAAGGTTCACTGAGCCTAGCAAAAATGCCTATGCTGTAGCCCCTTTTTTGGATAAATTTGATTCTTATTCTTCTCCTCCCCCAATTCATAGGGAGTTCTTATCAGTGTATTTGCCTAGCTTCCTCTACAGTAGAGGTGTCAAACTCAATTTTATTGAGGGCTGCATCAGGGTTGTGTTTGACGGGGAGGGGGGGGCAGGGTGTGCGTGGCCAACTTCACATCACTAGTGTCGAGGGTGCCTGTGGTGGTCTGAGCACTTTACCAGAGAAAACGGGCTTCCAAGCTCCGTTTTCAGCTGTGACAGCCTCCTGCAATCTTCTGCCAGCTAAAACGGAGCTCAGGAGCCCGTTTTCACTGGCAGAGGCACCATGGGCCTGTCCTTTGCTGTTTCCGGGGCAGGCCAGATCCCCCAGGCCTTGAGTTTGACACTCCCGTTCTACAGCATCCTTCCACACCAACCTATGGTAGACGAAGCTAAACCAAACTCCCTCTGTTTATAGCCAGTGTCCCCTGTGGCTATGCTGGTTGCCATCCAACCCATTGGTGAGAAGCCATGTTGGGTAGGCTGTAGCAGATGTCCTCTCTCAGAGAATGCTGTTTCTCTTGTACAAACAGAGCCAAACTAGATGGTTCTGTAGAATGCTGGATTGCCTGATTGGTCAGCCTCCTCTTTATTAAACTAGACATACCCAGTTCCTACAACTGTTCTTCATGTGTTTTAGCCCCCAGCCACTAATTATTTTTGTTGCTCTTCATTCTTTCTAGAGTTTTAACATCATTTTTATATGGTGGTGACCAAAACTGGATGCAGTATTCCAAGTGTGGTCTTACCAAACCAATATAAAACAGTACTAAACTTCATGTGATCTATTTATCCATCTGTTGATACAGCCTAGGACTGCATTGGCTTTTTGGGCAGTTGCAACACACTTTAAGTGGTTGTCCACTAGGACAACCATGATCTCTCTAAACAGATACTGCTGTTGAACCAACTACCTTATTGTACCTGTGTATTTGGTTTCTCTTGCCTAAGTGTAAAACTTTCCTTTCCCACCACTGAGTTGCATTTTGTTGGATAGGGCCCAGTGTTCAAGTCTGGATCTTGAGCATATCTTCTAAATTGTTGGCGATTCCTCCCAATTTGGTGTCGCCTGCAAATTTCCCTTCTATCCCCTCATCTAAATCCGTTATGGAGATGTTGAAGAGTACTGTGGTGAAAATAGAACCTTGGAGTACTCCACTGCATGCTTCTTGTCATATAGCTGTAGCTCTTTTGAAGACTATATGTTGAGTGTGGTTGGTCAACCAGCTGCAAATCCATTTGGTGGTAATGCTGTCTATCAAGTGTTTTTCCGGCGACACCAGTCTGTCAGGGCAACCTGGTCTATCCAAATATGGGATGGAGCATACTGCTTTCGCCTTTCAGCCCCACTCCAGGAGCCTTCACAGGCAGTTCCGCGACAAAATATTTTGTGTTAAATTTAAGTTTACTGACAAAGAAATAATGTAGCTATTACTAGTATATCTAAACCGCTTGAAATAGCTATACTAGCTTCCCTTTATTTCTTTGCCAGTTATTGCTGACTCTCCAGTTCCCTTCTCTATCTTTTGGGAGATGGCGTTGTCTGCTAGGTTCATCAGCAACCTGTTTGATCTCCCATTAGGTGCAGAGTTTGTCTCCTAGTTGATGTCAGGATAGTTAAAGTCCCCCATTACTATTGTCGTGTGCTTCCTTCACACCTTAGCTAACTGATTGGCAAAAAGTTCATCTATTTCCTCTGGTTGGTTGGTTGGTTGGCCTGTAGTATACACCTATGCCAATGGCATTCCTTTTTCCTTTTATATTGACCCAAATGCATTCAAGAAGATTTTCATCTTTTTTCTTTTTTTGCATTTCTCTAAAAGTGTAACGATTTCTTATATATAATGCAACTCCACCTCCTCTTTTATCAGGTCTGTTTCTTTGAAGCAATTTAAATCCTTCTAGCTGTAAGATCCAGTCATGGGTTTCATCCCACTTAGTTTCGGTAACGGCAACAATGTCATATCTGTCCTCATGTACTAAGTCTTCCAGTTCATCCTATTTGTTCCTCACACTTTGAGTGTTTTAAATTTTGTCTTTTAAATAAATAAATAAACGGTAGGTTAGTAATGTTGTGAATGCAGTGACATATGAGAGATTACAACTACCTTATCAATTGCAGTGAGTAAAATACTCTGAGACTGCTGTTAACCCCATTTGAGGGAGGGGGTGTTAATAGCTATCTCAAATCGCAGTACATTCCCTTCTTTGGGCCTGGCCCTTGAAGTAGGAAAAGGTTTCATAAATGAATCTCTTCCTCTGATGTTGAGCAACAAGGAGCCTTTGGTGACTTCATCTTTGTCCAGAAAAGGAATGCAGGTTGACTGGATTTCAAGGTTTCAGGAGAACTGAGTTAGGACCCTTCTGGATTGTTTACTCCTCTATTTCTGGGCCTCCCCAAAGACTTGGATTCCTGCTTTCTCCTAAAAGTTTTCCTTTTTAGAATCTTGACCCTTCCCAGTTCTGCTTTCTGAGTTTTCACCCTTTGTCTTCACCTAGCCTTCACTTGCTCCAAGGTAAAATGTCTTCAGGTGGAACCCGTCCTAAAATCTCTCCCATTTTCCTAGAGCAGAATAGGCTCACATCTGCCTTTTCCTGGGATCTTTTTCAACTGCTGGGTGTAACCTAAAACACTTGGATTCTGCAGCGGTCTCTCTTACCCAGGGAACAAGCAGGTGCGACTTTCCTGATCTTCCAACCACAGACAAGGTCAGACAGCCCACGCCTTCCGGATATGCTGAAAGTCAACTCCTCCAATCCCAAGGCAGGCCAAATGCTGGGAAAGTGGGTGGCCCAGACAGAGAGCTTCAACAGGCCCATTCTTGGGAAGATTCCTCAGGCAGCGAGACTTCCAGATGCCCTGTTTCCCCCCAGGCTTCCTAAAGCAAGTCCCTTTGCAGCCAAAAAAGGGTTGCTGTTTTTTAGGAGACAAAAAGGAGGTCTTCTAGAAGCCTCTCCTGTGAATTCTGCTGTACCTGTGAAATGTTATAGGCGCCTCTTTCCCATCCCTCCCTTCTCTCTCTCTGAAGAAGTTGGTTTTAGCCAAGGTTAATCTGCAGATCCAGCCCTGTAAAGAGCTAAAAAAAAAACAACCAACCACCAACAACTCAGGCTTCTGTTGCCTTGGTAACCTCATCCCCACACAGTGGCTACAAGGAAGGCAAATGCAACATAGCCTTGGCTGCAGAGGTGGGGAGTGCCTGGGAATCTGGCCCAGTAAACATCCACGTTGGCAGCACGTAGGCAGTCACAAGATGCTGCCACACCTGGCGGCTGATAAAGGTGAGTGGGTGGGGAAGCGCAACCATGAGGCACTCAAGGAAGCCGCCCAATAAGGCAGGTGGAGCCTGAGGGAGGAGTATTAGGTGTTTTCTTTTGTTCCCGGAGGGGAGTAAAGCATGTGAGAGTTCAGGTTTAGAAGTTCAGGAGTAGAAGGTTAGACTTGAATTAGAAAGCAAGTAGCTGGATAGTTGGCCAACAAGGGTAGTTTGAAAGTAGTCTCCATGCTACTATCCCACTCAAATAGAAGGACTTCACTCTGTTTTTATCTGGGATCCAATAATTTTATCCAAGAAGCTGAATACATCTTCCAACCTGTTCCAACCTCCTCCCCCATTTCTGATTTGAAGCATTGAGATAGACTTTATTCCTTATCAAAACCTGTGGGATTCTTCTCCAACTTCACCCCTGGTTCATTGGGATGCAAGGTTCAATCATGATCAAAGTATCTGTTGAGCATCCTAGGAAGCATCCTTTTGGAAGGCTTCTCTGTCTTTTGATACTTTCACCTTCTTTAAGAGTTACACTGGTGGGAGGAGTCTTGGCCTTGTTTGTGTGAATTGTCCTTTCCTTGGCTCCAACATTTGTCTTCAGTTTTATTGTTTTATTACACTTACTACTGAAGTTGTTAGGTCAGAGATAAGTGTGAAGTGACTTCTGGCTTTCTGTCATGCTTGCTTCTACCTCCATTCAAGAAAGAACACACTTAAGCATGTTTCAAATGATTAAGGTTACTTTTACTGAATAAGGAAAGGACAGCAGCAAAGGTTAAGCCAGAAGTGGCCACTTTAGGCGCGAAGCATACATATCAAAGCATAAGCCAAACCCCAATCACCCATGACCCCCACACCAATGTCCAATACAATATCTTCCACGTTGTCAGGTGGGTAACACGTCCAGAGCGGTCATCAGAATGGAATGTGATACCGTTAAGCCTAGCGATATCACCACCTAGCCCCATCTTCCTCCAGCACACTTACTAACAACATCCCCCCACCCTCCCCGTTTCCATGGCAGCCAAGCATGCAGGAAAGCGAAGGCTTACACTCTGCCAATGTTTGGAACCACCGAAGTGCTTCCAGGGTGAAAGGATTTGCTGATGACATCACTGTTGCTTGGGGGATACCAAGTTGGGGGTTCTCTTCACGTCCTCATGAAGTTGCCCGCCAAAGTGGTACCCATTTATCTACTTGATGTCACCCACTTTCGAATTGGTGGGTTGATGAGAGCTAGAGTGTGTGGTGGGATCTCATCAGCCCAGCATTCCAACCTATGAGCCATCGCTCTGCTACTGTATGGGTATAGTGATTTGGATTACCTGGGGTTCTGCAGATACTACAGAGGACATAAAATGTCTATAGGTAGAGGTGATCATTGGTTGGTTGCCTTCTTAGTTTTAACAGGAGTTCATTTTCAGGGCTATTTTCCCCCTCTAACCATATAATACTCAAATATAAATCCCAAAGACTATATTATCAGAATTATTGTGATCATACACTATATTGCCAAAAGTATTCGCTCACCTGTCTTTACTCGCATATGAACTTAAAGTAAGTGATGTCCGATTCCTAATCCATAGGGTTCAATATGACATTATTGAACCAATTTCATTGTAATTTTTACAATGACAATAAAGATTATTATTATTATTATTATTATTATTATTAGTCCACTGCGCAATGCTCTTGAGCTAATCTGAAGGCCACATGAAGTTTGGAGGTCTGTAGCGATTGACTCTGCAGAACATTGGCGACCTCTTCGCACTATGCGCCACAGCATCCGCTGACCCCGCTCCGTCAGTTTACGTGGCCTACCACTCCGTGGCTTAGTTGCTGTCGTTCCCAAACACTTCCACGTTCTTATAATACAGCTGACAGTTGACTGTGGAATATTTAGGAGCGAGGAAATTTCACGACTGGATTTGTTGCACAGGTGGGATCCTATCCCAGTTCCACGCTGAGCTCCTGAGAGCGACCCATTCTTTCACAAATGTTTGTACAAACAGTCTGCATGCCTAGGTACTTGATTTTATACACTGGTGGCCATGGAAGTGATTGGAACCCCTGGTTGATTATTTGGATGGGTGAGGAAATAGTTTTGGCAATATAGTGTAGTTAGTATTTTTATGCATTTTCTGTGTAAATCCTCTTTACAGATCTTTTTTGGCTACTGTCTTGATTGTATTTGCTACAGCCACCTGTCATTATTTTCTTCCCTCCCTTGTACTCCCAAAGCACATCTATTTTGGCTTCCAGATCTGAGTGTTGTGTTGCTTTGCTTTGCCAGAAGCCTAAAAATAGTGCTGTGTGTGGATACTCAAATGTCTTTGACGACTGGCAACCCTGAGGAACATTGCTCTGCTTTTAATAGCCTAGAGTGGCAAATATTCTTGGGATTCCAGGAGGCTCCCTTACCTAGGATATTGTGGTTGTACCCACTACTTAATTTCTATTTAATGTTGTTCCTCGATAGCTGGTTCACACTTAAGGGTGATATGTCTACTGTAGTTGGTAATGGTTACTTCTTTCGTGGAATTAGAAAGCCTTTCTAGACCATCCCAATAAGCCACAATAGCTTAGTATGAAACAAGCTGGTTTGTTCTAATATCAACTCATGGTGTTGGCTAGAGCAGAGTTCTGCAACCTTGGCAACTATAAGACTTATGGACTTCAACTTCAAAGCTGGCTAAGGAATTCTGGGAGTTGAAGTCCACAAGTTTTAAAGCTGCCAAGGTTGGAGAGCCCTGGGCAAGAGGCACAGCGTTGGCTCGGTAGAATTCCTTGGTTCACATGTATGGGGTTCTGTTAGAAGCCTGTTGACTTGGGGTGGTGTGGAAGAGGGAGGTAAGAGTGGCAGGAAACTGATACACATAATCAATATTATTATAAGTGTTAACACTACTGTTGTTATAGGGCAAGGTTAAAGCAATAGGAAGGCAATGCAGAATGGAGAAGTATAAGAGCTAAGCAGGAAAGCCAATACAGAAGGCTGCAAAATTACTGTATATTGTTATGTATGTTTTGTGTTTTGTTCTTGCTTGTTGTGTTTTCTTTTACTGTTTATAAAGATTAAAACATTTAATAAAAATTATTTATTCAAAAAAAAGGGTGGCAGGAAACTACATGTGGCCTCACAGGGTTTCCTTCTATAATAGCTGAATGTCCTATGAAACATATACTCTTTTTTAATCACTTTCCCGGTCTTCATTGCCCTTACGCTTGAAACTGACTATGCTTTAGATACAGGGCATAATGTCCTAGTTATGCCACAGTGTTTCAAAGCATTGGGGAGTGAGGGAAGAGTAGAGAGTTGGATTCTGGTTGGGTTGCTGTACGGTTCAAGATACTCCCTGAAATGCAATAGCCAGCTGTTGCTATCATATCTACTAACTTGGAAGCAATACCATAAGGTATACAAGTGGCCATTCATTTGTTTGTTCATTTATTTATTTCTACTCTATTTATTACATTACACCCATCTCACAATGAAATGATTCTGGGCAGCTTACAGCATTTTAAACTTTAAAATCCTAATGGATATCTCTAAAACATTAAAAATGGAAATCGCAATCAGGATAAAATTACCATATTTTTGGAGTATAAAACACACCGGAGTATAAACTGCACCCAGGTTTTGAAGAGGCAATTTTTTTTTTAAGTAGGTAGGTAGATAAAGGGATAGAGAGGGAGAGAAAGAGAGAGAAATACAGTAGGTAGGTAGGGAGAGAGAGAGAGTAGGTAGGTAGTTAGGTAGGTGGGAGAGAGAGAGAGAGAGAGAGAGAGAGAGAAATACAGTAGATAGGTAGGGGGAGAGAGAGAGTAGGTAGATAGGTAGATAGAGGGGAGAGAGAGAGAAATACAGTAAGTAGGTAGGGAGAGGGAGAGAGCGTAGGTAGGTAGGAAGAGGGATAGAGAGAGAGAAATAGAGAGAGAAATAGAGAGAGAGAGAAATACAGTAGATAGGTAGGGAGAGAGAGAGAGAGAGAGAGAGTAGGTAGGTAGGTAGGTAGGTAGGTGGGTGTTTCCAGGTGTATTAACCCATGTGCTGGAGAAGGAAATCACGTTTTCATGAAAACGGGTCATTTTCTTGGTCAAAAAATAGCATGCATAGCCTTATGGAAGCTTATAGAGTGCTGCTGGGGGCTGGGGGAGCAAAAACGCCCTGTTTTTTGCTCATTTCTGCCCAACCCAGCCCCCAGGAGCTCTCTGGAAGCCTCCATAAGGGTATGCACGAGGCCATTTTGGTGAAGGGGCAGGGTTTCAGGAGGCAAAAAATGCTGTATTCAATGTATAAGATGCACCCAGATTTTCAGCCTCTTTTTAGAGGGAAAAAAGGTGCGTCTTATACTCCGAAAAATATGGTATGTACTTTTAAAAACCGGTTGTCCCTTCTTGCTGTCTCCAATTTGCCTAGGAATGCTCCCAGATGGAGCTTAGTGGTCTTCCTGCCCCTTTGTGCCATGTAAACAAATCTCCTCCTATGGAGTAAGATTGCAGTAGTCCTAGGTGTCATGCTAATAAGAGTGTCAGTTGAGAAGCGGAATTCAAGGACAGCTGCCCTAGCCCTCTTGAGCAGTTGCTGGGCTGAGTTATTGCATGGCTGAGCTCAACACTTGAGAAAAGTAGGGTTGGCTCGTATTTCTGGTCATCCAGCGAGTGTTTCTCCAGAAATGCTTGATTCATCAAAAGGGGGGGGGGGGGGGGGGAATACATATTGTAGCATGCAAAAAGGCCTAATCTTAAAATCACAATCTCTCATGTGAAAATTTGATGTGATTGAATTTGCATGCAGGTATGGCTGGTGAATAGTCTGCTTCACAAATGCGATTTAATGACAGTGTGCTATTGTAGCATTGTTATCAAAAGGACTCTTTTGCAGACTGGGGTGTTTCTAGACCAAATCCCATTTGTGACATGAATTTGATAGCAATTAGTCTACTTTCTCTCTCTTAGTCTTTGGTCTTATCTGAGGATAACACTGATCTGTATGATGCGCTTATTGTGCGTGCTTGGAGCATGCAGGCTGATTTTCAGCATTGGGCTAGTGCTTGCTTCGGTTGCTTATTAGTTGTTTTGATTAAATATGCATGAAACCTTCAAAATTTGGGGAGGTATGGGTTGTTTTTTTAAACTACAAAATAATGGCTACACATCTTCTGCATGAATAGCAGTTTCATCTAGTGGAGAACAGTATAAATCTTGGATCCCTCCCAACTGGAGTGTAATCCATTCTCCATTTGAATATACAAGGGGTTTCTATGAATGTGACACCATTCCTGTTAAGAGTTGTGTGCAGGCTAATTAATTACATTCTGTAATAGGTATGTAAGTGATAGTAAACTGAGTAGTTTTGCCTAACTTTATACTGTAGTTCTGTCTAGTTTTTTTTTCTTTGGAGGTGATAAGAGACAGAAAGTATATATGATACAGAAGCTGATCATCCACCTCATATTCTTCCCCAAATAAATATTACTCAGCCATTCCCCCATCATTTATTTTGGTTTCGTTACAAGTAGAAGTCATGACAGTCATAAGTCAAGGCATCCATGTGATTGGACCTCACTTTATGATTTTTTAAATGAGGCCGCCGTTAAAAGGTGAGCGGTGTGAGGGCCGAGTGGTGAACACGCTCACCTCCCACTTTGAGGGTTGAGAATTCAATCCTAGGTAGTGGCAGATGTTAATCTCTCAAGGCACAAAGAGAAAATATCTGCTGTGAACTCCACATAGGTGACAGGAAGGGCATCTGCTTAGTAAATGCTCAGTTCAGCTCAATCGCCTTGACTCTACCCCAAATTAAGGGATTACAAGGTCATAAAAAAAAGTTTAGTGAATGTGCTGATGGTTAAGTGAATGCTGTGGTTGTTAAGTGAATCCATGTACAAGTAACCCTTACATTGAGTGATCATTTGAATTTACAACGGCACTTTAAAAAGTTACTTATGACCATTGTAACATCTCCATAGCACAACTGACTCAAATTTATGATTGTTGAAGTATCCCAAAGTCATGTGATCCCCTTTGGCAACCTTCTGTCAAGCAAAGTCAATGGGGAAACCAGATTCGCTTAACAACAGTGTTACTAATTTAACAACTGCGGTGATTCACTTAACAAATGTGGCAAGAAAAGTCTTAAATGAGGCAAAACTCACTTAACAAATTTGTCACTTAATAACATATTTTCTGGGCTCAATTGTGGTTGTAAGGTGAGGACTACCCATATTCCTATTTGTGTTTTTTGGCCAAAAAAGGCCAGAAATAGGCAGAAATCGTGGTCACCTTATTTGTAAATTCTGCAACCAGCTGTAAAGGGCACTGGTTGTGAGACCGAAGAGGTGTGTGCAGCCATTGGAACTCCAGGACCAGGTGCTAAGTAACATCTGGAGGATACGTGACCAGTCATTAAGTGAGGACTACCTGTAGTTTCAAAGCTCGAAAGAACAGGAACTTCTTTAAAAGATGGGATAAAAAACCAGCTTGGTCAAGAAGTTAACCTCTGTGCCTAGTAATAGTGTATTTCTTTCACCAACGGTCCTGTTACTGAGTCATTTTCCTTTTGAATGGGCAAGTCTAGTCAGTGTGTTTGGCATTGCCAAGAAAGAAATACTGATGGGAATATTCTGCAGCAGCACCACCACTTTCGTAAGTCACATTTGCAATAACTAGCGTTAGGCACGTATGTCATGGAGACAAACCAGAATGACACACTAGAATGATGTGCCCAAGATTGAACAACTCATGATCTTGTAGCATACAAAGGACAATGACTTGAATGAAGCCCTTGCGTCATTGGCCAGGAGGGAGTCAATCTGTTGTGTATATTTCATGTTGCAGAGTCTTATGACTGGCCTATTGTCCTGCTTGTATTTAGTTTCTAGGTATACGCTGTGGAATATCCCCTAGCTACCTAGCTTGGTTGAGGAGTTCAGGGAACATTTTAAATACAAGTATATTTCGCCTGTCTTGATTCTGGAAAACGTATAACAGATGCCAAACGTCATGATGACTGTCATGAATTCAGCTTTCTGGCGAGGTTAAGTTGGTAATTCTTTATGCCTCTTTAGGTGCTTGGAAGCCTATAGAGTGGTGCTTGAGGTTGTCTCAAAAAAATGAAATAGAGCAGTGTTTCTCAACCTTGGCAACTTTAAGTCCTGTGGACTTCAACTCCCAGAATTCCCCAGCCAGCTGTGCCTGCTGAGGGATTCTGGGAGTTGAAGTCCTCAGGATTTAAAGTCGCCAAGGTTGAGAAACACTGAAATAGAGGCTTGCTGGATTACTGCGCCTTGTAGTTGGTCTGGGCTGGTGAGTGGAGCACTTCCTCTTCCTTACTAAGAACGATTGCAGAATAAGCTGTGCACAATTTAGCCCTTACACACCTTGAGTGCTGACAATCTGCCTGCAAAATAGGAGAAGGCCTTTCTTGTTCTAATCAATGTTGTGTCTGTTTTTTTTCTTCTTCTTCTTTCCCCTTCAGGCAACCTGCGAAGGCCAAAAGGATAAGAAGGACGAATGATTCCCGGTCTCCGTTGGATTGCCCAGTCTCCATCCTGTTCCTCCTTGTACATTTGTCTGTTTCTGGCGGTGGGACCTAACTGAACCCTCTGTTCCTATCCACTCCTGCCCCTCTCCCAAACAAACCCCACCCCTCCCCAGGTGCTGCTACAGCTTTTGAGCAAACAGAGGGCCTTCATTGCGCCTGCTGATGCCTGTCCCGGTATCCCTGGGAGACTTTCCAGGAGGGTGGAGAAGGGGGCGAGGGCAAATGGAGAGTCCGTTGAGGCTGAGAGCCAGCAAGCATGTCCTGGGGCTGTGCTGGGGAGGCTGCTTGGCTATTTCAGCATGCACTCTTAACAGGGCCTGCCTCTTTCAGCTGCGTTTGTATTGCCTCGCATTGGCCATTCCTCGGCACTTTTCTAGGCTGAAGAGTCCGTGTTGAGTTTGTGTGCCTGAATGGAAAAGGGGGAAAGATTGGCCGTATGTCCATACCCTCTCTTGATTATTATTTTTTTTCATATGCGAAATAAGATGACTGTACAAAGCTTCTTATTAAACCTTTGGAACAGTATTCTCGGTGTGTTCTGTGAGGCGAGGGGTGTGTGTTGAATTTCCACTCCCTAAAAAGTTGTCTTACCTTGTGGGCCCGAAGGTATGTTCTGAGGAGAAAACTGTACGGCCACTGGGTCCTTGGCCTGCCTCTTCTGACTAAACTCAAACCACCCCTGTTGACTGCCTTGGAGGTGAAGAGGGTCTGCCCTCCCCCCCATCATACCCACAGCCTTCACCGCACAGGTTACATTTAATGGCTTCTTTCTTGGTCCTTGGCTTTCCAGCCATTAATTATGCCCTGGAGCCACAAGGGCTACTACTGTGTATCGTCTTTGGCTAGGTGCCCACCTAAGTGGCAAGGTTGCCTGTAAGCAAAGAAAAGCAATTCAGTCCCAGACTAATAAGAGCCTAACTCTGGAAATTCTGGCAAAGGGGGAATAAAAAAGGGGAACTGGCAAATCTGGGGTGGGGTGGGAATGGGGATAATTGCTGTTGAGGGATTTAACTAAGGCTATAATGGAAGGAGTTTGAGGGAGAGGAAAGATACAAACTCACTCAAGAATACACCACCTACCCATAGAGGTGGGGTGGGAATTCAAGGCTTCTGAAGGTGACACGAAAGACCTGTAGAACTCCTTTACGCCAACAAACAGGTGTGCTAGGAGGGTGGCATAAAACTTCTGTTCTTCCTGACAAAGGCGAAATAAACTACTGTTTGGCTCTTCCCCACTAGTATTGCTTAAAACAGTTTCTCAACCTTGGCAAGTTTGAAGCGTGGTCTTCAATTCCCAGAATTCCAAGGTTGAGAAATGCTGGCCTAGAGCAGGTACATGGTACATAGGGCCACTCCCCCAATCTCATTCTCTTCAGTTGGCCAATCTGGAAGGCACCCGAATCTGTAGGATTTGTTAAAGTTGAGAGCACTTCTCAGTTTGTAGAACTTGTGATCTAAATGTAAAAACATGATGAGCGCAGACTTCCTGTTGAAAGTTTGGAGCATCTTTGGAAGCATTTCTCCAAGATGTTCTCCGAAGAAGTGACTCCATTTATATAACCTTATTTTTTTTTCCTTTTTATGACCTTTTAATTCCTTTATTTGGGGTGGAATCAGGGCAACTGAATGGAACTAAGCGTTTACTGGCCAGATGATTTTCCTGATGCCTGCCTGCAGTTCACAGCAGATATTTCCCCTTTGTATCCTGAGAGAGAAACATTATATATTATCTAATGGAAAATAAAATAAAATTGTCTAATATAAAAAGTATATTGTAAGAGGGACCTGAACCAGGGCTCATTCTCTATCTGGTTCAGAGAAAAAGGAATGGAATGGGAATGGGGAAGGGAAAGGGGAGGAGGGGAAAGGGAAGGGAAGGAGAAAGGAAAGGAAAGGAAAGGAAAGGAAAGGAAAGGAAAACCGGTAGGGTTAAGACTCGAGAAATAACTTGTGACAGTGTGAATGAAATGGGAAATGAAAAGTCTACTGGAACAAGTATACGGTCATGCTGCTAAAATTTAGTGGCTAATCCCTGAATAAAAGCCACCTGCTTTTCCAATGATTTTCAGCAAACACATGAAACAAAATAACACAGTAACATTTACTCTTCCAGAGTTCCCAACAGTCAGGCTGACCTTTGCCTTGTCTAATGCTGTGCCCTCCAAGGACTTCTGCTGTTGAAGATAATAAGAGACAACTTCCAAGGGCTACCAAAAAGTTGCCCACTTTTGTTTCAGATGAGTGATGGTGTCACTGATTTCCCTGATGAACACTTGGGCTGTCACGTGTGCAGATTTCTCCAACGCCAAAAAGCAAAGGAAAACATACAGTACAATAGCAGAGTTGGAAGGGACCTTGGAGGTCTTCTAGTCCAACTCCCTGCCTAGGCAGGAAACCCTATACCGTTTCAGACAAATGGCTATCCAACATCTTAAAGACTTCCAGTGTTGGGGCATTCACAACTTCTGGAGGCAACTTCTGTTCCTCGGATTAATTGTTCTAACTGTCAGGAAATTTCTCCTTAGTTCTAAGTTGCTTCTCTCCTTGATTAGTTTCCACCCATTGCTTCTTGCTCTGCCCTCAGGTGCTTTGGGGAAGAGCTTGACTCCCTCTTCTTTGTGGCAGCCTCTGAGATATTGGAACACTGCTATCATGTCTCCCCTAGTCCATCTTTCCTTTAAACTAGACCTACCCAGTTCCTGCAACTATTCTTCATATGTCTTAGTCTCCAGTCTCCTAATCATCTTTGTTGCTCTTCTCTGCACTCTTTCTAGAGTCACCACATCTTTTCTACATCATGGCGACCAAAACTGAATGCAGTATTCTAAGGGTGGCCTTACCAAGGCATTATAAAGTGGTATTAACACTTCAGGTGATCTTGATTCTATCCCTCTGTTTATGTAGCCTAGAACTGTGTTGGCATTTTGGCAGCTGCTGCACACAGCTGGCTCATGTTTAAATGGTTGTCAACTAGGACTCCCAAGAACCTTCTCACAGTTACTACTATTGAGTGAGGTACCACCTATACTGTACCTGTGCATTTTGTTTTTTATGAAAGCCTTTTTTTCCCTAAGAGTTTCCCTTCTGCATTTATGGCTCTTTGCCTAGGCAGGCTTGAAGCCCAAAGTATAAGGAGATAAAATACCTGTAACTCCTGCGGGATGAATGTCCCATCCAATTCTGGAAGCTTTGATGCTCTTGTTGCTCTCTGAGCTTTTGGTATGACTTTAAAAGTAACAATGAAGCCTTCAGCTGCATCTTTGGGGGAAAAACAGCCTCTCCTATAGAGTTTCTACTTCTACAGAAATTCTAGAGCTATGATTGGCATGCTTCATTCTGCAGTGTTTGAGACTATTTAAAAAATCAGTAGATTGGGTGTATTTACTCATAACAAATATGTAAGGCAACAGCTGTACTTCCTGGAGATTTGGAGGTATGTAGGTCCCTAATACATCTGAAGTTTCATTAAGGTTAAAGTTAAGGATTAAGATATAAGAAGTCAAAGGGTTGCCGTTGACTTTAGGGGGGTGTTCTTGATATTAATTTGACTTCTTTGTCTTCTTTAAAACGGTATTATTCTATCTGTACGTAGAAGTCAAGTATTAACCGTGTTGACTTATAGGGGGTGTGCTGGTATCTCGTAGACTTGATCTGAACTTATCTTGAGAGCAGCTGATCAGGATTCCCGAGTTGCTAGTCTTCATCTTTGTTTTCTGCTGTCAAACATCAATCACATGAGGAGTTTCAGCAGAAGGGAATTTTCCTACCTTTGCTGCATAATACGAAGTGCCCCAAAGGACACTATTCCAATTCACTCTCCTGCAAATTCAGGGTTGGTTTAACTAGTAACTTCTACTTGCAGGAGGTGGTAGCCCTAAGGCTGAGCACCGCAGCACTGCGGGAGAGCAGCCTAGACTTCCAAAGCACACAACTCCAGTGGAAAGTTTTAGAGAGGCTCTTTGCTTGTTCTGACTCTATCTGTGTGCAAGTTGATCTGTTTTCACAGGCTCTATCAGGTGATTTATCATGGCACAAGCAATAGTCCAGCCAGAAGTCACAAACCTTAAAAATCTTTTCCTGGCGAGGCAGGAGAGTATTCTCAATTGCATGCTTGTTCTTTCTCTCCCTAAGAGGAGGATCCTGGCCTGCAGCCCTGGGAAGCAAGGAGACTCGCTCTGCTTTTTCACACCGCAGGAGGTGTGTTTTCCCCTCTCTGAGAAATGGACGTATTAAGGAACATATTCTATGGGAGTGGATATTTAAAAAATAATCCTGTTTCTGTTTATCTTTGGCCCTTCCTGCCCTCAAAATACTGGTTTGCAATTATGACTTCCGAGCTTTCTTCATTCTTTTCGTCTCCTCATTGGCGTCCATAAGGGTGACCTTAGCCTGCCTCTTTCTCCACCCTCTTTGCTGCTCTCTCCATTTGCTCTGCAGTTACCTCTTCTCCCTTTACTGATTGACAAATATAAACCCTCATGTTTAACGCAAGAACACGCCAAAGAACAAACTGATCACTCCAGCTTCTTTATCCCAATTTTAGAAATAGGAGAAGGGGCTCCACATCTGCAACTCCTGGAAGGCCAGAAGATTCAACCCTGCCTCATTGTGTGTTAAAAAGAGCTGGAGAAGCTGCCTTTCTATTGGAACAGCTTGTGCCTGGCACAAAGACTGCAAGGAGCAAAGGGGTTGGGGATCGATACCAGCCTGGGTCAGCAGCTGCAGCTCTCAGCACTGGCAGCTCCCTTGGCCTTCAGCAAGAATATCTGCAGGCTTCTGTTATACTCTCCCTGGTTGGTAGGTGGTGAGTGACCAGGCATCATACTGAAGAGGGGCACAATGCAGAGCTGGGAGATGTAGTTTTTGTGGCAAGGACCTGCTATAAAAGTTAAAAGAATTGGCTACCCCCCACTAAACAATGGAGAAAAATATGACCTTTCTGGGAATCTTATGTTCAAACCTAAGACTGCTCTATGTTGGAGGAAAAAGGTAGAAGGTGTCCGGTTTAAGATAGTCATCGCAGTAGTAGGCAAGGCAATGGACCTTAAGTTTCAATGTGCAGCTCTTCGCTTTGGAGGAGGACAATGTAAGTCTGTTTAACATGATCTGGGTATGTAATGATTTTAAACAAAATGATAGAATAAAATACAAGATTAAAGGTAAAGGTTCCCCTCATACAAATGTGCTAGTTGTTCCCAACTCTAGGGGGCAGTGCTCATCTCCATTTCAAAGCCGAAGAGCCAGCGCTGTCCAAAGACGTCTCCATGGTCATGTGGCCGGCATGAATAAATGCTGAAGGCGCATGGAACTCTGTTACCTTCTCACCAAAGGTGTTTCCTATTGTTCTACTTGCATTTTTACATGCTTTCGAACTGCTAGGTTGGCAGAAGCTGAGACAAGTAACAGGAGCTCGCTCCTTTATGCAAACGCTAGGGATTGGAACCGCTGAACTGCCAACCTTTCTGATCGACAAGCTCAGCCTCTTAGCCATTGAGCCACTGCATGCAAAGATCCAAACACCATGCTAAATCCCACATGTCCAAGAAGCAAAAGCTAAAATGAAAACCAGAAAACTACAGGAGTTTAATTAACAAAAACAAGTTGGAGGACTTAAAGGAGTAGTGATTAGAATATGCTAGTGTCTTGACCAAGCTGGTAAAGGTTCCAGCCTTGCAACAAACTAGAATTCAAACTTGTCATGCTTCTGGGTCTTCAGATAAGATGATGGCGCTGATTGATAAACCTGGTTAGACACAGACAAGAAAAAATTCTCTAAGAGGTGCATTGAGAAATAGAGGAATACCATGATGCCAAATCCTGTTTAAGGACTTGAAAATGAAGGATGCCCTGAAGTCAAGCCATTGAAGCCAAACCAAGACTTGGGTAAAGGCCAACGAATCAAAGGGAGGAACAAATGTTGGCAGTCCAAGAACTGTTCCAGATGTGGAAGTTTTGCTGGAAATCCAAACTAGCCTCGGTTGTTTTCCACCTGTAATATTAGCAGGCTGTATGTCAGGGCTATTATTAGACTTGCACTTAAGAGTCTTGCGTAAACAGATTATGTTAAGAGTTGGGAGGATAATTCTTAAATGGCTATGAAGTCACACTTCGTGTGACATAAGCCTTGAGAACACACATTCTTCTTCATGCATGGATTTGCTGCTGCCTCGTAACAATTCTGGCAACATCTTGGATTTCTCTGAAGTTTTTTCCCTCCCTTTGCCTGATCTGGAGGAAAACGGCTGAAATAGGATCAAAACTAAACAAGAGAATCTCTTACTGAACAAACAGGATCACTCTGAATGTTTCTATGAGTCAAATGTAGGCCTTGGAAGCTGGAGTAAGGAAAGGAAGACGGGAAGGCTCTGGGATTGGCAGTTCCTTGGGTACTGGGATCGATGCTTCTTGGAGACTCAAAATAACTGACATGGTGAACAAATTGTTACAGGATTTCAAAAGTTTTTAAACTTGTTTAAAAAAAAGTAAGCATTCCACAAATTTTGTTTCTATTTCATAAAGGGATTTATATTCCTGTCCCCAACCCTCACTCCAAAACCAGAAGTCTCTAGAGTCTAGACCAGTGATGGCGAACCTTTTTTCCCTCGGGTGCCAAAAGTTATCATGCATGCACGTGGTCCCGCACCCATAATTTAATGCCTCCCCAGTACTGTGCCCCCTGCACATGTGTGCGTAACCCCTCCGCCCACACATGCGTGCATAGCTTTTTTTGGAGTCTGGGAAGGGCAAAAACAGCCTCCAACTGCCCTCCCGGAGGCTGAAAATGCCCTCCCAGAGCCTCTGTGTGAGACCTGCATCATGTGGAGATTCTTGGGAAGGGAAGGGCAGCATGAGCAGGCCATCTGAAAATCAGCTGGCCAGCACACATATGCATACTAGAACCGAGCTAGGGCAACGGCTTCCGTGCTGGCTGATATGGCTGTGCGTGCCACCTGTGGCATGCGTGCAATCGGTTCACCATCACAGGTCTAGACCATCCTGTCCAAACACGATACATGCAAATATCTTGGATTTCAACTCCATGATCACAGACTGTGGAGGTTGAAGCCCAGGACATCTGAAGCATCTGGCAGGTCGGCCTGCCTTATATTCTGAACAGCTGAACCTGTGAATATTCCAAGGCATGATGGATGATGAGCATTGGTTCTTCTAACCTGAAATGTCCTAGGTAAAATATAGGAGGAATGAACAAGAGTTACCTAAGATGCAGCCCGTATGCAGTCACCAAGAGCCATTGTTTAATATCTAACCTAATAATCAGCCTTCAACACATTTATTATCTCTGTATGTATGGATAATATTTTTAAAATCCAAAGTAGTGCCTATCATATCTTAACAGTTTTACAACTTAATGGTATGCCAAGTGACTTGCCCTTTGATAGTCTCGCTCCTTCTGAACTATACTTCATCGGCTATTGCCAAGTGTTAGATAATTTTATCTCTTCACCATTTTATAAAGCACATTCATTTGCCATGCTAAGCTAAGGTGTTAGAAATGTTTGGGTTATAATGGAGAGGGTATTCAGTACTGCTTTATAAAGAAATCTGTCTGGCTATAGCCACTCACTTCTCCTGCTATAAAGAATTGGGAGAGAAAAGAAGAAGCAAACCAAAGAATTAGGGCTCTGTTGCCTTGTCCCAAAAAATGATCTAACACAAACATATTTCTTATATTTCACACGCAGATGGTGCATACAATTAGTTGGAAAAAAACTCAATTTGATTCCCCCTACAAGGAAGAATGAAGCCATTGACCATTACTGTTAGACCTTTGGCTGCCTTTGGCTTTCAGTTGTAGGTAGCTACAGTAGAAACTTTTCCATCAAGTTAGCCAAGTTGCTTTAGTAGTCCCACCTGGTATCTTGACAAATGGTTGCCCCTTTTCTTTGAATATCATGCTTTCTCTCTTTTTTTTTTATTGAAAAAGTTTTATACAAAATTTTTTCCCCCTTTCCCCCCCCATACATATAATATAAATCAAATACAGGTACTGTGCCCCCCCTCCTCCCACCCATCATAGTATAAATTTCTCGTAAAAAAAATCCCATTCTCCCCATCTTCTAAACTAATTGGATTATTGTAACTCTCTCTACATGGGGCTCCCCTTGAGGTGCACCCGGAGACTTCAGCTAGTCCAGAATGCAGCCGCGCGAGCAATTATGGGAACCTCAAGGTTTACCCATGTAACACCGCTCTTGCGCGAGCTGCACTGGCTGCCTGTCGTCTTCCGGGTGCGCTTCAAGGTTTTAGTTATCATCTTTAAAGCGCTCCATGGCTCGGGACCTAGCTATTTGCGGGATCGGATCCTGCCTCATACATCCACACGGCCTATTCGCTCACACAGAGAGGGACTTCTCCGGGTGCCGTCCACTAGACTTTGTCAGCGGGCGACGCCCAGGAGAAGGGCTCTCTCTGTGGCGGGCCCAGCCCTCTGGAACGACCTTCCCCCCGACATTAGAACAACCACGGACCTCCGCTCCTTCCGTCTAAAACTAAAAACATATTTGTTCTGCTTGGCCGGCCTAGGGTAGTCTCCCTTCTATGGGGTTGTTAATAATTTTAGATTTTTAACTGGGAATTTTTAGCGCAGGGATATTATTTAATTCGTTTTTATTATGTGTGTATATTTATTGTTTTATTTGCCCTGTGCACCGCTCCGAGTCCCTTCGGGGAGAGGGAGTGGTCAACAAATTAAATTTATTATTTATTATTTATTATTTATTATTTATTATTATTATTATTATTATTATTATTATTATTATTATTATTATTATTATTATTATTATTATTATTAAATTTATTATTATTATTTATTAATTATACGATTAAACAAATATATTTCCCTCACCACCCTAACCCTTCCCCACCTCCCATTCCAACCCACCCCACTGACTTCCACTATACACCACTCTAGTAATTCCAAACAACCCATATGTTATTCACTCTATTCATATTATACCCCTTGCATATCTCCTTATCAATCTACTCGTTCTTACCTAAAAGCTACATGATACTTCCTATAATCAATCCATTTTTCCCATTCCTGCATATAATTCTTTCTCAACTAATAGCAGAAATGCTGCGTCTTTTTACGAAAAAAATGGTGGGTTCACCTAATTGGAAATCTGCTGCTCATCACACAGCATAGATGTATATAAGGATATCATGTGGCAGCTGCTTAGTGGATTTATTTATTTTGCATATTATGTTTCAGGAAAATTGTTTTCTATAAATATGTTTTTTTTAGCATTGTTGCTATTTTTGCTATTATATACTAATGGCTTGGAAATTGTCAGTGGATGCTATGCATTCAAAACATTCAGGCTGATATCTCATAATATACCAAAACATTTAATATACCAGATGCCCATAATTGCTTGTACCATTACATTTTTGACTAGTTGAAGCTTCCAGGTGATCTTCAAGGGCAGCCCCATGTAGAGTGCATTACAGTTGCTGAGTTGCGAAGTAATCAGAGAATGAGTTACCAAAAGGCCACCTGATCCAGAAAAAGTGTGCACCAGAACAAGCTCTGGGAAGGCTGTCCTGGCCATGGCTGCCACTTGTTCATTAAGCAGGAAGAATGAGCCCAGGAAAATCCCCAACCGATACAACACTCTTGAATGGGAAATTCAACCCCATCCAATGTCAAAGATGGAATATCCCCAGAACCAGGCTGTCCCAAAACTCAAAGCCACTCAATCTTGGTAGAATAGGTGGGATTCCTTCCTACCCAGGCCTGCATGACCTCTAGGCACTAGGGCAGTTTCACTTGACCACTAGCTAAAGAAGAACAAAAAAATGGGTTGCTATCATGGTGGATTAGCTTTTACATACACTGTTTTGTCATTCACATTCGATAGCATCTCCTGTCCACCCCACTTTTGGAGCAGAGATGTTTTAAGATGGGACTCTATTATCGGGCAAATGCACTGTTTGCCATTTATGCTGCAGTTTCTATTATGCAGAAAATGGACTCTGATTACTCAAACAAAATATGAGTCACCCTGGATTGTGTTGAATGGCTCTCAAAACATCAATTGTTCCTAATTTTAAAATGCCTTGTTGCATAATTATGACTAAAACACTAGCTTTTTCATTTTGTGCTTTATATTCCTAGTCCCAAGGTATGCCAAAATTTAAAAAAGAAAAATCAAAACTCTCGAAGCGCCACCTAAGCAGGACATCCACCGTTGCCTTCAAAAATTACACCATTTATTATTTATTATTAAATTTATACCCCGCCCTTCTCCTTGTTAGGACCCAGGGCGGCGCACAGGCATTATTAAAACCACAAAATACAAAATCGATTAAAATATATTAAATTATTAGACCCGTGCTAAAAACCCATTTTAAAACCATACCAAATTAATTTTAAATTTAAAAGTCAGAAGTAGGGGCTATCCTAGGGCGGCTTGTTGGAATAGATACGTCTTAAGACGTTGGCGGAAGAGGCGGAGGTCCGAGATAGTGCGAAGGTCGGGGGGTAGGTCGTTCCAGAGGGCCGGGCCCGCCACAGAGAAGGCCCTTCCCCTGGGTGTCGCCAGCCGGCATTGCCCCGCTGACGGCACCCGGAGAAGACCCTCTCTGTGGGAGCGGATCGGACGAAGGGATGTATGGGGCAGGAGACGGTCTCGTATATAGCTCGTATAACCATGTTGAGTGCTGTCTTCAAAATAAAAGTGAAAAATAAAAATCTTGAACCTTTGATAGTTTATGGGAAAGGAAATTTTATCTGCCCTCATGCAAATCTCAATGTTCACCAGCAGCTGCCGAAGTTAGATCAGCATTCACCTATACTTTGTTAGATGCTGGAAAAGGGCATAGTGGTTGACTGGAAGTTGTAACAGTCCTGTTTGGGGCTGAGGATATTGGTTTCTCCAGCTTCACTGTAGGTTGCATAACTGAGTATTTAACGAAGGTCCCAATTGTATTTCAGGTTTGAAGATTTTACTATTATAAGGTTGCCGTTTCTTGTCTTTCGTCCTTTCTTCTGTCTCCCTGAGCCACCTGTGGCAAAATTCCCCAATGCAGCATTTGGCGTTTGACAAGGGAGCACTATTGCAACTTAATAAAGCAAAGGACAGTGGCAATCATGCATCTTGGCAGGTTCAAGGAACCGATCTCTTCCTTTCCCTGAGCCTGGCTTTTCTTTCAACCTGGCTTTCTTGGATTTCTGTCAGCTGTAGT
Source organism: Rhabdophis nuchalis (assembly GCA_039707465.1). Classification (NCBI taxonomy): domain Eukaryota; kingdom Metazoa; phylum Chordata; class Lepidosauria; order Squamata; family Natricidae; genus Rhabdophis; species Rhabdophis nuchalis. The sequence continues at coordinate 194,861,174 of CM077646.1, forward strand.
TAAGCTGTCAATCTTGGCAAAGGAGAAAAGGCAGGAACAAGGACAAGCCACTGGCAGCCGAAGCTTGCTCTGTTCCCAGCTTGAAATCACCCTCTGGTCCTGCCCTCTCTTTGACTCCCCTGAGCAATGGCTAGAAACTTCCCAAACTGGCTTGTAGAATTTACAAGCCATGGCAATGGCACAGGACAATGAGACCTCGCGATAAAATACTTTATAGTATTTATATGTTATCCACTTTGCTGCCCATTTTTTTTTCATAATCTTATAATTGTTATTTTCAATTGTAGTCAAAGGTCAAAGCCATCTTATAAATCTGGCCAGTGCCATCCTACCGTGGGCATTGAGCCACACAGATAATGAGATGGGGGCATATACATTAAATAATTAAATAATAAACAAACCAACATTTTAGGTGTCTACATAGCTAGTCATTCCAGGGATGTGGCTTGGTAGAGACTGATGGTTTGTCACTAGCCAGGTTTGCCTACAAAGTTTGTCTTCTCTGACATTTGGGCATGTTTTTTATCTTCCTTGAGGTTCTGCTAAATTCTGAAAACCCAAGGTGGTTTTGTCTGGTTTTGCAGGGCATTGACCTATATATTTTTGCTCCAGGGAGATATTATTTGGGTCGCAGCAAAAACAAAATCCACATACTCAGATGTGCACATTGTTCCATTCCTTAGTTCTCTTTCCTCTCAAGGAGGGCACCAATCCATAGGGACCTGCTCTGACACTCTGTGCCTTTGTTTGCAGAAGAGACTCGGCCATTCAGAACTAGAAGTGACCTGATCTCTGTTTGCTTTTTCTCACTCCATGCTGAGCCATAAATCTAACTCCACTGACTGAGGTCAGTGAGCCACCAGCTAGTCAGCTTCCTTTTGTGAAAAGCCATCCAATTTTACTAATTTTGCACTAGCTCCCACCAAGCATGCTGTTTGGTAAGCCCCAATACTCCTCTGAAAGTAATTCCAGCATTCAAATATTTATGTAGGAGCAAAAGTGCCAGTCCTGAGGCTTATATATGTTACCCATGTAATAGGACCACCCAGTTTCTAAAGTAAATGCATCTGATATTATCTATTGGTAACAATAATCATGCTGTGGGATGATCCTCCTAGGTTGGTTATTTGTATACAGGTAGTCTGCAATTAGTGCAAGTTCAAATAATATAATATTTGATTTAGTGCAAATTGTAAATTGATTCCAGGTCATGTTTCATGGGACCACAAATTACGTTAACATGAGACTGGTGTGTGTGCTATTGAAGAAGGGCCTGGAGACTAAAACATGAAGAACAGTTGCAGGATTTGGGTTCGGCTAGTCTAGAGAAAAGAAGACCTAGGGGTGACGTGATAGCAGTATTCCAATATTTGAGGGGCTGCCACAAAGAAGAAAATTATTATCCAAAGCACCACAGCACAGGAAACAATGGTTGGAAACTAATCAAGGAGAGAAGCAACCTAGAACTAAGGAGAAACTTCCTAATAGTGAGAACAATTAAATCAGTGGAACAGCTTGCATTCAGAAATTATCGGTGCTTCATCACTGGAGGTTTTTAAGAAGAGACTGGACAGCAACTTGTCTGAAATGGTATAGGGTCTCCTGCTTGAGCAGGGGGCTGGACTAGAAGACCTCCAAAGTCTTCCAGCTTCCATTCCATTCTATTATTCTATTTTATATTCTATTCTTTTCTTTTATTTCCTGTTCTTATTCTAGGTCTAAGATGCTTCTAATCTTTGTGTATGCAAAATGGAGAAAAGAAAGATTCCATCAGAGGAAAATAGAACAAGTTTAAAATAGAAGATACTTATTATTACATTAGAGCAAAAGTTTGATGTTACTGAATGACATGAACGTGGTCACGGCAACACAAGAACAGAAGATGTAGGGCTGCCTGTGTCTATGGTTGGTTTTTTTTTTTTCTCACTGTGACTTCATTAACCATACATTTATATTACTTTTTAATCCTTACTGCAATATTTAATAAAGAAAATATATGTTTAAAATTTCCATTGTCTATTTCTGTTAAGCTGGAACCAATTGCCCTATTTTCCATTGAAATATCACTTCAAGTAGCTTTAATTAGAATAATGCAACCCTTTCACAGGATTCATTAGCCACACTGAGACCTACTTGTATTCCAGAGATGATCCTTTGGGGGCAACGTTTCTTTCATCAGCCTGACAGGTACTTAATTTTTCAGGTTTTCACCTTGCTTTGGGAACAGACAGCAGGACTGTTTTACTGACTTTGCAGAGAAAAGAAGAGCAAGTTCCTGTCAGTTGATCTAGAGTACCTCTCCGCCCTGGGCATAAGATCCCCTTCTCTCAGGGGTGAAATCCAGCAGGTTCTGACAGGTTCTGCAGAACCAGTAGCGGAAATTTTGAGTAGTTCGGAGAACCAGCAAATGCCACCTCTGGCTGGCCCCAGAGTAGGGAGGGAACGGGGATTTTGCAGTATCCTTTCCCCAGGAGTGGGGTGGGAATGGGGATTTTGCAGTATGCTTCCCCTAGAGGGGGTGGGAATCCCCTAGAGGGGGGTGGGAATGGGGATTTTGCAGTATCCTTTCCCCAGGAGTGGGGTGGGAATGGGGATTTTGCAGTATGCTTCCCCTAGAGGGGGGTGGGAATCCCCTAGAGGGGGGTGGGAATGGGGATTTTGCAGTATCCTTTCCCCAGGAGTGGGGTGGGGTGGGAATGGGGATTTTGCAGTATGCTTCCCCTAGAGGGGGTGGGAATCCCCTAGAGGGGGGTGGGAATGGGGATTTTGCAGTATCCTTTCCCCAGGAGTGGGGTGGGAATGGGGATTTTGCAGTATGCTTCCCCTAGAGGGGGTGGGAATCCCCTAGAGGGGGGTGGGAATGGGGATTTTGCAGTATCCTTTCCCCAGGAGTGGGGTGGGAATGGGGATTTTGCAGTATGCTTCCCCTAGAGGGGGTGGGAATCCCCTAGAGGGGGTGGGAATGGGGATTTTGCAGTATCCTTTCCCCAGGAGTGGGGTGGGAATGGGGATTTTGCAGTATCCTTCCCCTAGAGGGGGTGGGAATCCCCTAGAGGGGGGTGGGAATGGGGATTTTGCAGTATGCTTCCCCTAGAGGGGGGTGGGAATCCCCTAGAGGGGGGTGGGAATCCCCTAGAGGGGGGTGGGAATGGGGATTTTGCAGTATCCTTTCCCCAGGAGTGGGGTGGGGTGGGAATGGGGATTTTGCAGTATGCTTCCCCTAGAGGGGGTGGGAATCCCCTAGAGGGGGGTGGGAATGGGGATTTTGCAGTATCCTTTCCCCAGGAGTGGGGTGGGAATGGGGATTTTGCAGTATGCTTCCCCTAGAGGGGGTGGGAATCCCCTAGAGGGGGGTGGGAATGGGGATTTTGCAGTATCCTTTCCCCAGGAATGGGGTGGGAATGGGGATTTTGCAGTATGCTTCCCCTAGAGGGGGTGGGAATCCCCTAGAGGGGGGTGGGAATGGGGATTTTGCAGTATCCTTTCCCCAGGAGTGGGGTGGGAATGGGGATTTTGCAGTATGCTTCCCCTAGAGGGGGTGGGAATCCCCTAGAGGGGGGTGGGAATGGGGATTTTGCAGTATCCTTCCCTAGCCACGCCTACCAACCCACGCCCACAGAACCGGTAGTAAATCTTTTTTGAATTTCACCACTGCCTTCTCTCTGCATTAGTATCTGGCTGCCTCTCTCAGAAACAGAGACGGTTAAAGTGGATGTGGCTGAAGGTTGTGCCTCTACCCTCAATTATGTGTCTTCTGTCTGTTACTTTTAAGAGCCAAAGAAAGAGGACACCGACCATCAAGACAATTTCAAGGTGTTGTTAGCGAAAGCTACTTCTGAATAGAAGAATATTAATTAAACTATGAAAAATATAAAAGTGTAGCAAGAACCTTGAAATCTGCAGGTCAGTAGTGAAAACGGTTACTTCTCACGGTAGCCTGATTTCACCATGGAAACCATGATGCAATTTTAGTTGTATAATACTTGGTGCAAGAGCTGAGATGGTTTTCCAACAGGGGTCCTTTGCTCAGCTGGGTTACTGGCGAAGCACCACATGTAATCAAATGTTTATAGTTTGCAACTGCAAAAGAAATCTCGGTTGTTTCCTGTCATCGTCAGGTAAATCGCAATGGTGAGCAAATATTTTGAAGTTATTATTTCTGTGACAATTGTCAAGCCACAAACAGAAACAGGAAAAGGCAGATCTCCCATGCCTACTATATAGAAAGGTTGTGTAGTTAAAATGTTCACTGCACCTTAAGTTAGTCACGCCTCCGCTTCTCAATAATATGCAGGTTTCGTTTTCAACACTTCCAGGATCCTTCCAGGAAGTGTTGGGATGGGTGTGGGTCTGGCCCTGCTCATCTTTGCACATGTTCAATTTTGTAATGGATGAACTATTGCTTTAGAACTGGACTGCAACTCCCAGCATTCCCCCAGCCAGCCTGGGGTGCCAAGCTTGGGAGGAAGAGCAGCCAAATTGCCCTCCCTCCTACCCTCCCCTACCCTCCGCCCAGCCACGCTCCATAAACAAAGACACATTCATCTGGGTGGAAGGTCAAGGTGGCTCCTTTTATTGCTATGTTCCATGATAGAGCGAGCATACCCACACAAACATACTGTACACGGAAAGTAATTACAGACAATATATAACCCGCAGCTGATTACAGAGGAATGGGATTTGAAGATGTTTTACAATATACCTGGCACTGAGCTAATACTGGCAATTGGGATTAAAGCTGCAATGTTGGAAGACCGGGACACAAGGTGGGCATGTGTGTGTGGTGCATGTACGTGCCCTGATGCGTGTGTGTGTGTGATGAATGTAATCTCCCAGAGCATAGTTGGCCTTGAGCAGAGGCTGATGATTGCCATTTTGCCCTCCATTTGCAAAATGGAAAAGAGTGTGTGGCATTTGCAAGGGCTGGGAGTGTTTGAATGGCAGCAGCTGATGGTCTGGAAATCCTTTGCTTTGGACCAGACTATGGGGCAGGTCTCACACTTTTGCACACGGATGCTGGTGGAAGTGGTCAGAAATCTCCAGGTTACATTTTATTTTACTCCTGGAACTAATACTTCTTGAGTGTCTTTCATTGGAATGCTCTATGCTGTTTCATTTCTTCTATCCAAATTTAAGATTCAACAGTAATGGATTCTTGGTTACAGTTTCCAGCCCTGGCTGGCAAATTAATACAAGGAAGATGAAAAGGATGTAAACATCTGCACCAAGATGGATCTGTTTCAGAACAGCAGGCAGGAATTTCCCAGGCAAAGGCAACCAACAGAAGACCATTGAGATCACTGACCGAGACCTGCAAATTCCTTGTCATTGCTTGTTATTTGAAGAAGGCAACTAAGGATGTCATCTCATCAGGGTTTCTTTTGCTCTGGGACAAAAACTTCATGGCCTTATTTTGGCAAACTCTGTCAGTAGCCAATGACCTTTAACAATGAAATCTTGTTGGCTTTCAGCTCTCTATCAGTAGCATAACCTAGGACGACATTCTGGTTGTGGCTTGTGTGTTTGGGATGAGACGTGGGGACTGACTGCCTCAGAGGGTGAGAAGGCCTGGCAGTGCTACTTAGGGAGGCAAATGTGGGGAAGAGATGAGGGAGGAGGCAAGGGCTGGTCAGAGATGTGAACAACCCAGCGAAAAATCTGAGCCCCATAATCTAGATCAGTGTTTCTCAACCTTGGCGACTGTGGACTTCAACTCCCAGAATCCTTCAGCCAACACAGCTGGCTGGGGAATTCTGGGAGTTGATGTCGCCAAGGTTGAGAAACACTGATCTAGAGCCTCACTGCTAACTCAGCTGGATGGAGAGATGATAAATAAAGCAGGAAAAGATGATGGTGGGAGAAGCCCTGCAATGAAAGCAAAGTTTCTGGGCAGGCACAGGTCAAAATCATCAAGCAGCATCCACCGCTTCCTCCTCCTGCTTCCCACCCTCCTTTCCTAGAAACTCCTAGTCACTGTGTAGACAGTAAAGGCGTAAGAAAGGGCAACAATTTGTGAACTATGGCACTTGGCAATCTCTGCCATCGAGCTGACACATCTACAATGGGATATACCCAAGGAAGAAGTTAAGGTGTGGACAGCTGGCCTTGGACGCTGGTTGTTATTATTTCTGTCAAGTTAACACGGCCTGCTCACCTTGTGGATATTTCATGGGTTTTCCTATCATTTCTTTCCTGCAGAGCCCCTTCATTAATTAATATTTTTCTTAGCACAATGTGCCTGGTTGTGGTCATCAATATTTTAAAAATGTTTTTGGTGTGTGAAGGCAAATTCTCGAAAAAAGACAGCAAAGAAGACAGTAGCTGTTGTGTGCAAAAGGATGAAAGAGGGTCTTTGTTACTGAGTGAGTAGCAACAAGCAGGAGGAATAGTCCTGCAAAGGTTAACTTCAGGGAGGGATGTGAAGCTGTGGCTGAAAACAACACACTTTCTAAAGGGGATTTTAGTTACTGTGTAACATGCAATCTGCATGAATAGGAAATAGAGGAAAAACATACCGAAAGATGGTCTTTCAGTCTTAATACTGAGTCACAAATTTATTTTTGCTTACAAGGTAATGCGGTTCTCAAAATGACACCTATATGGAGATCTTGGTAATAGCACACTACAGTTAAACTGAATAAATCAAAAGAGTCAGTGATCTGTTGGAGGCAGCTGGAAGAAATGTGGGCAAGAACTCCAATGAAAATGCCCATTTTCCTGAAGGGATAAACTGAGGAAGAATTCAGATGGAACAGACATGTCAAATGCATTAGCTGCATACACCCAAAAATGACCAAAGCATAAAAACCTCTACAATGCATTTTTTAAAAAAAGAAAACAATGTGAAAGAAATACGTGCAGCTTGCTTGCAGATTGTCATATTTAACAACTGCATGTGGATGTACTGAACTCTGAACCGAGCATTAGGAAAAAAATAGGTTTGTTTAATAGAGATGATGCTGTATTGGCATCTTGCATAGTGTTTCTGACTTGCAAATAAACATAATTAATTTAAGGAGTTCTGCTGAATTTGATCTGGTATCCATGCAACCCAAGCATTTTGTTTGTAGTGGCAACCAGCTCTGAAGCTTTCAAGGGATTCACAATCAAGCAAGAGAGTTCCCTCCCCCCCCCATAGGTTTCCACAGCAGCTGATGTTCAAAGGTACACAATAACTGGCTATGGAGGCTCTATTTAGCTTTTTAGGCAGGCATTTTGTCATGCCTGGCTTGGTGATTGACAGTTGTTTTGTGAAGCAGCAGTTAAACACATCAGAAGCCTTAAAACTGATCACACCAGAAAACAGTATTAGATTCAGACAATACAAACTACATGCAGCAGATGAAATGAATCACATAATTCTAAGTTAATGCAGATCAGTTCAACCTTCCCTGCCAGATCTTGTTCCCTTTCCCCAAATCGCTTATTGGTTACATGATCATTCTACATACTAATCCTAAAATTTCCAAAACATCCAATTCCCTATTTCATGAGGTTGGATTGTTATTTTAAACAAATATAGACAAAATATTTATAACTTTTGTCACAAAATAAAATTCTGTAATTTCTTTCTTATTCACCTTTTTTTGTACAATCTGCAGAAATGTAAGAAAATTAAATATTTCTATTTCTTGTATAAGTGCTTCTTTTTAAAAATAGACAAGTATGAAGCTCTCTATGACAGTTAAGGATCGGTTTCTCTTGGATATTTAGATATGCGAATAAATGTATATTTACACAACACACTTTTTTGTTCTTAGAAAATGTGCAAATAAAAAAACTAGTGAAGATTTTACTGGGAGTTGCATAATAGTATTACAGCAGCCTTCCTGAATTTGGTGCTTTCAACGAAGAGGCTATTCCCAGCCGGCGCAATTGTTGATTGTACTGGCTAAGAAACCTGGGAGATGTCCATTGCATCTGTCAAAGAGCACCAGGTTGGCAAAGGATGGCATAAAGCAGGGATGTCCAAACTTGGGAACTTTAAGACTTGTGGACTTCAACTCCCAGAATTCTGGGAGTTGAAGTCCACAAGTCTTAAAGTTCCCAAGTTTGGACATCCCTGGCATAAAGCAATGTTTTCAAACGTGGCCACTTTAAGAGGTGTGGACTTCAACTCCCAGAATTCCACAGTCAGCATGCGTCATAGTCGCCTCCTAAAATGGCCAAAGTTGAAAAACCCTTGCATGGGGGGCACCAGTGATTTGATGCCAAATAAAGGGGCGGGGCCTGTCAAATGTTCTTAGACTTCAAATTCCATCGTTTTCACAATAGGTGGCCAAGGATGGCAGGAACTGGAGTCTAATAACACCTGCATATCCACGGCACTTCTGCTCTTGACACGAAAGCAGACTTTGGCAAGATTTATTCAGGCAGATGGGGGGGGGGGGTTGGATTCTAATTCTGGCTACCAATCCTACAGAACCCCTGCACTCTTTTCCTAATACTTCTATGGAGAATTGTCATGCGCCTTCTCTCCCCAATGCCCCCAACCCAGAAGGGTTAATTCCTGCAAATCGCAGGTGCCAGGCCGAAAGCACTGCTGCACCATTTCACAAAGTAGGTTTTAATGCTTTTGGAAGCCTCTGTGTGTGTGTGTGTGTGTGTGTGTGTGTGTGTGAGAGAGAGAGAGAGAGAGAGAGAGAGATGAGGCAGCACAATGGCAACACAGGAGGCACTTGAAACATTGTGTTGTCCATCTGGGTGGGGAAGGGGAGAGAGGATCTGTAAAATGAAAGACATTTCAGGAAAGGGCTGTTTTCTATAGGAGCAGGGTCTGGGTTAGAGTACATGATTTCCCCACCACCACCCCCTCCATTCTCATTTTGGAGAAATTTGTAATACTTTGGAATTCGTTAATACTGTGAAACTCATTATGTGGTCTTAATACAGAGGGTTTCCATGATTCAAGTTATTTGGTTGGTTTGACACCTAGTCTGGCAAGGGGTGGGAGGCAGGGGTGGAATGCTACCGGTTTGGACCGGTTCGCCTGGACCGCTAGTAAAAAATGCTACCAGTTCACCTGAACCGGTAGTTCTGAAGATCAGCTGATTGTCGGAGATACTGGTTTGTCTGAACAGGTAGCATTTTTTTACTACTGGTTTGGGTAAACGGCACACATTCACGCAAAGCAAACCGGTAGCAGAATTCAGAGCATTTCACCCCTGGTGGGAGGGTTGGGGAACGAAAGGCTTTTAGTGCCCATTATTGATAAAGAAAGGCTAGGAGGGCTGCCATTTTGGGCATGAAGAGAGCATCCCCCTCCTAGATCTGGGGAAAGGGCACGAAAAAACGAGAGACGCTTCTTTAGTGTAAGAGGGACAAGCTGAAAATAAACTCCCCAATGCTAATTGCCTTTAGGTCTCCCTGCTGTCTGTAGCGATAGGCACCCAGGGACCTGGGTCCTCAGCAGCTCCCTTTTGAACCCTTCCTGCTTCTGCTAAGTGCCAGACTCTGCTTCCTTGACAAAATCAGAGCCATACAGCCCTCTCTAACCTGATTCCCCCTCCCCCACCTTAAGCAAGGAATAAAAGTGCAGTGCTCTGGATCCCAAAGCAGTCATCCACTGAGAAGGAATCTGTGTTCCATGCATTTGGCTAAAGAAATATATATATATGTTTTCTGAGGTTTTCACGGGTGTTTGTATGTAGGTCTTTGGTTGTTCGGGTTTTCTCCCGCGTAGAATTGGAAGTATCTTCACGACGTTTCGATGAAGTCTCATTCATCATCTTCAGGCTGGTGCTTCCGGCTTGCACCAAGGAAGCATCCTGGAAGCACCAAGCCGGAAGCACCAGCCTGAAGATGATGAATGAGACTTCATCGAAACGTCGTGAAGATACTTCCAATTCTACGCAAGAGAAAACCCAAACAACCAAAGACCTACATATATATATATATATATATATATATATGGATGGTTGTGTGTGTGTATGTGTATATATATATATTTATAATGTATATAGAAATTTAAAATATTTCATCTTTTAAAAAATAACTTCTTTGTTTTAAAAAAATGTAAATCTAAGGCTCTCTTTCCCCCCCCCCCCCCACTTCCCCCCACCCCCTATGGCCTTTAGTACTCCAACCTTCTGATCAAAGATCGGAGGGAACTAGTTAATCCACCTCTCAGCCGTTCTGATGCTTGAGAGGAAAAGGTGGAGATGGATAAAGAATCCCAAAAACCTCTCCCCCACAGGTAGGGAGCACTCCTCCCAACTTCACAGATGGAATCCTTTCCCCGCCTCCT
>CM077646.1:196208919-196376419 GCA_039707465.1 Rhabdophis nuchalis
CAAACTACGAAGGCATCCCAAAAATACAAGACATAGAGTTTAATTTCTTCCACCTCCATATTATAGACTATTTTTTTAAACTACTCTGCTTAAAAAGTACAGAATCACAAATTTAAAAAAATTATGAACATAAAAAGTTCATGTATCACAAATTTAAAACCCCTGTGGGTTTATATAATTATGAAACGAATACCTTCTGGATAGCTATCTCGTCATCTCCCGCCTGGACTACTGCAATGTTCTCTACATGGGGCTTCCCTTGAGGTGTAGCCGGAGGCTCCAGTTAGTTCAGAACACGGCCGTGCGGGGGATTCTGGGAGCTTCTAGATGCTCCCATGTGACACCTCTCCTGCGCGAGCTGTACTGGCTGCCTGTGGCCTTCCGGGTGCACTTCAAGGTGTTAGTAACCACCTTTAAAGCGCTCCATGGCGTGGGACCTGGCTATTTGCAAGACCGTCTCCTGCTACCTAATACCTCCCACCAACCAGTCGGCTCCCACAGAGAGGGCCTCCTCAGGGTGCTGTCGGCTAGGCAATGTCGGCTGGCGACGCCCAGGGGGAGAGCCTTCTCTGTGGCTGCTCCTGCCCTCTGGAATGACCTACCCCCTGACCTTTGCACGATCAGACCTGCGCCTTTTCCGCCGGGCTTTGAAGACCCATTTATTTCGTGCGCCCGGCCTGGTGTAGTTTTTAACTTGCTTTTAGATAGGGTTTTTATCAAAATTTGAAAATTAGGCGTACTGTTTAATACATTTTTAATAGCATTTTACTTGTTTTTTATCATTAATTTTATACTAACTGACTTTTACTGTCTCCTGTACACCGCCCTGAGTCCCGCTGGGGAGAAGGTGCGGTATAAAAATTCAATAAAAGTCAAATTCAAATTCTGTATGATACTGTCTAAGAGATAAGAAATTCCATAAATAGGCTTGTGCCCAACTCACGAATTAATGTAGACATTCTAATGATGGTTGGAAAAACACCATAAAATGACTATTGCTTCAAAAAGACATGATTATCATGAAATTCTGTCTATAATGCCCAGTGCCATCACAATTCATTGTCACCAAAGTATGTAGAATGTTTTGGGGGGGGTTTTTGTGGGCAGCCTGTAGGAGATTGATAGGAAACCTGGTGGTTTCCCACAAATTCTAAAGGGTCAAAACTTCGCAGCAGCTGTAGCAACTCAGCACCTCTGCATATACTTAGAATAAACAAACAAAATTGTCTGCAATGGCTGTTACACCAGTAGTAGATAAAATAAAACTTAATTTTTTTTTCACCTTTCAGATTAAAATCACATTTTCATCACCACCATGCCCAGTCAAAAATCTCATTCTATACATATCCCTCCTTTCTAGTATCATGTCATTTCCAGAAAATCTTATTCTATTTACTCAATACCATTACAGTTAAATGTGAGACCAAAAATCTTTAAAAGTTTTTTACACAGGAATATTTTACAACTGCAGATTCCAAATTGAAATCCAATGAAAATATTGCTAGGAAAAAAGTGTTCCTTAGTAGGACTGACTCTTTTGCCATTTAGAAAATAGGCTGATAGCCATCAATAGAAGATGATGGGTTTTGATGCTTCTTATAGAATATACATCATTAATTACATTGATGGTTTGTTTTGAAAAATTACTGCAGCTCGTAAGCCTGCAAGAAATATATCGGAGGTGCAGCTTTTCATTCAAATTGTGTTTAACTCCCCTCTAGCCAGAAAACATGATCAAATGATCAAATACTGGCCTAAGCATGTCACGTAAATTTTCTATTTCATCACCAATACTTTTTTATATTTGTTAATGCAGCATGGCCATTTTGTGTATAAACCATATATGCAATAATCAACACTGATGAATAATATATTGCTTATAAAGCAAATGTATTTGCATATTTTTCAGCTATTATTAACAAAGATTTACAAATAAAGTTCTGAGTTCTAAATACTGCAAAATGCATGCTTAATATAGCATCCACAGATATTACTCTTATTAATACAACATGACAGAGTGTACATTTTGACTCATGATTTATAAGCTGAATTCATGATTGCTGAATGCCAGGAGTGATTACTGCAACAGAGGCCCTGCTAGTCCTTTGAAACTGCTGAATGGTTTAAAACATTACTACATACGCAGAGAGTGAGAGAGTGGGAGCCCAATTAGCTGCTCAAGTGCAATTTACACTCAAACACACACATACACACTATTGAATTCATGCTACAAAACAAAGGAGAAAAATACACTCTACTTTTTATGTCTTTTCTCTTAAAATTCAAGACTGGGAGAATAAAGAAAGCAGCAGTTTCATTTCACTGCTGAGAGAGCTGGAGAATTCCAAAATTAGAGCAAGCACATACTTTAGTAATTAGGACATCTCTAACCTCAGTTATGGCCCATGTATAATCACATTTTGTTTTAACAAAACAAAGATGTAAACAGAGCATTGACTAAATGTCTTCAAACTTCACTGAAATGATAAGTAGTCATAATAGGAAGAAACACTGCAGAATATACCAAATGCTATTTTTGCTTTTTAAACATGTAGGTACTCCACTTGTCATATTGCCCCCATCATTAGTCAAAACAGAAGAAAGGAAGGACATTGGAATTAAAATTGGAGAGGAGAAACATTTCATTCAGGTTTGAAAGTGAACACAGTTAAGAGAAGATCTGACCTGGTCTTGAACAAATACTCAAGGAAGGAGCAAAGAAGAGAGACTAATTTTGTGCTTCAAAATTAGTAGAGATTCAACTTGTAGTTCAAAAGTTGGCACAAGTCTGTCTTTCTACACAAACACATCTACAGAAGATCCTAATACATGTGCTTATTTGTGAATGTCTGCATATTGACAAGCAAACCTTCTTTCCTTGCTGACTTAATGAATGCTTCTTTAATCTTTCACCACAAATACTTATCCAGCTGATGAATTTCAGGAACAATTAAAGGTAATTGTCTTTAAAAAAAAACAAATAAAAGAAAGGTTCGTGAATAATGGTTTCTTTCCCATTTTCTACTAGACAGAACCAAAATTAAAATATTTTCAAGTTTATTAATAATATCCAATTTCACCAATGTATGTATGTTACCACCAAAAAGTGATAATGTAAATCCATTACTGAAATAAAATGAATCAGGGTTATAGTTATAGTTTTTATTTTTCTTCCATAATACTTTTCTGATCAAAATGGTTATCCTCGGGCATTACTTGTATGCAAGTTATTTAGATTGGCAAAAACCCAGGAGGCAGGTTATAGTTAATTCCATATCACCTTTGATTTGACTGAATTCTGGCACAGTAGAAACACATACAAATCTTACATGTCAATCTTAGGTCCCACCTGCTTATTTAAAACTTAAAGGACTACCTGGAGACTAGCTGGATATTTTGAAATACAGTTTATAGTCTAAACTTTCGGTGCAGCTTGTGGCAAAATACCAAAGTTGACTGCAGTATAAATCCCCACTATAAATTAAAGCTGAAAATATCAATTCCAAATCTATGAGATTGCGTGAAGAAACTGCGTACTTCAGTTTCTCTTTCCATTTTGTGCTTTTATTTTTAGGAACAGTAAATATCTGAAATCTAAAAAGGAAGAAAAATCATAGCATCGAATAAACGGAAGTCATCTAGAAATCCTGAAGTATTGGAACAGAAATATACGGGAAATGAGAGAAAAGCAAACATATAGGATTTTTTAAAAGCCCCCTTTATAGATATGAATGAAACAGTGTTGTTTCCAACATATATCCCATTCATTCAATTCCAGTGCCTTGAAACGTAAAGGAACACAAAAAGAGATCTACTAATTTTGAAAGGAAAGGGGTGTTGGTCTTATCTGAGATGCCCTTTCTCATAGAGATCGATGGGAGAGTCCAGGATGGGTGACTCATCTCTAGCTCTATTGACTGAGTTGAAATTCCCGGGGACACGCCTCCCTGGTAATGGTCCCCAGTTGAACAATCCTGCAGCCCAGCTCCAGTCCAAATTTCTCCCTTCACAGCAACTGGACCAGACAGTCACCCGGATGGGTCTGGACTCTCCCATCGATCATTATGAGAAAGGGCGTCTCAGCTAAGACTAACGGCCCTTCTCCATTGGATCAAAAGGAGAGTTAAGGATGGGACATACCAAAGCTTTGGCAGTCCTACAGGTGGGAACTGCTCTGGTTCAAAGTCATGCCCTCTTCATGAACTCACTGTAGAACACGCCTGCTGCATGCCGACTCCGCCAAAGAAAACGTGTGTCTAGCCTATAGTGTTGAATGAACGACACTGGAGATGTGCAAGTTGCCACCCAACAAATTTTTTCTACAGAAGCCTGCATAGCCCAGGCCACCATAGTGGCCACACTCCTAGTAGAGTGGACCATGATCCCTCAGGGCACAGGGAGAGCCTGAATCTCATAGGCTCTGACAATACATGCACACAGCCAACGACCGAGGTGTCATCCTATGGCCCAGAGTTGATGGCTGAAAGGATACGAACAGGGACTCGGTCTTCCTGATGAAAGAGGTCCTGGAGATGTAAATGCGGAAGGCCCTCCTTACATCTTGGCTTATGCCATTTCCATTCGAAGGCTAGGACAGAAATCAAGCAAGATCCTGTGCTCGGTGAAACAAGGAGTTAACCCTTTGGAAGAAAGGCAGGGTCCACCCACAGGACCACCCTGTTCTGATGAAACACAGAAACCAACTCTGATATCCATCTGGCAGACAAGATGATAATCAGGAAGACCACCTTACACGAGAGGAGATGTAGGCTGGTCTCTCGCAATGATTCAAATGGTGCCGTGGTAAGGCCTGCAATACGCTGGGCAAGTCCCAGATGTGATAGCGGCACACCGCTGGGAGCTTCACATTGGATGCGCCCCTGAGGAAGGCCCGTGCCCTGGGGTGGTGAGCAAGAGAATTTAAACCCCTAACCTTCAGAACTGTCACAACAGCTGCGACCTATCGCTGCAAAGTTTTTAGGGGTAGCCCCTTCTCCAGGCCTTCCTGCAAAAATTCCAGCACATCCGCCACCGAGACTAAGGTGGTGTCTAAATGGCCTTGGTGCACCAGTCAATAAAATTCTTCCAAGTCGTATTACAAATGTGAGTGGTAGGCCATCTGACCGCTTGGATTGTCCCTATGATCCTTTAGAGCAGGGGTCCCCAACCATTTTTGCACCAGGGACCGGTTTCATTTTAAAGAAAATTCTGCGGACCGGCTGGCCTACAGGAGGGGGGGGAGAGGGGGAACAGGTGGCGCATGCGCACGTGGGGGGGGGGGGGAGTCAGCTCACTTGGCCCTCTAGGGCCTACAATGGCGTGAACGGCCGCACCTGCATATGTGCACGGGGGGGGGGCAGGGGAGTCGGCTCACTTGGCCCTCTAGGGCAGTGGTGGCAAACTTATTAGTCAATAGAGCCAAATATCAACAGTACCACTACTGAAATTTCTTTTGATAGCCAAAAGGTGTGGCCTGTTTTGTGGGAGTGGCTCAGTGGTCATGTGACACGGTGGGCATGGCCAACTTGGAAAATGTGGTGAAACTCACTTAACGGTCTTGCTTAGCAACCAAAATTTTGGGCTCAATTGTGGTCATAAGTTCTTTCTCTTTCTTTCTTCCT
The DNA here is from genome assembly GCA_039707465.1 of Rhabdophis nuchalis. NCBI lineage: Eukaryota > Metazoa > Chordata > Lepidosauria > Squamata > Natricidae > Rhabdophis > Rhabdophis nuchalis. Next base: position 196,214,541 of record CM077646.1, read on the forward strand.
TCCTTCCTTCCTTCCATTTCTGGCTGGTCTTTGGTCTTCTGAAGATGGTAAAAATGGATTTATGGGCACTCGTTATATATAAAGGCAGCCCATGACTCTTTGGGATGCTGGTTTGAATCCAGGAAATGACTCAGAGGATGTGATTCCTTTGAAATGACCACTGGGAGAAAAATAGATCTTTAACCTGGTTAACTATTTTTTTTTTAAACAGGTAGCTTGAGGTGGAAGGAAATAGGAAAATAGATTTCTTCCTTTCCTTCCTTCCATTGCCTCCCTCCCCCTTCCTCCCTTTTCTTCCCTCCCTCCTACCCTCCTACCCTCCATCCCTCTTTCTTTTTTTCTTTTTTTCTTTCTTTTTCTTTCTTTCCTTCCTTCTTTCACCCCTCCCTTCTTCCTCCCTTCCCCTTCTTTCCTTCACTCCCTCCCTCCCACCCTCCATTCATCTTTCTTTTTCTATTTCTCTCTCTCTCTCTCTCTCTCTCTCTCTCTCTCTCTCTCTCTGTAGCTGTCTCTCTCTCCTCCCTCCACCCATCTCTGTCACTCTGTGTGTGTGTGTGTGTGTGTGTGTGTCTGATTCCCTCTCTTCCTCCCTCTATTTCTGTCTCTCTAAGTCTGTCTCTCTGTGTCTCTCTCTCCGGGAAGCAGCAGAGTGGCCGGCATGTCAGCTGGGGAAGTTAGGGCTGCCTCATCCCACAGCGAGCGAGCGGGCAGGCGGAGGACCAGAGCCTGTGGCTACCTTAAGCGCCGCCGAGGCCATCCAGGCACCACACGGGGCTGGAAGGGAAGTGGGCGTGCGGCGCCCGGATGGCCTCGGCGACGCTTAAGGTAGCCGCAGCTCAGGTCCTCCGCCCGCCTGCCCGCTGCGGGATGAGGCAGCCGTATCCTCCTCAGCTGACATGCCGTCCCTTCCGGGTAGCCCCAGAAAGTGCACAGCGGTGGCCGGCACCGGTCCACGGACCGAGGGTTGGGGACCCCTACTTTAGAGTACGTCCCCCATTTCAGCAGCTTCTGGTCAACCACCAAACGGTCGTGCCACAGCTTTTCAATGTCTCTGAAATCCTCTGTAGTCACTAAGCACTAACCAGGGAATGAAATTAAAACATAAAACAAAAGCTTTTATTTCAAAAGCTCTGAATGTTGAAAAAGTGTGTGAAAGAGGTGAGACTGAGTTGAGAAACTGGGAACCGTTACTAAGGAGGTGTGTCCTCAGAATTTCAACTCAGTCAATAGAGCTAGCAGACAAGAGTCACCCAAGCTGGACTCTCCGGTTGATCCAATGGAGAACAAGAGGAATAAACTCCATTGGTGAAGAAGGTGAAAGTCTTTCCTTCTCTTTGAAACCCAGTGTCAATCTCTCTTAGAAGGATAAATCTATTACTGTCCTTACAAACATGAATGCACTTTTATAGCTTATCTTCTGTATTATAGGAAGTATAATGAGCTGCTTCTATAAATGGAATATTTTTTCCTACATATTTTTAGAAATATTTTTGGTGGGCAACCATTTTCCTAATCATTTTCTATGTTGTGGAAAAAGAAATTACTTAGGAATTCTAAATATCTATTCAAGTTAACTTTTTTGAACAGCAAAACATGGCCCATTTTTATTTTTCTTCCGCTTTATATTTCTATAGAACTCAAATATTACTGTAGATAATTTTTAAAGCAGCTATGTCTAATTTCCCATTAACTTCATGTGTAAAACGGGTGTTTTTTTCCCAGCAAATAAATTGGTCTTAAAACTCAAGCTATAGTTTTCTGACTTGAGTCACATTTTGTTTTCTGGTTTATAATGTTCTCTGAAGTTATGCCTTGTAAATTGAAGATCATAATATTTAGTGCTTTCTAAACAAATTCATTTTTATTCCACACAAATTACTATGCTTAACTAAATACTGCACTTCTTTATGCTTGAATAAAAAGGATTATCCATTATTTAATTTAAATATAGTGCGCTTACTCATATGCCAAAATCAATGCTATTCTCATATGTTTTTTTAATTCCTTTTCAGGAAGATTTATTCTGGGTATGATTAAATCTACAAAAGTGTTAAGACCCATTACTTCATACTGGGATAATGAGACATAGCTACTGCAGATTGAGATGTACAGTAGGTTGAAGCTAAATGCAGGCATGTGCCTTGATTATTTCACTTCACATTTAAAAATGTACAGATATAGGAAAAGACATGCATATAGTATTTCATATAATTGCTCACTAAGGAATACATTTGTTCTGATTTTCCAATGACCAGCCAATGATTACAAAAGACTACAGCAAGGACCATACAAAAGTGTCAGAAAGCAAGATCAAAAGTGCCTATTTACAACTCTTATGTTTTGTCCTCAGCTGCCGCTGGGCCTATGTGCCATGGTCATCCTTACCAGCGCATACCTGATTTTGTGTAGGTTCAGTGATCTGGAGGGCCTCCATCAGTAACAGAAGCCATCTACAAAGTAGATGGGGAGGTAGTAGGGAAAGGAAAAGTAGGGTGTTGGAGGAAGCTTTGGCATCAGGGTACCAGGAGAAATTGAAGTGTTCAAATATCAGGGGAGGGATGTCGGAAGTTACAACGCTCACCCCCCCCCCAGAGTCTTGTAAAGGGGTCCTTGAGAGAGGAGATGGAAAAGGGGGGGGGGGGGGCAAGAAAGGAAAAGATGGTTTGGGGGAACAAAGTGAATGAAACAAATATAATTTGAAACATCTGACTTATATTTGAGCTTGTATGTGCATGGATTCCCAAGGACCTGAAAAATATTTCAAGGGTTTCTCCAGGCTCAAAAGGTTAAAGAAAGGCTGTCCTAGATCATCATATTAATCTTCATCGCCCCCTTCCATTCAAAATTCATGTTCTCTTCCTCATTTAAGCAATTTCTGTAACTGTTGTAGTTTCTTACCATTCTTCATATGCTTCAGCACTCTAAGGTTTATAGTTAGAAGGTTTGGGAATCTATAAACTTTCTCAAAATGCTTCCCGTTGTTGATATAACAGTGTGTGAAGTGGAAAATAAATAATATTTTGTTAATGACACATTTTATTTTATTTTGGTTTGAAATTAAGATGATGAAAATTACAGGAATGATCAGTCACAAAAATACTTGTTCATTTGCTGGCTATGTGACTTGATTAGCAGAAATCTATGTTTGAAAATGTCCCCTCCAAAAAAGGAGTGGAAATATTAACCTACACATACATATAGTATTTAAGAATATACCAGAATTACACAGAAATGGCTGCATTTTAATTGACTCTGCAATTGTCTGAAATACTGCTGGCATATTTTTTTTTAAAACACCTTTTTCCTTTTTTAATGTAACTAAATGCTAATATTTTATTCATCTGGTAAATGTTGTCAGTGTATTAATAAACTGTACATATCACACACTAATTTTTAGACGATACTTCTGACACAATTAATTGGTTTCTTTTACGGTTATCGACTGTAGGAAAATGGAACTGATTGACAAAATGAAATCCTATAATTCAGGAAGGGAAAATGAAACTGCTGTAATTTTAGAATATTTTCACTGGGAAATTAAAGTAACACTATGATTAGGAAGGAAGCACACTTCAGAGATTGATTTATATAAAAAAGTAATGGTATAATGTGTACAATGTATGTGTATTCTCTTTTTAAAAAGCTAGCAAAGTACAGTGGTACCTCGGTTCACGAACGCCTCTGTTCACGACCAACTCGGTTCACAAACAGAAAAGTTCCTCAAAATGTGCTCCGGTTCACGAACTCTGCTTCGGTTCACAAACAGGAACCGCGGCCATTTTTAATGTATTCCTGGCTGTCACATGGTTGTGACTTCCTGTAGGAAGATCGTAGAGAGAAGAAGACACAGAAAAAAGCCCCAGCACGCACACTGTGAGTACTTTCAGTGACTTTTTTTTATTTTTGCTATGCTTTTAGCATATGGAAAACTGTGCCTCGGTTCACGAACAATTCGGTTCGCGACCAGAGTCAGTTCACGAATTAAGTTCGTGAACCGAGGTACCACTGTACTAGTGAATTTGTAATTTGTACAAATCAAAATCTTTTTGTACAGGTAGTCCCAGACTTATGACTACTATTTTCATCGCTAAACAATCTGGACATAAAAGTGCCACAGTCAGGTCTTCACATCCTTTCGTGGCAACAATACAAGCACTGCCATCATTAGGCAAAGTCCATTGATCATTAGGTGAGGACCCACCTCAAACCAAGCCATTTGGGGTTTAATCCCTCCCAGCCCAGGGTCTCAGTTCTTTTAAAACCATCAATGCCTCCCAACTGCCTATTCCCCTAATCTCTTTTTGGTCACCCTGCATCCTTTCCTGTGAGGCAGCAAGCAGCTCTAGATAGATCCTTGCAGCTCAGACACTTCTTGACCCATCATAGCACTGGGGCTGTAAACAAAACTACAGCCGTCCTGAAAGCCTCAGCTGCCCCAGCATGACCCAGCAGCATGGTGCAAAGCTGCCCCAGCCCAGGAATCTCCAATAGGGCAGCATAAAGCTGCAGCGTCTCAGGAAGCCCTAACAGCAGAAAGCTACCACGTTCCGGAAGCTCTAACACTGTGGTGCAAAGCTGCAGAGTCTCAGAAAGCACTCCAGAGCTCAGTCCTGTCTTTTACTGATGAGGAAAGAAAAAGGGAGCAAATTAGCCTCAAGCTATAGAATTCTACCTGTGCTTTTGTGTACAAAAATTCTTGCAAATCGATGTTTTTCTTAAAAAAGGACAAATACCTCTTTTTATAATTTAATGCTAAAGTTATTTAGGCCCATATTCTTTACATGTTCTGCCTTTCTAGTATTAGTTTTACAGAAAAGTGAGCTATGTTATTCTCTTTCAGAACAAAATAGAGTTTGTAAACTGGGAGAGAGGCAGATAACCATCAGAAGTGCCAAGGGAAATGTCCTTCCAACAGCTTCCTAAATTTTTAGGTTTTCTTGACAACGATGCCCAATTCATCCATAGGTCCAACTGGATGAATGTTCTGACTTCAGCAGCCTCAATCAAGCAACAATTATGCTACAGACATTCCCTAGACATCTATATTAAGGAACACTTTAGATTCCCTTATGCACCTTGTAAACATAAGTTTGAAGCACAACAGATACACAAAAAAAAAGCGTAACCTTGAACCTTCCCTTGATAAACTTGCAGTAAAGAAAGCCATCTCTCTATATGCTGACAGTAGCACCATTCTGGAATGCGAGCAGATAACCTTTTATGCTGAGAAAACTTTTGACATTTTGAGGGTTCTGCATATTGTGAGTGTGTTTGCCAAATAATTGCAATATAGATTTTCCCTAATCACAAAATGGCTGCCAGGGTGAGCATAGCCACTTATTAGAAGGCCAGCTAATCACTAAGGACACTCTCCATCACTTCAATGAAGAATTGGTAAGCTAGTCTTCTTCTACTGTCCCTGAAAAGGAAATATCCTTGCTAGCTTTTAGTATGATCAAAATAGACAACTGTATCAGAGTAAAACTTCCTGAGTCTTAAAAGCAATCTGTTAGCTACAAAAGAAGAGATGAAACCAGGGGTGGGTTTCAAAATTTTTGGAACAGGTTCTGTGGCTTGCTGGCCATGTGACCGGGTGGGAGTGGCTTGCCGGCCATGTGACCGGGTGGGAGTGGCTTGCCAGCCATGTGACCGGGTGGGAGTGGCCAATTTGGAAAATGTGAAACTCACTTAACAATGGTCTTGGTTAGCAACCAAACTTTTGGGCTTAATTGTGGTCATAAGTTCTCTCTCTCTCTCTCTTTCTTTTTCTTTCTTTCCTTCTGTCTTTCTTTCTCTCCTTCTCTCTCTCTCTTTCTTTCTTTCTCTCTCTTTCTCTTTCTTTCTCTTTCTCTCTTTCTCTTTTCTTTCTCTCTTTCTCTCTCTCTTTTTTCTCTTTCTTTCCTTTCTGTCTCTCTTTCTTTTTTCTCTTTCTCTCTGTCTGTCTTTCTTTCTCTCTCTCCCACCTTCTTTTTTATCTTTCTCTCTCTCTGTCTCTCTCTCCTTTGTTTGCCCATCTGTCACTCTGTGTGTGTGTGTGTGTGTGTGTGTGTGTGTCTGTCTGTCTGTCTGTCTGTCTGTCTGTCTCGCATTCAGGCACTTAAATCACTCATTGTGTCTCTGTCTATCTTTCTCTCCCTCCCTCCCACTCTCTGTCTCTCTGTGTGTGTCTGTCACTCTCTGGTTCCCCCCTCCCTCCCTGTCTCTCTGTGTGTCTGTGCCTCTCTCTGTCTGTCTGTCTCCCCCCCCCCCCCACAAACCTCCTCAGCTCCAGGAAGTAGCCTGACCGGCCCGCCAGCCCGCTGGCTGTATTTACTCGCTCTCTCTCTCACCCATCCACCGGACGAAGGAACCTGGCGTCCGATGGGTGAGCAAGCGAGCGAGCGAGCAACCGCGGCCAGCGGGCCAGAGGATTTTTGGGCGCTGCCGCAGCAACTTTCCTTACCCGCTCGCCGGCCACAGTTACTTACTTCCCTCCCTAATCTCCCTCCTGGCCGCCCATGCCAAAGTCGGGGACCCCCTTCTGCACCCCTTCCCCCCCACAAGGACAGACCCCCCTCCCTCCCCAGACTCCTCCTCTTCCCCTTCCCCCCCTCCCCTTTGCACGGGACTCTCCGGGCGCCGCTCACCTTCTGCAGGGCGCGCACGTTCTCCTCGCCCAGGAGGCCGCTGGCGCCCTGGTAGACGCCGCTGGCCGCCCTGCGGAGGCTGTTCTGCTTGTCGGCGCCCCGGGACCCCCGCGCCCCCGGCCCGCACAGCAGCAGCGACAGCAGCAGCGCGCCCCGTGCCGGCTCGCCATGGCGCTCGCGGGTGGCTCGTGCGCTCCAGCCGGGCGCGCTTGCCTCGGCTCGGCGCGAAGCCCCCCCCCCAAAGCCTCTGCATTCGCGCCAAGCGCGAAAGGCCCACCCCGGCCCTGGCAGCTTCAAAACTAAAGGGCCCAGGCCGGGCCTTGAAACTCTTTCCCTGTTGGCGTGGCTGGGGAGGGCGGGGGGGCCTTCGCGCACCTAGCATGCCTTCCGCTGCCCCCCCTAGCCATGCTAACAACGAAAGAGCTTCAAGGCCCGGCCCCCGCCCTTTAGTTTTGAAGCCTGGCAGGCTATGGGCGGCGGAAGGCAGGCGCGCTAGCCTGCGCGAACCCCCCCCCCAGCCGCCCCAACAGAGAAAGAGCTTCAAACGGAGGTTTTGACGGAGCGAGCCACGTGTTCCGGAAGTAACTTCCGGGTCCATCGTCCAACGGGATCGGCCAGGATCTCTAAATTTTACGATCGGGCTCGCGCGATCCTGGCCGATCCCCCAGAAACCCACCCCTGGATGAAACAAACTCAATGTGGCATATTAAATCATTTCCGAGATACAGTGATAAAGGACAAAGTAAAAGTATGTAAGAGGAATTCATCCAGGTGGGAACCATTCACATATATGGACCTTGAAATTCAAATTCAGTAAATAATTCTTAAAGAAAATAATAACAGATACAAACAAGCTAGAGTGGGTGAAAGAAAATAAGCTGAAGATGAAGACCAAAGTATACTGCATGTGATCAAGAAGTACCAACTAGAGACAAAGAAGATTAAGGGAGCACTGGAAATAAGAAAGCAGCAAATAATAGTCATAGCCAAAAAATCAGCAGATACAAAGCTTGAATTGCATACTATAGGCAGAATCTCCAATTTCAGTAAAACCAGAAACTTTTTACCAATCCATCAATGGAAAGACTACAATGAACCAGCCAACACCTGAAAATAGTGCAGTTTTGGACAACCCAAAGAAACACAAGAACACACTTTGAATAAAGGAAGCGCAGAAGGGGGGGGGGGGAGAAACTGAAATGAAAGAAATTATAATAAGAGCAGAAATGGTGGAGAAAAGGGCAAGGAAGGTCAAAAATTAGTAAGTATCAGTGAAGATGAAGTGCATGGGTTTTGGTTGAAACATTTTGCCATTGTTCTGTCTTACACTGATTTGGCCTTTGTTTTTCCTGTTGTTCTTTCTAAATGTTTTAATGACTATAATCCGCCCAAAGTTACTGGGAGTTGGGTGGCATACAAATTTTAATACATTATTATGGTTGGTCACACAGTCAACTAGCCTTGCAATTCCACAAGATTCATTGTCCATTCCACACATGGTCTTCATCCACCCACCTTTTAACATAACTGCCTGCAGACTGGCATATTCAAGGCATCGTTGGTAATCATGGTTACCGGCTATGAAGAGAGCTTCCTGCCTGGTCTACACAGAATAGGATATAAAATTAATCTGTCCATGCTTTGGGAAGATGCTGAGAGACAGCAATGAGCTTTTGCCACATGCAGCAGCATTTGGGCTTGAATATTTAGAAAACTTTACAAAGAACGGAGGAAATGATGTGACCTGAGAATTCAGACCTTGCCATTCATTGGGAGTAGAAAAGGCTACTCTGTAATGAAAGAGGATGAGTGATGTTCAATTGTCCTTTAATTAGTTTAACCATGCCAAAACTCACTTTTATTAATTGCAACTGTGCAAAAAATATGCACATTCTTGTTGCAGGCCCTGTCAGTCTCCCCCATATATAATGATCGTGGTGCAATGTGATTGGTTACTGAATTATAATATCTACCATTTCCAATCATCTCTATGAAGATGGAATAATTGGGTTCAATTTTTTTTAAAAATCCCTTTAATTTAAGCTAGTGAGAGAAAGACATTTCCTGTACTAGACACAAAGCAAGCATAGCATAGTCTCAGGAAAAGCAGAGCGTAATGCAGACGCTGTGCAGTGCACTAAGCTGTAAGAAAATATATGACACAAACAGTATTCTTATGATTTTGGTACAGAATAAAAACCCTTGAATCTTTACATCAGAACTGAGTGGGTTGGATTCCACCAGAATGAAATACTGGTTATTCTGTGTATTCTGTCATAAGAAATAATGGGAATTTGAAATAATATGTAGCTTCTGCCTGCATTTGCAGCCGTAGAAATAAGTCCAGGAAAGAAACAATAGATTCACTTCAGTTCAACTCATGAATGCTGTAACAAAAGCAAAAATACACTTTTTCAGCTACATTGGTTTGAGGGTTTTATTTGTTCCCAAACACACTTTAATTTTTAAACATATGTCTGCAAAATATTGCAAAGCAATCTAGGTTTTTCACCCAGAAATCTGAACTATCTTTAGCACAATAAACCTATTTGTAAAGCACATGCCCTGTCCATAGTTTTGAAACTTGGTGAACTGTCTGCAAAGCAATAGTGACACACATACACATAAGGATAACAATATTACTTTACAACTAATAAACGTTAACCTCCATATAGCAAAGAAATTAAAATCAGTATAGTAATACACATACCTTTATTTTTGTTGGTAAAGTATTGTGAGCTCTCAGCATACCAGGGATCTCTCAAATCCTACCGTTTCTCAGCCAAGGAAGTAAAGTATAGAATTGATTCCAAATTACTTTTAAAAATTCAAAAATAGTTACTCTACAAAGGGTGTCTTCAGAACATAGCTGCTGCTTCAAAAGATGAAGATGAAGCCCTTAATTCCGATCCACACCACAGAAATCTCAAACCCTTTTAATACAATACAGTTTAATTTGAGGTACAATTTTGTTCCACTGAGGAAAGCTAAGTTATTCTGTAAATCACTCCAATAGTTCCAACTATAATGTGTCTACTCATTAAAAAAGACAGATTTAAGATAGAAAGAGTAGACCAGCTCAACACTACTTAATTGACTAAATTCAAAGTATAGCATATTGAATGGACATGTATTTTACAGCAACTTATTAACTGAAGCCAGACAATCTGCAGTTTCCACTGACGTTCAAAATAGGGCTACTTTCTCTCAGACAATCCCCAAATTGATAACGGTTGCATTTCTTCTAGTTCTTTTTAATTCTTGTAATTACAGAGATTTTGTTAATATCTTGATAGAGCTTCTTTAAGCTCTGTAACGGTACTTACAATATTCCTATAAATAACAGATATGCAAGCAACTAGGAGACACAGATTTGGATTAACTAATGATTTGGCCATAGCAGTACAAGAAAAACACAAGGAAGTGGCTTACAGGCTCCTATGCAAAGATTTTAAAATTCTTTGCATAGGGAAAGATTCTTCACTGACTGGAGGCTCATTCCTAGCATCAGCAAAATAACTATTTGTTTCCACCTTAAGAACAAACTAGCATATGAAGCCCCAACACTCTACTTAAACAACAACTTACTCCCCTATGATTCCGATCCAAAGTACCTTGGAGTAAAATTGAACAAGACACACTCCTACAATAGGCGTCCCCAGCCCCTATTGTAGGAGTGTGTCCCCAACCCACTATCGGTCGCCTGAAGCATCGAGCAAAGATGCACATTCCTCCATGATTGAGCAGCAGGTGAATGGATGCATACACACTCTATTTGTGCAAATGGCAAGAGCATGCCCCCACCATTCACACAGAACCATCCCCTCTCCGCCGCCCCCCCGTGCCCCCCCCCGGTGCCAGTGTGTAAACCCAAAGGTTGGGGAACTCTGTTCTACAAGATACACCTAGAGAATACAGTGGCAAAAATCAATACTAGAAACAACATACTCCAGAAATTGTGTAGAACTAAATGGGAAGCTTCAGCTGCCTCTGGTCATCACCATTAGGATTGGTCTACTCCCCAGCAAAATACTGTAACCCCTCTATGGCTTAACAGCTGCCATACTAGTCAGACAGACACGAGACTCAATGACACCATAGGGATTATAAGTGGCTGTGTTAAAAACATTTTGACTTGTTGGCTTCCAGTTCTGAGCCATAGAGCACCACCAGTTTTATAAAGACAAGATGCACTAATGAAAGAACATAGAAAAATTATAAACCACTCACTCCAACCAGTGCATGTCGGCCTTCCTCGTTTATCAACCGGAAGATTCAAATCTAGGAAGCCCCCACTCATAGCATCTGCTCAACAACTTTAACATTGATTCCCAGTGTAAAGCCAAACGGGTTATTGAATGCCCAGAGGTAGGCATATAAATGACCCCACAAAAAAGGTGTCAGGCATTGAACTACCACATCAGCAATGGACAATTCTCACCTTACATGGCATCTACCAGGACTCCCCGTATAAATGGGGCATAGTATCCTCCCTCCCTTAGTGTGACTGCGGGTTCCCATGTTAAACTGTAGATCACATCGTGACTGACTGTAAGATGAGGGTAAATACTGGTCCAGGATCTGATTTTTAAAATATAAATGAGGCTGCGCTTCAATGGTTAGATGGCCTAGAGATTGGTATTTAAAGGAACCTTGGTTCTACCTGAACGTCCTTTCTTGGTATTTTACAGGAGGGTCCAGGAATGGGATTCTCATGTCCTAATCTGCCCAGAGACTGAGTCATAACTTTAGCCACACCTCTCTGACTCTTCCTCCTTGGCTCCAATTTCGACGAGGACACAGCCAAGTAGAGATGAAGGTTATGCGATCTGGTGAGGAAAAGAAAGGAGGAAAGAAAGCTCCCCCTCACCCCACACCCCTCTTCCAGAGGTCTAATGATGGACCCAGGGTGGGGCCTGGACCCTTCTGCAAAATACCAAGAAAGGAACATTCAGGTAGGACCAACATTCCTTCTCCAGTATTGATCCCAGGGGGGTCCAGGAATTGGCTCTACCAAAGCCTATGTCCTAAGGGTGGGAACTGACTGGTCCAGAGTTCCCGCTGTCGTATGTACCCTTTGAAGCACTCTTCGTCTGCAGGATGCCTCAGCTGACACAAAGGCATCAAGTCTATAATGCCGTATAAAGGGCGATGGGGAAGCCCATGTGGCGGCTCTGCAGATGTCTTGGATGGGAGCCTGAGTCGCCCAGGCTGCTGAAGTAGCAGCATTCCTGCTGGAGTGAGCCATGATGACCCCCGGTGCCTCCTGACCCCGAGCCTCATAGGCTCATGCAATGGCAGAATGAAGCTAGCAGCCTATAGTGGATGAGTAATCCTAGCTCCCTTAGTAGAGTCTTGGAAGGAGACAAAGAGTGCCTCCAACCTCATGAAGGAAGCTGTGTGTTTGATATAAATTCGGAGAGCCCTCTGAGCATACAGTTTATGCCAAATGTTTTCCCTGTTGTGGGAAGGATCCAGGCAAACGTCAGGAAGTATGATTTCCTGAGCATGGTGGAAGGTAGAGTTAACCTATATTAGGGTGGAAGATACAGAGGTCCAATCAAACAGATAAAGCTCCCAGATGCGCCTAGCTGATGTTATAGCTACTAAGAAGAGCACCTTAAACGTCAGGAATTGGAGACTGACAGTTTTGAGAGGTTCAAAGGGTTCCCTGGTGAGGTCCTGTAGGACTGTGGTCAGATCCCAGCTGGGGAACCTATGAATGACTGGTGGCCTAAGGTTGGCCACCTGATAAACGTCACATTTACAGGAAACTATGCTAGATTTAACCTCCTGTCCCCAGTTAGCACTGTGGACAGTGCCGCTACTTGTGATCTGATTGTGGGACAGACCCCTGTGCAGCCCATCCTGCAGGAATTCTAGAACTTGCAGGATAGAGGCTGCCCTTGGGACTTTGCTAGCTACCTGGCACTAGCAAAATGAATGTGGTCCACATGGCATCATAGATCCTAGTCATGGATGGTTGCCTGGACGCTTCAATCGTCCTGATCACCCTGGAGGATGGATTGGTGTCCCTCAGAAGGTCCCTTTCAAGTGCCAGGTGGTCAACTGGAGTCACTGGCACGGGGAGATTTGCTCCCAGGGAATTCTCCAGGGCTTGGTTACAGAAAAATCCATGAGATCCGTGAACCAATGATGCCTCAGCCAGAATGGTGCTATTAGGATTACTTCTACCCCTCCTGTACTATCCATCTGAGGACCCCTGGGATTAGAGGGAGAGGGGAAAAGGCATAGAGCAGACTCTTGGGCCATCGGCAAGGAAGGGCATTGGTTTCCTCCATCCCCTGAGTTGGGAAGAGGAAAAGAATCTGGGTAGATGAGAGTTCACCAGTGTCACAAACAGCTTCACTTCTGGATGGCCAAACCTCTGGCATATCTGTCTGAACAGCTCGGGAAGCTATTGCCACTTGCCATGGTCCACCGTGGCCCTGCTTAACCAGTCCACTTGATGTTTTGCTTGTCCCAGGATGTGAGCGAGAAGAGATGTTTCTCCACCCAGATCCTCAGCCGATGTGCCTCAAGTGGGTCCCCCCTTGACGACTGACGTGTTCTCTTACTGCGACATTTTCTGTCAATATGAGCATGTATCGGCCTGCGACCCTTGAATGGAAGTGATGAAGTGCTAGATGGACAGCTCTCAGTTCTAGCTAGTTGATGTTGTGGGCTAAATCTGTTCTTGTCCACTGTCCCTGTGGTAGCTGTGATCCCAGTAGAGCCTGGGCCAAAAAGACTGGTGTCTGTGGTGAGGGTGAGTCTGTTGGGTTCCTTGAATGTGCACCCCTTAGTTAACGATGGGGACAACCACCAGCAGAGAGAGAGCACTACATGCGCCGAGACCTTCGTCCAGATGTTGGAAGCGCTGGTGCCCCTCCGTTGAAGGGGAGGAGGAACCACTGCAAAGTTTTGGCATGGGGGTGAGCCCAGGGCACAATGCCAATGCATGATATCATTTTTCCCGGGAGTTTGGAGAGAAGGATGACTGGGACTGTGCGCTCCTTGCGAATTTGAATAAGCAGACCTCTCAAACTCTCTATGTTATCTGGTGACAGGTAAATTTTCACTACTCTGGTGTCTATGAGGGCTCCTAAATGCAGGATTCAAGTCATGGGAACTAGGTGGTTCTTCTCGAAATTGACCAAGAAGCCATGTTCCTGTAGTGTGTGAAGTCAGGTGTAAGTCTCGATATGTCTATGCAGCTGATGCTGCCTGGACGAGGATGTTATCCAGGTAGCATTGAATTCTTACTGGAACAGCTCGGAGACACACAGCTAGAGCCGCCAGAACCTTGGTGAAGATCCTGGGCGCCAAGGCCAAACCGAAGGGCATGTCCCCCTATTGATAGTGTATCCCCCTGTAGGAGAACCGTAGGTACCTCCAGTGTTCTGGAAGAATCAATACATGCAGGTAATCTTCCGTCAGGTCTATAGAGCCTAGATAGTCCCCCTGCCTGATGCTCTCTAGGATGGATCTCAGGGAGGCTGTCTTGAACCTCTGGTAAGCCAGATAGTAATTTAGATCTTTGAGATCCAGAATTGCCCTCCACCACCACCACTACCCAGAACTCTTCGGAACCACAAAGAGGTCTGGAGTAAAAAACCCTCCGTCTCCCAGCCTCCGGGATTAGTTCGATGGCCTGGATGTCCAACAAATGGTGAATTGCAGCTCGCAGCTCACCTTGTAGTTGGAGACTGGAAAGGTTCTGAAACGGTTCGGGGGTATGGAGAGAAAGTCCAGTCTGAGGCCGAAACGGATACTGTTTAGGACCCAGGAATCAAAAGTGCTCCCCTCCCATAGATCCGCAAAAAGCACCAGGTGCCCACCTATGGGAGGACCCCGGAGTGAGTCACTTACCCATCTGGAAGGGACATCCGCTATTCTCTCGAAAGGGCCGCTTACACCTAGATTGGAACCTCTGATTGTCTCGGAAGGAGAACCAGAAGATATGTCTATCTCCTCTTGCAGGGAAATATCTCTGCCATCCTGACCTGTGGGACAAAAAGTCTGACTACGATAATAAGGTGTTGGGTGATGATCAGGACATCTGCGCTTGTCTTTATCGTCTATTAGGATAGGTTTCAATTATTTGCCAAATAGTGACCCTAATGAGTAAGGAGATGCTGATGAGTAAGGAGATGCACCACTTCGATTTGGCATCAGCCTGCCAATTACGAAGCCACAACAAATGTCTGGAGGTTTCAGAGGAGGCTAGGTCCCTGGATGCAAATTTTAAGGTGGCGCCAGCGGAAAGCTGTGTAGCTACGAGCAGCTTGTTCAGATCCTACTATAACCTGACATCCTGAATGGGGATCCTTTCTTGCAATTGCTTAATTCAGAGCACAGCCGTACAGTTAAAAAAGGAAGCCGAGGGTGCTGTCTTAACCGCCAAAGCCGCTGACTGGAAGGTCTTCCTAAGGGTCAATTTGGCTTTCTAATCCTCAGCTCTAAGACTATCGGCTAAGTCCCCAGTCACTAAAAATGCAAAGGTGGCGACAGCTACAACTGGAGGGTCAACCACTGGCAGTTGGAGATCTTGGCAAAATTCAGATTCTAAGTTGTAGAATTTCCTATCATTTCCTCCCAGATTAGGAAAGGAACCTTCTTGCTTCTTAACTACATCCCTAGGCAGTAGTGGAGCTGGGATGTCCTGTCTCTGTGTCATGGGCTCTGAGAAGAGTTCCCATCCTGTGCCTGAGCAGTAGCAGGTTGCTCCAAAGCTAAGGGGACTGACCCCAGCCTAGTGGTGGTTCTGGCCTTGTGGAGCAAGGATCTAAATAAATTGGGGGGGGGGAGAGCAGCATAAATTGGGGGGGATCTGGGAGCAGGTCTTCGTCATCTGATACATCATTTTCTCTTTCGTCCTCCTCATCCCAAATGGATCCCTCACTAGCGATGGATGGTGAATGAGATCTAGGCCTGCACTATTGGGATGGACCTGGTTGCGCCAGGAGTTGTCTTGGTGCCACCTGCATAGGCAGGGCTAGTGGTAACCCTGGGTTTCGTTGTTGAAGGCCCGATGCAATGCCATGAGAAATGGCTTGGGATATAAGTAGTTGCAGATGTTCTAGTAACTCAGGCATGGGACAAGGCTCAGGCCCAAGGTTAGCCGCTTGAGGTACCTGTGGAGCCAACTGAGGCATAGATTGCTCCTGATTCCACGTTACAGGAGCTGTGCACTCAAAGGGGTCCCCCTGAAATTCCCATGGATCTCTCGTGGAAAGAGGGGGGAAAGGGAGCTCATCCTGTCAGGAGATTCCTGGCTCTGATCCAGAGACTCCTGTGGAGAGGCAAGATCATTGATGGGTGGACAAATGGGTTGGCTTACTGACTGATGACAGCTAGGTCCAGCAGGCTCGCTCCCTCTGCTGTTCCACCCTAGCTACTTGCTTCTCAAGAGTCTTCTGTCTCCTTCTCTAATCCCTTTCAGTAGCTCTGGAAGTCCGGCTGGAAAGATTTTTCCCCTGCTGTTTGGATTTAGCTGCCTTGCTGGAGCTTTTGCTCCTGGGTGCCCTAGATGAGGCTGAAGAAGATGGACCTGGCTCCCTTGATAGTGAAGTGTCCGCATTTCGGGCCCCTTCTACTCACAGCTCGTTGTAACTATAACACTGGTCAGGTCATTGCGGCCCCTGAAAAGCTGAAACTGGGCCAGGGGGCACTTCAGGAAGGATGGCCAGGTGATCTGCTATTCAATCCCTTCCCAAAAACAGTGATGATAATAATAATAATAATAATAATAATAATAATAATAATAATAATAATAATAATAATAATAATAATAATAATAATAATAAATTAATTAATTAATTAATTATATTTATAAACCGCCCCCTCTCCCCAAAGGGACTCGGGGCGGTGAACAGGAAAATTAAAAAACCATCTAAAAACATACAATACACACAAATTAAAAACGAATTAAACTACCCTGTACAAAATTTAAAAACCATTAAAATTACCACCCATTAAAACCCAATAAACAATTTGAGAAAACAGACTGGGGCGAGAAGCGTAGATTAGGCCAAGCCAGCCTGATGAAACAAATAGGTTTTTACTTTTTGGCGGAAGGCGCGGAGGTCCGTAGTCGTTCTAATATCCGGGGGTAGGTCGTTCCAGAGGGTCGGGCCCATCACAGAGAAGGCCCTTCCCCTGGGCGTCGACCGCTGGCACTGCCTAGTGGACAGCACCCGGAGAAGTCCCTCTCTGTGTGAGCGAATCGGCCGAAGGGATGTATGGGGCAGGATACGATCCCGCAAATAACTAGGTCCTGTGCCATGGAGCACTTTAAAGATGATAACCAACACCTTGAAACACACCCGAAAGGCCACAGGCAGCCAGTGCAGCTTGCGCAGGAGTAGTGTTACATGGGAGTATCTAGTGACTCCCATAACTGCCCGCGCGGCCGCGTTCTGGACCAGCTGTAGTCTCCGGGTGCATCTCAAGGGGAGCCCCATGTAGAGAGCATTACAGTAGTCCAGACGAGACGTCACAAGCGCATGAGTGACCATGCGAAGGGCGTCCCGGTCCAATAGGGGACGCAACTGGCGCACCAGGCGAACCTGGTAAAATGCCCCCCTGGCCACAGCTGTCACATGGTCTTCTATAGACAGCCGGGAATCCAGGAGGACGCCTAAGTTGCGTGCCCACTCCACGGGGGCTAGATGTTCGCCCCCTATGGCCAGTGATGGCATCAACTGGTTGAACCGGGATGCCGGTAGCCACAGCCACTCAGTCTTGGACGAGTTGAGCTTGAGTCTGTTCCTCCCCATCCAGATCCGCACGGCTTCCAGACACCGGGACATCACTTTGACGGCATCGTTGGGGTGGTTTGGGGTAGAGATGTACAGCTGGGTGTCATCTGCGTACAGATGGTAATCTACCCCAAACCCACGTATGATCTCGCCCAGCGGCTAGGGCGTGCCGGAGCAAATTTTGTGTGAGCCAGCAAAGTTGCACCTCCAAAATGGCCGTTGGTAAGCGCATGGCACTTTTCGTGCTCAAACTGCTGCTCCGCTCATGAATGGAGCTTCGGCCCTTCGGGAAAAAAGGCAGTCACGATCCATGATGAATAGTGGACTCTGTGCAGTTGATGACTTGACTTCTAGATAGCTGCTGAGTGTCGTGTGGCTTCTTTACCCTCCATGTGGTCCACCAGCTCTCGGCTGCCGAGAGTCTCAGAAATTGCCTCACACAATTTTAGCCGCTACAGTTTTTACTCACAGGATTGAAATAGGAGGGTCCAGGAAGGGTAGGAATTGGAATGGAAGATAACGTATGAATGGAAAGAAGAGTCAGAGAAGCATGGCTAAAGTTACAGCTCAGTCTCTGGGCAGATTAGGACATGAGAATCCCGTTCCTGTACCCTCCTGCAATCAATACCGGAGAACCGAGATATTTTTAACATTTATATTTTATTGTTTTTTACTAACCTAAGTAAAAGATTAATATATATTGCTGGTCCATATATGATATGTGATATGCTAAATAAATAAATAGTTATTCAGGTGCAAGGTTAAGATTTCCAACATGCACTTTTTACTGTATAGGGTATTACTAAAATGAATGGATCTCTTACACTCATTTATAACTCTGGGTATTCAGAAAGAAAGGATGCAAAAGAATATGATCCTTTCAGTAAACAGACACCAAGATAGAAAGCTTGGTACACAGTACAGAGGAGAAATTGTTAAGGATCTAGTCAGCTTGTAAAAATACAATCCACACTATGCTGCCAAAACCAACTGAAAGCCTGATTTATCAAACACTCTTGCACAGCCAGCTTTACAATTTCCTTTTAAGCATTTCTTCCTTCTCTCCCAACCTCAATAACAACTATTGGCTGCTATTCTAGTGATTCAAAGGATGCACTATAAAAATATAACATCAGTGACAGAAATCCCTGATAAAGGTTTCTTCTGACCAGCTACATTCAAGAAAATAGCA
Organism: Rhabdophis nuchalis; assembly: GCA_039707465.1. NCBI lineage: Eukaryota > Metazoa > Chordata > Lepidosauria > Squamata > Natricidae > Rhabdophis > Rhabdophis nuchalis. The sequence continues at coordinate 196,233,122 of CM077646.1, forward strand.
CTACTATGTTCACCTTAAGCAAACCATAGGACAAATATTGAAGGCGTACATCATTATTCACTTCAAAACACACCACCTGTTTCAAATGAACTTCCTGTAGGGCCTTTTATGCAGATGTTTGCAAGTATGCAAATAGCTGATCCTATGCAAAGGAAGTATGGCATTGTAATCTCTGCAACCCTGTGGACTTCAAATAAGAAATATTCAGTAAAATAAACACCTATATGATCTTTAGGTTACACTGCCCTGTAGGGTAACTTGATTCATCCATTACATTTTTGTGGATCCAACTTCTTACTCACGACTTTGGAAATTGCCCTTATCAAGCAGAGAAAAACTCTTTCCTGAGCTGAGTAAATGCCTCTACCACTGGATATTCAATCACCATATCATATTTTTACATATATTTATTAGAGTTTTATACTACCAGACTCAAAACACAAATCTGCAATAATACAATAGGCACGATGGTGATTATTCACTTCCCAAAGGCCTTCTCAAATAGCTCGGTGTTTAATAGCTTCCAGAAAATCAACAATGATGCTCTTAATATGATTTCTAGAGGGAGGTACTCTATAATACGGGGGCTGCAACTGAAACGTTTGTGAGCCCTCGCCCTTTCCACTTCATGTATTTGGGAGACCATTAAGAAATGTTGGTAACATGTGTGGACTGGGCCGTTCAGGTGGGCTGCTTCTGTGCAGAAAGTGTGTCCCTGTAAGTACTTCAGTGGGTAAGCCATGTAGAGCTTTTTAAGTCAAAACCAGCAAACTGCACCTAGAAATCTACTGACAGTCAATGAAGCGCTCGTGACATCTCGGCTGGATTACTGTAACGCTCTCTACATGGGGCTCCCCTTGAGGTGCACTCGAAAGCTGCAGTTAGTGCAGAATGCGGCCGCGCGGGTGGTTATGGGTGCCTCTAGGCAAGCCCACGTAACACCTCTCCTGCGCGAGCTGCACTGGCTGCCTGTGGCCTTTCGAGTGCGCTTCAAGGTGTTGACCACCATCTTTAAATCGCTCCATGGCTCGGGGCCTAGCTATATACAAGACCGCCTCCTGCCCCATACATCCCTTCGTCCGGTCCGCTCCCACAGAGCGGGCCTACTCCGGGTGCCGTCGGCCGGGCAATGCCGGCTGGCGACACCCAGGGGAAGAGCCTTCTCTGTGGCGGGCCCGGCCCTCTGGAACGACCTACCCCCCGACCTTCGCACTACCTCGGACCTCCGCCTCTTCCGCCAACGTCTTAAGACGTATTTATTCCAACAAGCCGGCCTAGGATAGCCCCCCGCGTCTGACTTTTAAATATAAATTATAATTTGATTATGGTCTTAATAAACGGGTTTTAGCACGGGTGAATTAATTTAATATATTTTTAATTGATGTATATTGTATTTATGGTTTTATATAATGCCTGTGCGCCGCCTTGGGTCCTAACAAGGAGAAGGGCGGGGTATAAATTTAATAAAATAAAATAAATAAAATAAATAAGAGACTGCAAAAGAGAAACTCTATTATAGCCCCTTTGTTTGCTGATATAATGAGTCACCATTTTTATATACGTTGCTATACAGTCTTTAGAGGTAGCTCTATGTAGAATGCATGTAGTAATCCAAACCCATAGTAATAAAAGGATGAATCACTGTGGCTTTGATGTAAATATAAAGATAAGGCATAACCATGATAACAGATAAATCTAGCCCTGGCTTTGCTTTCTTCTGAACTTTCAACTCTACGCTGTTAAAATGGCTCACTAATTCAGTATTGCATCCCCACTACTCATTTTTGCAAGTATAAGTTTTTTCTACTATATATAGTATTTAGCCCCAGACAGGAAACTCATTTCTATCCAAACATTCCAAAGGCAATGCTTTTTTTTTTTAAAGAAATGTATGCTCACCATAAATAATGTTACATAAGCTTATAGTATTACAGGCTCACTTGAGAACGGCATCTGTTATTTGAACAATCGTTCCAGAATATCCTGGTCAATGTTATTCTTTTTTTTATTATATAAATTTTTTATTTATTCTTATAAAAAAATAAAATCATACAAACATAATTTTAAACCTATTGCCGTCACAGCGCGAGAAGGCATAACATTTTAAAAAAACCAAACTTAACATTACCGTCATAATAATAGGCCTAATATTTAACACCAACATTTACACTATATACAGCCCATCTAGTCAACGTACCTACTTCATCAATTCTTATTCGTCCTTTAATTTCTGATTAATATTATTTACCAATATCTGATTTAAACATATATTATTGCTTCAGTTATTATTATTCGGTCGTACCCGTACCCAATTATACCACCTCTTCCACGAGTTGTAGAATTCTGAGTCCTTTTTCCCTTTAATTAATTTTGTTAATCTATCCGATTCTGCGCATTCATTAATTTTATTTATTACTGCCCTATCCATTGGTATTTGATCACTCTTCCATTCCTGGGCAAATGCCAATCTTGCCGCAATAATTATGTGCAACCCCAAAAACCATATCTCCATGTTGATATCTGGGGGTTTGAGTCCTAACAGGAAGGTTTCAGGTTTCAAATCTAATTGATGTTGGGTGATTTCTATTAACCACTGCCTGATTTTTTCCCAGTATTTAATCGCCATTGGGCAAGTCCACCACTGATGGAAATAGGTCCCCTCTCTGTGACCACATTTCCAGCAATTAGGCATGGTCCCAGGGAACATTCTGGCAAGTCTTGCCGGGGGTAAATGCCACCGATATATCATTTTATATGTATTTTCCTTATACGAGGCCTGGTCAATGTTATTCTGATATTACAATTTTTGAACTAAACCTGAAAAGAAATGTTAATGGTTACCTAGTACATCAGTAACTGATGTTAGTTCCCAGAACGTACATTTCTCAAGTCCTTACTGTGGGCCCAACGTGGCTTCAGAACACTTTAGCAGCTTCAAATGGCTTTTTAACTTCAGGCTTTCCTGGACATGAACAGCCTGACTACAATGATCCATGCTATCAACATGTTCTGTGCTGTCACCAGATTATCCTTTAATTTCACAGAATTCAGCTACAGCAATTCTTGTCAGTTTGTCTATACAAAGCTGTATTAGAATCCTGAAGCATATACTGTAACCTGGTTCTTGCAGCCATGTTCATTTCAAAATATTTGTATGTATATACAAAAGACTGGGTGTCCCTTTGAATACAGGTAGAACTTGAGACTATTCAAAGTTCAAAGTTACAACGAACCAGCAAAAGCTACTTATGACCCAGATTCAAAATTCCAATGTTACATGACTGCATTTTGGGCACTCAGCAACCAGCTTGCATTTACAGTCATTTGCAATGTTCCGCAGTCATGTGACCACAGTTTAGGGCATTTTTGCTGGAAACTGGAAACATTTTTCACGAAAACGGGGCCGTTTTTTTTTTCTTTAAAAAAAGGGCATGCATAGCCTTTAGGAGGCTTATAGAGTGCTCCTGAGGGCTTGTGGGGGGGGGTAAGGGGGGGAGGGAGGAGAGAGACGAGCAAAATCTGGCCTGTTTTTCGCTCATTTCTTGCACCCAGATTTTCAGCCTCCAGGAAAAAGGTGTGTCTTATACTCCGAAAAATATGGTATTTACTTTTGGTTTCTGTCAAAAAGCACCTCATAATGAACATAGCTTAACAACCACTTATACAAGATTATACTATTGGGCATGGTCATGTGGTAATCTGCTTTACAGACATCACACAAACATAATTCCATGCTCAATTATGGTCGTAAGTGAAGAACTGCCTGTATCTTCCCAGATAGCATAAGTGAATTACAGATTTCTTTTTTTTTAAAGTAACAGTTAATTTTTACATGCCTAAGCAGTCTAAATTGGAGTACGTTGCACTTTAAAAATAAAATAAAAATAGATGGAAAAACTCTCATTTAAGCGCCAAATGCTGGTAGTTCTTGCTTATTGACTGCACATTAAGTAACTGTTGTTGTTTTTAAAGTTACAATGGTACTGAAGAAAAGAGAATTACAACCAATCCTCAAAGATGCGGCCATCACAGTGTCCCAATGGTCATATATTTGTGATTTAGGCTTTTGACAACTGATACGCTCTTACAATAATTGCCAAGTTCTACAGTCACATGATCGTCTTTTGCAACTTAGAAAATGTGATTTTAAAAGGAGCATGTTGAAAATGTAAGTCTCTTATTATAGACATTAGTTCTCCCAACCAAAAGAAGTCTATAATTCAAATATTTGATGAAAATGTTAAATGAAATTAAAAAAATAATAATTAAGGAAATGTCTTAAAAAGAAATTTCTAACCTTTTTGATAGTGATTCATAGTATTTCCATGCAAAAATTTCTATCTCATACCTAGTCTGGCTGTTACAATGGCACTATATTAATTCTCACTAGGCACCAGAATCAATGTTTACATTTCACACCTGCCCAAGCTGCCCAAGCTGGCAAGAGAGGAAGTCTACATTTTCTTGTGTTTGTGGCCAAGATCAAAATTTTAGACACGTGGAATATTTTCCAGCAATAACCTAAAGCCATTTTCTCATTTGCAACCTCTTAAAAGTCCCAGGTTCCAAAAGAACAATCTCCTAAATGTTGGTATGCCCTTCTCGAGCTTAGCATTATAGAAGTGAACACAAGAAACATGCGTCACACATGCAGGCAGAGGTGTCAAAACAACCCAGTAGGACTGTTCTAAATTAGAAGTCAAATTTACCACCTCCTTCCATTTGAACCTTTCAGGGACAAGCAATAACATTTAAATGACCTTCTCTTCACATCACAATTAAGCTGTCCAGTATAAACACAGACTGCTACAAATTATTATTTTAAATACATTTCAAGTACAAAGGCAATGAGGAAACGATGATGTAAGGAAAAGAAACAACAGGTAAAAGAGGCAAGTGGAATTTTCAGAAAGAGTGATCACAAAAGGTGTATCCGTTGAGGTAGCCACAAATTACACTGCTGACAAATAATTTCAGTCCAGGTAACGTTCAGCTGTGTTGCCTAAAGAAAACATGCATTTTTGCTTAAAAAAACACCAATAATTAAGGCATTTCATTATTACTTTTAAGCCTTGCAGGTTTTTTTGGTTTAAAAAGCATTAAAGCATCATAGTGTAAACAAGTAGATAAAGCAGTAAGCAAACAAACATATTAAGTGTATTAGAACAGATCCCTGAAGTAAAATCAATAATGTAAAGTCTCAGCTGAATTATGCCCACGTGTGCCTTCAGCAGAATACTAGAGACATCTAGCACCTAGCTATCTTTTGAATCAATATGTCACTATTTATTTTAGTAAATTCCAGCTGAACTATTGTAACATTCTAGAACAGATGGAGCTAGCCTGAAAAGCAACACAAAATTTTGTGCACCCCTCTAAAGAAGGACAACCCATAAACAACCCACATTAGCAACCCACAAAAGCCAAAATGCTTTCATTTAAGAAATAAAACTTTAAATTAAAAAATTTATTAAGTAGAGCAGTATATTCACTTTCCTTGATGAATATTATAGACAGTTTTATTCAGAACCCAATCAGCCCCCATTCATTTTTAAATTAGTAAAGGTCAGTAGTTTGAAATATGCCCTTTCATTAATCATTTCCTCTCACATTAACTGCTAACCCTTTAATTACCCGTTTCCTCTTTGCAATCAAAAGAAATTTCAATATTCATTAAGTATCTTCTCTTTTTTTAATGCAACCACATGTTCATAGAGGAGGGGAAATAAAAGCACTAGTGTACAAATAAGTTAAATAAATTATTCACAAATCATAACATTCATCAGATGGATCAATATTTTACCATCCATACTGGGTAAGTTGGTGTAGCATTTAATAAAATAAAATAGTTTGATGAAGAGAAGGACCAGGGGAGACATGATAGCAGTGTTCCGATATCTCAGAGGGTGCCACAAAGAAGAGGGAGTCAAACTTTTCTCCAAGGCACCTGGGGGCAGGACAAGGAGCAATGGGTGGAAACTAACCAAGGAGAGAAGCAACTTAGAACTAAGGAGAAATTTCCTAACAGTAAGAACAATTAACCTCTGGAACAGCTTGCCTCCAGCAGTTGTGAATGCCCCAACCCTGGAAGTCTTTAAAAAGATGTTAGACAGCCATTTGTCTGAAATGGTATAAGGTTCCTGCCCATGCAGGGGGTTGGACTAGAAGACCTACAAGGTCCCTTCCAACTCTGCTATTGTATTGTATAAAATAAAAACACTCAAATGTAAATCTTTCCTACCCCACAATGTTCAAAGAGGTAATATAACATAGCCATATTAACAGATTGATGACAAAGGCATCCTAAAAACGAAGTTTCCGCCTTTTTGATAAAATGATCCCATTTTATGACATAACTTAAGTTACACCTTAAATGTATCTATAATATTTCATTTACTTCTGAGCCATGTTAATAAAGATTAAATTAAAATCCCAAATATCCTTTTTTTGACTTTAAACTCCTTTGAAATCTATGAAATAAGCTTTCCTATATTCCTCCTAAATATAATGAGATGTGCATGGTTTTTTATTCACTGAATAAAATACTGGGAATATAAAATAGGGCCATTTTTTGATAATGAAACAAACATTGAAATTTCCATCCTAAAGGAATCCACTTAATTTTAATCAGCAGGTGTAAGGTTTCTTTTGGACACTTGTGAAACTAAAGCACTTATTTGTGAAATTACTTAACTTTTAACTTTTTTGGGATTTACGTAACTTTTTAAATGCTGAATACAATGTCCCATCACATTTTTAAAAAGTTGCATAGGTGTGATATTCAAAATATTGGAACAGTTATGCATCTGGGACACATTACACCTCCCCTTCTTCAGTAAACAATTTTTATAAGGAGTCTTATAAATATCAAATGGAGTAGTCATAGAACTTCTTAAATTTCCACATAAAGTTACCACTGTCTGGTAAGAATTCTCAAGATTTATCTTTAATTTGGTACTGGAAGCCTTTAACTTATTAAACAAACATTTGGTGTATAATTATGGCTGGAAATAAGCCTGAAATATATGCAGATGTAAGATAATATTTTAGTATTAAACATGATACATCAAAACTATATTATTCAGCAGTTCAGAAATGTATCTGGTTATGTAGTTAATTGGGCTAAACTCTAAGATATTAACTCCCAAAGGCTTTGCTCTCTGTTGAAACATAATAAAAGTGGTTTTAAGTAAATTCCTTTAAATTTTGGCAAATAATCATTTCAAAGAAACTTTCTTCATTTACAATGTATACTTATCTAAAGTTTTTTTTTTAAATCACACATGGTAATCAGTACAGGCAGATTGTTAAGACTCCCTATGAATTTATACAAAAATGTAATTTAATTAAAATGAATATTGCTTCCAGGTTGCATTTACTTGGTGGTACTTTCTATGTCAATACTTCTACACTTTTTTAACGGGTTCGTGAAATATTAAGAATTTATTTATGGCAAGAATATGCCTCTTAGTTTTTTAAAATCTAAATTACAGTTATTGTAAAGCAAAAGTGATTTAGTTTCTCAGATTTTCAATTTTATGCTGCGCGGAATGTGTCTTGATTTCCCTTTGGAATGCAGGTGATCAAATCAAAATCCATTACATCCACAATAATAAAATAATTAAATGATCCCAGTAATATCATAATAGGAGCTCAATTCCAATTTTAGGTATAGTGATATAATGTATTAAAAGCTAGAAGGCATATTTAGAAAATGTTGGAAAGAAAGTATAATTTTATCCCCCAATTCATACAACATATTTACACTCTGGAATAATCCCAGTCTAAAAATAGTTAAATTTGCTGGAATGTGGGAGAGGGAATTAGAAGACATGGACTGCTAACAGTAGCACTACTCTAAATTAATTTATTACACAAATAAAATTTTCAGTTATTATGAGTTATTACTTGAGGAATTTAGACTATGTTAAACAGAAAATAGCAATGTATTCAATTAAAATACCTCTTAAATTCAGTTTCGTGTGATACAGTGGCTGCACTTAAAATTCCAGAACCAGTACTTACATTCAAACCTTCATAATTTTTTTATAAACTTGTAAAGTTTATTATAAAATGTGTATTATTTTTAAAAACAATGGAATAAAGGAACTAGAATAGCGTACATTATCAATGACAAAACATTTGAAAAAATATTAATTATACACCATATGATTTTAAGAAGACAATTTCAACAAAAGCTTTTTTTGGAATCTATTATATTCTTCAGAAAATATTTGAAAAATACTAGTTTCCAATTACAATATTCTATCTATGAATAAGGGAATACTTACCTATTTCATATAGTCTTCCTCAATTAATACAATTATATTTTAATATCACAAGTTAATATAATATTACAATGTTCATTCTAGTTTAAGGATATAAATGTGCTTTTGGAGTGTATAACATTTTATATGAAATATGAATTTATTGTGTATGAGAGGTAGCAAGGAAATATTTAATACTGACAGGACAGATTTACTTCATGTTTTACTAAATGTTTACAATCATGGATTACAGATCTAATCTCATTTCTTTTTGTGAACTGGTATTTTCTCCACAACTCTTTGAGATGGGTTAGGCTGAGAGAGAATGGCTGGCCTAAGGTCACCCTTAACCACTTGACCAAATTAGCATACATTTATACATGATACTATTTAGTATTACATGTGCCTTGGGTCACATTATTTTACTTAATGCTTCTTTTCAATATACCCAGCAACCAGACAGTGAACTAGAATAGAGAGAATAGTTTGTCAAAAGCTATGCAGCAACTTTGTGTCTGAGGTCCACAATCTGCATGTTTCCAGATTGCCTAATAACAAGCATTCTGAGATTGCAGGTTCTTAATCCATAGAGGACTCTCCTGAAATATCAACTAAGATGCCAAAAAACATATGGCTTAGGGCCCAGATATCTACAAAGCTATCTACTCCCAATTCATTCTGCCTATACAATAAGGTTCACTCCACATCCCTTCATTGAATCATCTATAGAGACCAATGACTTGAGCCTTTTCTATTACAGCTCCAGTTCTTTGGAATAGCTTTATGATGATAGTTACAATGCTGTTGCTTGTTTTTATTATTTTATTTTACCATAAGAATAGAATGTAAGACCCCTGCTGGATTGGAGAAGCACATAAAATTCAATAAATTCGTATATAAGTAGCACTTGATGACATTTCCATCAGGAAAATGTACATGATAATTAGTAACATGTATTAACAGATGGGTCACTTAGCAAAAGAGATTACCAGATTTGAACAACACCAGATGAATTAAGCAATATATTCTGTTTAACATGCTGGGAGTTTCAGATTCTTGATATGGATGGGTGATATAAACAAAGATGGATAAATGTATATAAATAGAAATATTCTACATTAAAAAAAATCAACACAAAATCTTCTAAATGTTACTAAGGATTGAGCAATGGGAGAGTTGGTGTAAAAGTATTGGTTTGGTAACACTCTTAATGCATAGATTAGGGCACTGCTGTTCCTAACAAAAACCATCAAGCACTCAATACTGTCCTAAATAATTCTCACTTTAGTGACCACAACTATGACTACATTATTAAAGCTTCACTATTTCTAGCTATTATCTTTATTAGCTTACTTTAAAAAAAATCAAAATCTAAAGACCAAAAAAAGTTGGTTTGACATTTTAGGAAATACACATCCTTCCAGGTGGAATAGAGTCTAACTATATTCAAAGGAACATTATACTAAATTGATTTAAATGTAACATTAAATGATGAAATATTTAATCATAATTAACTAAAGTCCTAAAAGCAAGGTAGACATGATCTACTTATCATAATCTACTTATCATGATATGTAAATTCAGTCAAAACATAGGTTATGTTTTACCCTGGCTTTGCTCTGACAGAGTTTTATTAAAAGTTAGGACAATACTTTTATGACGATTATGAATATTTGTATAGATTAATTTGAAATGAATGCAATTCATTTGGTATATACCAAATCTCTATCAATATATTCTGTCTTCTGTTTATTCTCTCCCAATCTGCTAGAGTGGAACGGCAAAAAATATTATTCATGTAGCACTTGAAGGTATGAAAAGACGTAACAACCACAAAAGAACGATGTATCTCATTTTGAAACACAGCATTAAGGAAAACTAGTGAGAGAAAAGTGGTCTGTTAATTAATCACTAACTCAAGAAGCATTCTCTAACATCATAGTCAAATTATAATTTGTTTTTTTACAGTAAATAAGCAGCTCTTCTGGTAAAAGGCATATATATAGCTTTCAGAACTATGTATAAGCTACCGTAAATGAGCAACAAAGTAATTCTTACAGCATGCTATCACAGGAAATATTATATCTGGATTACTATTACTGAATATATAAGATTTCTAAGGATTAGGATCTATGTAAGAACAGTGGCTCTAGACCAGTGCTGGCGAACCTATGACACGTGTGCCACAGGTGGCACGCGGAACCATTTTGCAGGGCACGTGATGCGTTGCCCTGTCAGCTGGCCAGCGCGCATGTGTGCGCTTGGCCAGCTGATTCAGCCATTTTTCGCCCTCCCCAGGCTTTATAGGAGCCTGGGGAGGGCAAAAACACCCCCCACATCCCCAGAGGCCTCCTGAAGGTCCCTGAAGGCTCTGGAGGACTAAAAATGCCCCTACGAGCAAACTGGAAGTCACTTCCAGTTTGCTCGTAGGGCCGTTTCTAGTCCTCCAGAGGGCCTCCGGGGGGGGATGGCAGGGGGGGCTGTTTTTACCGTTCCCAGGCTCCTATAAAGCCTCTGGAGCCTGGGGAGGGCGAAAAAAGCATGTAGAAAATGGGGGGAGCGCCTGTCATGCGCACTGGGGACGCTCACACTGCAATATGGGTGCGGCACACCCACACACAACCCCCCTGCATTCCCCCCCTTATGGCACTCAAGTCTAAAAAGGTTTGCCATCGCTGCTCTAGACCCTGGACTGGGACAAAGAGCCTAAAAGACATAGAAGCTCACAGGCTGACACTATCTCATAGCCCAATCAAGGAGGAACTTTTGTTGAGGTGAATTTTTGGAAGTGGCTGAAGGCGGCAATGATGTTACTTTAATAAACCCAGCCAGGATTTTCAGAGGCCATCTTTGGAACAAAATTAGAGGTTAATCCCACTTTTTAGCATTTTCCTGTTGAAAATGGGAGGGGAATTACTTCCCCGTTTCTTAACAATGTAATGTCTAAATTCAAAAGCATGATTTTTGAGCATTCCAGGAATGATGCCAATTATAAACATGCAATAATTTGGCCATTTTTCAGATAAATGATTAACAACTGTAGGATTGAATCAATAGTATATTTTTCCATGGATCCAGATATTTTTAAAAAGTAAATAAAATTAAATAAAAATGTAGCATCATTAAATGTTTTAGTTTAAAATGTATGACTTTTGACAGCATTATTGCAAAATTAGTTGATGAAAGGTAAAAGATAAAGGTTCCCCTTGCACATATGGGCTAGTCGTTTCCAACTCTAGGGGGCAGTGCTCATCTCTGTTTCAAAGCCGAAGAGTCAGCGCTGTCCAAAGACGTCTCCGTGGTCATGTAGCTGGCATGACTATATGCCAAAAGCACACGGAACACTGTTACCTTCCCACCAAAGGTGGTCCCTATTTTTCTACTTGCATTTTTACATGCTTTCGAACTGCTAGATTGGCAAAAGTTGGGACAAGTTACCGGAGCTCACTTTGTTACGCAGCGCTAAAGATTAGAACCGCTAAACTGCCGACCTTTCTTAGCCACTGAGCCACTGCATCCCATTCTGTTGATGAAAACCTACACTATTTATTCTTGCTCAAACAAACTAAGGTGTTAGTCATCATCTTCAAAGCGCTCCATGGCTCGGGACCTAGCTATCTGCGGGATCGGATCTTGCCCCATACATCCTCACGGCCGATTCGCTCCCACAGAGAGGGACTTCTCCGGGTGCCGTCCACTAGACTGTGTCAGCGGGCGACGCCCAGAGGAAGGGCCTTCTCTGTGGCGGGCCCAGCCCTCTGGAACGACCTTCCCCCCGACATTAGGATAACTACGGACCTCCGCTCCTTCCGTTTAAAATTAAAGACACATCTTTTTCCCCTGGCCGGCCTTGGGTAGTCTCTTTTAAGGTTAGGGGTTTTAGGGGTAGTTTTAGTTTATGGGTTTTTAGCGCAGGATTAATTTAATTCATTTTTAATTTTGTATTCTGTCTGTGGTTTTAATTGTATTTTTAAGTGCCTGTGCCCCGCCTCGAGTCCCTTTGGGGAGAGAGAGCGGGATATAAAATTAAAAATTATTATTATTATCATTATTATTAATATTACTCTAAAATATCAATAAATCGCAACTTTTTTCAAAGTAAACTATATATTGTATTATGTTTACTGCACTCCATTTTAAAAGTTGGTGACCCAGGGTTATTTATGAGATGGTTAGTTTATTTATGAATTAAATAAATAAATATATGAATACCAGACACCTAATAGTTACTGGTATCTAGGTGGTGGCATCCAAACTTTAGAATGTCCTTTACAAGTGATATTTTATTTCACCACGGTTCCTTTTGTTTTGAGCCAAATTGAAATACTGTTCCCTGAGGCATTTTAAATATTTCATTTAATGTTATCAAATTGCTGTTTTCCTAACTGCATAATTTCTATAGCTCAAGTTATAATTCTAATATTACTATACTAAATTTAGATTTTAATAATTTTCTATAAACCTCTTTAAGACTTTGTCATTGTCATATGCTGAAAATTAGCAACTTTCTCAAATAGTAATGCAGATGAAGCATACATTGTTAGCTAACATGTTTGATAAATAACCACAACACACAGTACAGGGGCTACATTTTTTAGAATGTTTTATAGTCCTTAATACCAACTAAAGCCACAACAAAAGGTGCCAAACATTATAATACTATTCCAGGAACTCACATAAACTCACCCACATTGGCATAAAATTGTCAAAAATATATTTTTTCTGAAAGAATAAAAGTTGTAAAACAAAAATACAATAAGCGCTCGAAACCAATGTTTATGATAAGGAAGATATAGGTAATATAGTACTTGATTTTCATATACTGATAGCTAGGATTCTGAAATTAAATTCTAGTTTGGGTAGCAGGATAAGAAGGGGTAGATCATACATCCATTAGAGTTACAGAAGACTATCAAATAAACAAGATCAGACATTTAGTGTTATAGGTTACTTGGGACAGAAGTGTTACAATATAATAAATAATTGTTGTAATTGATAAGATAGTACTAAGATCATACCAAATAATTGGTAGCGAAAATTAAATAACTGGTGAAAATGCCACAACTTTAAAGCATCTTTTTCCAGACAGAACTCTTTAGATATGTCCAATTAAAATTCTCATATTTTGCTAGCATTTCCTATGTTGAGATAATGGTAATTTAGTCCAAAGATCATCAACAGGGCTCATAGGCATGACATCTACAACATCACTAGAAGGCACTCAGGCACCTTCAAATTATATAAATAACACAATTAGCTAAAATAAGGTATTGTTATGATTTGGGGAATTTTTATTAAAACTTTTAAAACACATTTGGCAGTTTAAGCAATGCACAAAATTTCATGACGATAACCACTACATAACAAGGTTACTGATCCCTAATGTTGTTTTGAAAATACCAGATTGAAGAAAGTGCATTACAAGATTAATAACAACAAAGCTCAAGTGAAAGTAGAAAATGAGCATCAATGGAGCACTACAAAAAAATTGATACAAATAGATGAGAGCAAAGGTATATAATTAAGTATCAGATCATCCTACTGTAACTCTCCAGACAGAAAATGGAAGAGGGGAAAAGTTGGGGTTGACTCTAAGAGCAGTACTAGATTTTTGTTCTTTGGTGGATTCTGAGCAATCACCCTTCACCTAATCTTCCACACTGAAATAACCAAAGACCAGTAGAAGAGTAAAAACAAGTTCTTTAATGTGAACACAAGATATTAATCAGAATAGTGATTGTTATTTCTAACTATCACACATTTAATTATCCTTGCCAAGTAAAGGAGTGGAAAGGAAGCATGAATTCTGCTCCTCCAAGGGGCACTACCATCTTCCCTTTCTTACCGCTCTTTTTATTAGGATGAAAAGTCTGCATCTCTGATAATTCAATATAGGTAGTCCTTGATTTACAACCATTTATTTAGTGAGCCTTTGAAGTTACAATGGAACTGAAAAGTGACTTACGACCATTTTTCACACTTGCAGTGTCCTAGGGTCATGAGATCACCTTTTGCGACCTTCTGACAAGGATCGTCAACGGAGAGGCCAGATTCACTTTACAACCGTGTTACTAATTTAACAACCGTGGCGATTCACTTAACAACTGTAGCAAGGAAAGTCGTAAAATGGGGCAAAATTAACTTAATAAACATCTCACTTAACAATTGAAATTTTGGGAACAATTGCTGTAAGTCGAGGAGTATCTGTAAACCTTAAGAAGAGATGAAAGCAACTGCCCCTACTCTCTTATTTACCTATCAGGATGGGACGAGTGACAATTGCAAAAAGTGAAGGTTGCTAATCCCATTTAGTTACCTATCTAGTTGAATGGTCTTGCATGCTCAAGATTTCTCCTTGCACCCAAAGACCCAAAACAAATGAGTTTCCATCTCTGCTTCTTTGCCTCACCGTCTGCTATTTACACTAGCTAACTTCCATCCCACTGTGACTCTGTGTCAAATGAGCAGGCAAAAGGTTGCTGTCCATGCACACAACAGCCACCTTGGCTCATTTGCCTGTATCCTTATATCTACGAGAGGCCACCATAGCTAGGAATGAGGCCCAATTTCTCCTGCTGCATAACCTGGGGAAAAGGAGGGCAAAGGAGGGCTCCCGCCCACAGGGGAGCACAATGGAACCCAATCCTCCCTGCAGTGCAGCCCATGGAGAATACCATGCCATAACTTTGTCCAGTTTCTTGCCTTTTGCGCCCATTCGTTATCATGGGGCTGCCTGGAAGGAGAAGAATCTTCCCCCCTAAAAGCATATTACCAAATGTTCCCGATATCCAGGAACAACAGCTTGAGGAAAAGGACACCCCAAGGAAGTTGGTGGGATCAGCTGCAGGAAGGTAAAGCTGCATGGACCACACACAGCTTGGGGCCTAGAGGCTGGGGAAGATGGTCAGCACCACGAAGAGTCAACCGGGGGAGCTGACACCAGCCAGAGATCACCAAGGAACGGCAAGTCACCTCTGACCTTAAGCCCACCCCCCTCTCTTCAGGGGGCACGCCCATGCCTTCCTCACCCACTCCTCCTCCCCTCGTAGGCAGGAGGAGCAGCCCCTCCCCTTGCTGGGCAGAGGGGATTGCTGTGACGCACTCAGGGGCCCTGGGCGCGCAGGAGAAAAGGGGAGGGGAACCCACGAGCGGAAAGAAACCAACGGTCGCATCACGGCCGCGCATCCTCTCCACCCTCGGAACTGCTTCAAATGGTCCCGTCTAGGCCCCCCGTGCGAGGGATTTCATGGCCCGGCCCAGGTCTTCCCCACCCCCTTTCCTCGGGTCACTCACAGTCTCTCTTCATCTCCGCTCGGCGCCGCCGCCATTTTCTTCGCAGCGAAGAACCCGCGGGGGGGGGGGGAGGGGGAAAACCGAGCCGGAGAGGAAACCCGGACAGCCAGGCTCCGCCCACCTCGCTGCAATTGGATGTTGGGGCCCATCACTCACGTCTCCATCGCAAAACGATTGGTCGGTGTTTCTCTACACGGGCGAGGCTGCCCTGCTCTTGGCGGCCGTTAGAATTGGCGGGAAGCGCTGTCAGTTACAACGATACGAAGTGGGCAGGGGACAAATTCTCACTCTGTTTCTGATTGGCTCGTGCGGGTTGTTTGTCTATCGATAGGCCCGTTGGCTTATCAGTCACTGGACAAAAAGGTGGTACGGAATCGCGGGCTTAAGGATTTTGAAATGTAACGGGTCTAACGGTTTTTTTTTTAAACTGCTTCAGTAGTTTCTCCGCTGTGAGCTCCTAAAAGTTCTTTGTTATTTAGCGTTAAAAGGAAGTACTTTATACCGAGAAGGCAGTCCCATCAGTGCAGTGTATCCAAGGTCATGATTCTCAACTGACTACCTACCTGGTCCTGATTACAAAATAACTAAAGCCAGAATGACTCCGGGCGACTTTACCTGAGGGGATAAAGCAGCTTTCTTGGTTTGGTACAAAAAGTGGTTTTTCATTCCATTGTAGGATTATTATTATTTTTTACATCAATGCGGGGCTATCTAATACCTTCAAAAACAACAGTGTCAATTCCACTATGCAGCCTCACAATATCATCACATTGTCATATGAAGGTTATCTTAAAACCCCAGTATTAAATAGTAATGGGTAGGACGTATCTGCATAAGGTTTCATCTGCCCACCCTATTATTCCATCTTGCACGTCTGATAAAGGAAACAGCTGAAGAGTCGGATTCTTACATGCTGTACCCAACCACAGCGAGTAAAATGCTGGTTTCAGTTGGGCCTTCTCATGTTTGGGTGTTATATTGTGTTAAAAAAAACCCTCCATACTGCAGTTATAGATGAGGCAAAAAAAGAGGACAATCTGTGTATACCAACATTTCAGAGATTTAAAAAAAGTATTATATCATTAAAAACAGAAAATTTGTGGTAATTGTCCTTGCCACATTCTGTACTACTAAAAATATTTAAGGTATTCATTAAAAGATAAGTTTATTCTTCTAGTGAACATGCTAAATGGTTGAAACATATTAGTTATAAAGTCAAACATTGATACAAATGTAAATGTATACATGTATATCAATTTTTTTATCAATTTTTGATTTTATAACTGTTTCAACCATTTAGCATTTGATAACCAAACAAGTAGTGAAGAGAAAATACTAATGTTGGCTTTCATAAGCATAGCTTGTTTAAAAAAAAACCCAAAGCCTGCATTTATACCACACTCTAAGCACATAATAGCATTGTTTACAAGTCCATTAGCTAGGTTTATGAAAACATTAAACTACAAACAGGACATTTGGAATCTCACATGCTAAAGAATTAATAGTGGTTTCTTTAAACCACATTTAGCTGGATTTGCGCAATAAATTTTAAAACATACAGTTTACAAACCGGCTGGATTGACACAACACTATATCAAACTTAAACCATACAACTTATACAGTTGCATGATTCAAATTATTCTGCTGCTCAGTAGCTCCACTGGCACAAGCTTTATAACTGGTATAGTCTGAGTTTGCTTGTAAAACACAGTCCTATACAGCTGCATCATGTAAGAAGTTGGTTCAAGTTTATTTGAGATTAAGCTCCACTTGGGGCTTTTCTAGCCATCCTATTGCATCCAATTGAACTCAGGCTGAGTTAAACACTTCTAATTATGGTGAGTTTATTTTAAACATGCATGTGTGCTATAACTAAGATCTAATCAAAAATTCTTTTCATAACAGAAACATGGATTAATTATAACACTCTGCTCATATAAATCCCAAAAGCATAGTTTCTGATCTTCCTCCAAGTTGTAGGAGCTGCTAGTTGTGTTGAACACTACTACACTCTTCCAATATAACAGGATTATCTGGCCCAGTAGATAAGTTATGAAAGTTATCTGAGTCTCACTTTGATAAGAAATGTAGGCAGGAAATAACACCAAAAAGAAAAAGGTGCAGAAAACAGCAGGAAGTTATAACTCCCACATCCTTGACATGCCATGCACATTAGTTATAGTTGTATCTGCCCCCTAGTGATGCTAATGCAAAAGGATACAAAAATGCACTTTTATCAACATTATATAGCTTCTGCTTCTTGCTAAGCAATGCATGCACTACATAGCAAATCCAATTAGAAAGAAACTGGGATCTTTGATTAGATCATGTTGTGGGCAGAGATTCAAAACAGAGAAGAGATGTGCAATCACATAGGATAATTCTATATATTTTATGCAAAATTCTTGAACAAAATTAGTGGTAGTTTATTTATTTAATTTATACGCTACCCTTCTCACTGTTGGGACTGGCACCTCACTAAGCAATGCAACTGATGAGTTGCACTTGATTTTATAATTTTTTTGCCACAGTTATTAAGCAAATCACATGGTCATTAACTTAATCCAACTTCCCCTAGTAGCTTTGCTTGTGAGAAGCCCCCCCCCCCAGAAGGTCACAAATAGTGATCACATGCCACCCCCAGATGCTGCAACTGTTGTAAATATATACTAGTTGCCAAGTACCTGAATTTTGATCATGTGACTATGGAGACACTGCAATGACCATAAATTTAAGGATGTGTTGTGTCACTTTTTTCAACACTGTCGTAATTGTGAATGGACCATTAAATAAATTGTCATAAATTGAAGATTACCTGTATTTATTAGAGTTTACAATACACTTTCTACCACTAGTTTGCAGAAAAATAAATATTGTTTATTTTATTTTTTGCCATGTTATTCATTTGCCAATTATAATTTTCTTTGTTTGCTGGTTCTCTTATGTCCAACACCGCCTGAGATTTTTCTACAAGGTTTTTATAACACATATATGACAAGACTTCAATAGGAGAGACCTTTCCAGCAATATATGTGGTCAACATACAGACTGGATGCATCACACAGCATATCACACAAACATTGCTAAAAACAAAAAAAGGAAGGTACAACTTAATCTCATATATGTTAGTACAGCATCGTATATTTACAAATCCTATAAATTCTTTTTCTTTCCAAACCTGGAGTTATGTTACTTAAGTCTCTATTTTTACATAAACCCATGTGACTCGCTGTCAGTGATCTCTAATACATTGATACAATCGCATCAGTAATATATTTTACATATACCTCAAACTTTTATTTTAATTTGCTTAAGTGCTTTATAGGAACATGCAATTTTAATCCAAAGGTATTACACAATCGTATTCAATTGTATGTTATGCAAATTTTAATAGAGGTTTCATTGAGTTCAGAGGGTCTTTCTCCTAAATACATTCACAATAAAAATGAATTTAAAAAATGCTTTTGTGAATACTTCCGTTGGTGGTAATTATATATATTAATCTTTAATGTGTCACAAGACTTTTTGTTGTGCCTGTTTCAATTTCTAGCTCTCTCTGTTAAATTAATCTTCCCATATAATAATAAAATTAGTATCTTTTTTGTGTGTAGATATATTTAGAAAAGTTAAGAGTATTGGGACAAGGACAGTTTGTTTTTCCCATATCTGTAATGCAATAATTCTTTCTCTCAATAGTGCTCCGTATGGGTACAGTAGGTAATCTGATATAGGGTAAAAAAGAAACCCTACAATTACTTTAAATTTTGAACAATCAGTTCTCTCAGGATTTGAATTTTTTCATCCAATATTTTGCAAGATTTTATGGGAATAGTACAATTTCATTAAATTATGAAAATTGATAAATTGGTAAAGTTTTGGTAGCAACAACTAGAAGATAATACATTCCATGGTACCAGCATGCATTGCCAAACCTTAATGATGACATAATTAATCTAAAAGAAAAAGCTGAGAGGAACTCTGTAAATTTGTTGTACAATTGTCCAATTTAACACATGATCTTACCTTTTAATTTCCTTTCCTACATTAGCAAAAGTTATCTATATTTTAGATCATATTCTGCTCTAAAAAGATACATGCAAATACAAGTGATTTAAATACACATTCATTTGTAAAAAAATCCTTAAATATTATTTTCATCAAAAAGTAATATCTAGATTTGTCAGTTTAGATAACAGAATGGTTATTATAGAAAGTCCCTGCACTTGGAGAGTAGTGAGTGCTTTGCTTACCATTCTCAGACACCCATATATAAATATATCTGGACCAATAGAAAGCTGCTTCCAATCTGAAGAAGACAGAATAGAAATCTAAACTGAAAGACAATATATATGCCTAACATAGTAAGAACATAGATTAATACAAGGAACTGCAATTGCATATTTTACATTTACATTTACAAATAACAAGCATATTTTATTTTTAAAAAGTTATAAACATCCAGCAATTAAATACAATATTAAGGTATGAATAATGAAAATCTAAGAATGTTTACAAGATTTATGAAATGAAAACTTTAAAAACCACAAGAATTCTAAAACATTTCAAACCAAAGAAAAATATAGTATTAAACCAGTGATGATCAATTAACTAGTTGTTTCTTTTTCTCAGACATGTGTATAATTTGTGTACAAGAACAGTTTATAAAAAATAAAATATTGTATGTTGTAAAAAGAATAAATGAAAAATGTAAAAAACTACAACGGTAAAAAGATTGGGAAAAGTAAAAGAAAGCAGTAACAATTCAGCTAATATTCACCCAGGGATAGTTTGTACATGATAGATATGGCATAATTCTATAGTTTCACATATGGCATAATTCTATAATTTTGATTGTTTGTTCTATACTGGTCTTGTTTGTCATCTTTTAATATTTTATTATGAATTCTAGTAGCTGCAACCATATAATACAAAATAGCCTAATTTTATTATTTCACTGAAATAAACAACTTTTTCACAGTATCATCAGAGATGGCATATCCTTTTTAAAAATATAATTTTATTAAATTATTATAACACATTTAAGATGCCAAGTATATTGTATATTTAATTTTCAGAAAAAGCCTCAGAATTCCAACATGTTCATAATTCAGAAAAAATGTTGAGAATTTAAGGAAAGAACTTTATGGAGAAAAAATATTTATATCTGTGAACAATTTTCAGTATTGAAAAAGTTAATTCTGAAAGAAATGTGATATATATACTCCTATCAGAAATTCTTTTTTTAGGACTCAATGGAGTTATTCCCCTTCTAAAGGCTCCATTCATACAGCCTCCTAATATGCAACCATGGGTTTTATAAATAATGGATTTTTTTAGATTCAACTTTTAGCATGAAATGCAATACTTTAAGATTCCAACCCCTTGGAATCCCATTATTATCTAAATTTGGGAGTAAGCTCCACTACGATTGTAGCTCTGAGTGAATATATTGTAGTTCTGTGTATAGAAGTTCTGCAAAGCTACAATCACTAGAAAATTATCATTATATGGACTTTGAAATTGTGATAATTATATTATTTGGGTCATAGAATAGAATCTACCATTATTGGTGCCTTTAAAAAAAAGCTGATTGGGAAATGCAACATTTGAAATAAATATATCCTAATTCTTGATAGGTATAAAGTAGGTTAAAATCTTAATACATTAAATCATCATTCTAGTTAAAAAAAAATTCGTATAGCATGATTAGAATAGCACAGTACATCAAAGCTCATAAAAGCAGATTACATAATTTTGTTTTATACCGTGCTTCATTAAAATTGAAACAAAAAGTGCTTCTAGAAAGATGCTCATATACTGATGCATGGATATGAAATACTATGAAAAAATGTTACAACTGTATTTTAAAGGATTACGAGAAAGAATCCTTTTATTCATTTCTGATATTGTAAGATGGTAAGCAATGGAAACTGAAGCAGTTTTTTCTATTGTTTTCTGCATTGTTATGCTTTCATTATGCTGTAATATTTTAATTCAGAGTAGCTTTATACCTAAATTTAATTTACTACTTTGATGTTAAGTTTGTTTAACTATTTTATAATGAAATATATCGTGTACACTGGAATTTAAGTTATAAAATAATACTGTTCGATCTATTTTTTTTCAAAATGCAAACGAGTTAAAAATATATTCATTGCTACAGTCAATACTAAAATTTCTGCATCCTAGCAGCATACTTAATTTTTTGTTAGTGAAAAAGTAGGAAAAAATTGGAGTATTGTTTTAGAAATAATTGAATATCATTCCCAATGTAATATTCAAAGGAGGTTTATTATATGTGCCTGAAATCTTTCAGTTAATTTTTATTTAGAAATGGAAGAATTGTGTTTTAATGACAATAAATTATCAGTTTGCGAAAGTTTTATACTATTTTTCCTCAAAAATCTCCTTAAAAAATCTAAAATGGTCAAAAAACTTTTTAAACATTTGGATATTCCCCTCCCCAGGCTGCATACCTTATACTTGTATAAAATAAATATATTGGTTGTACTGTATGTTTTGCAGATCATAAAGTCCAAATCTTCCAATTTGTTTTATGTCCTATCAAAATAATTTTATCAATTTCATGAGACTGAAATGCATACATATATGGGAAATATATGATATTCCACTAATAGTATAAATGTTGCATTTCTGAAAAATAAAAATCAGATGTCTCTGATTCATTATAAAATTTGAGAAATATTTGATGAATTTTGGTATAAAATAAGCAAGTAAATGTTCATGTAAATCTTTTTGATCAAGTTATTGTACAACTGTAATTCCTTACAGTATTTTTCCCTCCGTTCTCCACTGACCTTCTAAGCACTGAGTATTCCAATCTAACATTGGGTTTTATATGGAGGCTAGGATAGTTGTACTGTAAAACTATATGTAACAAAATTAAAACTTCTAAACCCAAACAGTATCTTTGTTAATATCTTCTGAAAGATTATAAACAACACTGGCAATATAGTATGCTAATTTATAAATAGCAATGGCAAATAGAGAGTTAGTTACTCAGATGGCATGGCATAGAACGTTTAGTGCCACCTTTTAAATTTGATCATATATTTTTTCAATTATCGGGCATACATTAGTTTTCATAATTTATATACTATAATTCAGTGAAGGGAAAAAATAAAATATTTTTGTTTCTCTAAATTGACCTAATTACAAAGTCTGAGTATGCAAATTATTTTTAAGGAGCTTACCCGTGCCTGGAAATATAATAAATAAAAGGACTAAAGATTATAGAGTTCCCATAACCACAGACAAATAAAAAATGAATATTTAGCCTCTTGAGAAATATGTTACACCTTCTCTATGGGAAGGATCCATACAGAAAGAAATAGTAAAGCAGGGGAAAACCTACTCAGCTAGATTCCCTCACCCCATTCCCCCCACAAATTTTAATAGATCTACAGGGATTTTTTTCTTGTTTTTTTAAAATAATTTTAATTGTATTTTATTTTAAATTCTTCACACTGCTTATAAATCACTGAGATATTTGTTATCCTGCAAGGTAAGAGAGAGAGAGAATAATTAAAATGTAGGAAAAAATGAACCAAAACAAGGAATCTATTATTGACAATATAGTATATGAAAGTTCATTCTTCAAATCCAATCATCCCGAAAAGAAGAACAAAATCTAGCAATCAAAGTGCAGTCCAACAAAAATATACTACAATACACACCAGAATTCAAATTTGGTACGCTATCAGAAATAATAATTATGTGAAGAAAATACTATAACCTATTTATATTACAAATTCAATCGCATTATTTTATTTTATAATTAATAAACAATTTCAGATTTCATTTGAGTCTGTAAAAGTTAAATCAGTGACTGGAGAAGACCTGCATTTTGTAGATTTACAAATAAGGCAGCATGTAATGTTTAGACTGTTATATTAAACCTATATACAGCAAGATGGACTAACTTTTTAACTGTAAGTGTGATAATAGGAAAATGTATTTTCTATGCCAATTTTGACCCCAAAAAAAAAAGAATTCTTATTGTTAGTGATGGAATCTAGTTAAACATTCCATTAAAAATAAAAATGTAATCAATTTACTAAGAAGTTTCTCCATTTTTTATTCTCAGATGAATAATAATATCTTAATTTTTTAATCCTTTCAATTAATTTTTCATAAAAGATATTCAAAATAAAAGAACCAGAATGTGAATTATTATTATGTATGTTAATGGCAGAGATATTGATTCAAAAATTTGTATTGAGGCCATTTTTCCATTTTAGTCAATTTGATTAATGACTAAACTTGACAAGTCTATATCTGCATATAAAAATGCAATTTATTTATTACAGTTTTTCAAACAAGTTACCCAGTTATCTGGGTTGGGTCATTTGCCTGTTTTTTTGTCCTACTAATGCAATCCACCACATATTTACCAAAAAATGAATTCTATTGATTTAAAAGGGTAAAACATGAATTCAATTGATTAAAGCTTGTAAATATAATCTTTATTGTCATTGTACTTAAATACAACGAAATTGGTTGTAAATTGTATTGTAAGTAGGATAGATGATATTATATTTGGTGTTTGTTCATGTTACAACTAATATTATTAAAAGAAGAATTGTTATTATTTTTGTTAGAAATCAGATTTTTGGGTTTAAAAAAAAACAACTTCTATCTTGGCTTTTCTAATCGCTTCAGTGAACTTCATCTCATTGCGTTTTAATTTAAAAGTCCCATTTTTTTCATTCTTGCTATTTGATAAAATAAATGTGCAGCTGCTACTACATTACAAATGATCTAAGAATCTTCTTTTAGCAGAATATGTTTGTTTTGGGAGTGTTACATTTCTCCAATAATGTTATGTTTCAGTTTTTCATTTTCTGTGGGGAGGTATTACTACATTCATCCTATCAATTTAGTATACAAGTAGGCAAATTAGTACCTTTCAAATGTTATGGATGGTAATTATCTTTCACTCCAGCCAACATGGCTAATGGTCAGAAACCTTGGCAGCAGTCCAAAATATCTCTCATTTAGTACATAATTTGTGTTTTCGAGTTCTGTATTGGGTGATTGCTCTAATGACCCAAGCAACCATTAAAATGTGTAAAGGCAGTTCCAGTAGGAACTCCAAATAGACATCTACTCTGATTACTTAAGCAAGATGGCTATTCCACGAAGAAGTTCTCCTACTCATGATACATTGAAATGAACAGAGTACAGATAGTTTGGGTTCCATTGACCATATTATAATTATCTTCTCTCTACTTTGCTGATGACGCCTAACATCTGTTTCCTTGGGTAGTGTTAGAGTTTGCTAGGTTGTACAAGGTGAAAACAAAGCCTGGTTTTTAACAGTAATAACTGAAACCTTGGAGGGATACTGGCAGCATTGAATAGCAGAATCACATAGTTGTGGGAGATCAGAACACTGGACAGCTCCCTTAGGGAGCAGGTATCAAAGCCCAGATGTAGAGCAACCACAAAAGCAGGCTTCCTCTAGTAATGTCTATTCCTACAACCAAAGAGTTCCTCTGAAAGAACAAGTAAATGTAGTCTAAAAGGGATGCAGACTATTTCTAAGGTATTGATTTAACAGGTCTAAAGAACTTCCAGCTGCCTCTGGCTGTCAAATGAAAGCGACAGGTCACCCACCTGCAATAGAGAGACTCTCAAGGAGTTTAAAAAGGATGACAGAAGGGATGGATATAGCATCAGAAATCTCTAGCAAACTAGGTGTTCCATTTTTTTTGTCTCTGTAAATAGTTCCAGCCCTTTTTGTTGTTCTATACTAGTATCAAGGTTCAATACTTATTAGATTCCAACTTTCATTACTGTACAACAATTAGGATGTACTAAATTTTAATTATTGGAAAGTTGTTGTTTTCAACAAGGAGTAGCAAAAGCAAAAAACAAACAAACCTTAAGCTCTTCTTGCCTATTGCTTTTCCATTCAAAATTCACTACCACAAGAGCTACTTTCATCTTTCAGATGACCAGATGCATATTATAATTATGTATTTAGAAGCACACAGGAAGAATAAAAGCATGTAGATTGATTATAGAACACAAAAAAATCAACCAAAATAGTAAAGATTAAACGGCTTCTTTCTGTCACTCTTTCCAGCCTCCTTTTATAGCCATAACCCCTAAGGTTGGTTTTCTTTCTTTCTTTCTTTTTTTGAGACAGATTCATTACAAATATTTTAATGTAGTTCTCTTTAATAAACCAGCATTGCAATAAATGGCATTATTAGTGCATTATAATTGTTGACTTACAAAACTATGCACAGATGAATATATCTAGGAAAACTCACTTAATATTAATAAATTACATTTATTTGCTGTGCATCTCGCCATAGGGCTACTATAGGTGACTTATACCACCATAAAAAAAATTTTTTAAACAAAGCAAACAGAACAATAAAATAGACCAACAAAAGAAAACAGAGCAACCTGATCTTTGAGCAAGAGACATGAGTCCAGGAGGATCCCCAAATTGTGAACTGGGTCAGAACCAGGATCAATTATTGAGCCAGCTTGAATATACAGTTTGAAAATTAATATTGATAAGTAGACTTGCATAGAAATGGATTAAAGCAGAGCCATAAATGGTTTGGCTAGCCCCTTCAATAGTTATTTTTTTAGTCAGAAATACAAATGTTTTTTCTTCCATTTGCAGCATGGTAGTGTCGTTTCTTTGAGTTTCCAATCAAGCAAGAAGACAGGCAGTCTGTCTGTTGTGTCTTCAATAGAAAAATCAAATCATATCTGGATTGATAGTGTAAGCTCTATAAGGGAAAGCGGTCTATGATTTCCTCTCTTTTTCCTGATTGATGTAGGATATGTGACTAAAACAGGTTAAAATATGAGGTTTTAAAATGTAATTCATTAATTGGCATCACAGTTCTGTCAGATGAAATCTTGAGCAAAATTGCAGAAGTTGGCATCATATAAACCTACTCAGAAATGTTTCAGTCTTAACACTGAAGCCTTAGACTTTATTTTAAAAAACCCAAAACTGCTTAATGTTACCTAATTGACTGAAATATTACCACATTAATAGCAACATTTTGTACAGCTTGAAATGGTAAAGAAAAATTATAAATAAATAGTGCAAATATTAGTACAAGGTAGAAAGATTGTTTGAAACTGAGTGATTGGGTAAGAGATGTGGGATTTAACATTGTTAAGATCAATGCATGAAACTTCCTAACTAATAAAATGAGCATGTCTGCACGGCAAACTCTAGGGGGCAGAACTATGAAGTGAACTGTGAACTGTGCATCAAACAATCTTGGATTTTTGAAGTTTTGATCCTGTTGCAATAGCGGTGGTCGAAGACTGCATATTTTATGGTGAAACAGTGATGGCAGGGGCCTTCATTAATTATCTTAGATTTCTTAATCTAAGATTTCCCTACATCCTAGTTTTTGAATTGTCCCAGACTGATTAAAACCTTTATTGGGCAGTCCAAACTAATATTCTTAAAAAACATTTTAACAATGAAAACCTTGATTTAAAAAATGGGAAAGCATATTAGAGTAGTACTTCTATTGCATTTTCTCCAAAGCCATTCACTATATTTCCATAACAATTTTAGATCCTTTCAGAAGGAAAGAATGTTAAAAACATAATACATTAATATTTCAAAATAATATATGGATGGGTGGATGGATAACTAAGAGTTTATCCCTCTTCCGGTACAAAAAGCTAAAAATATCAAACGAACCTTTGAAAACAAACTTGCAAATTGCAAGTTGGCAAGGGGGATGCAAAATTATGAACACACGTATTTTTATTGTTAGCTATTATTACATTATATTATGCTATATTATTTATTTATTCAAAAGTGATATAGCTATCCAACTCCAATGAACTCTGAGTGCTGTACTGAACCAGACTACAGTGACATTTATATATGTATGTATGTATATTCACATAATCATATAGTATATATTTGTAATAATTATAAATAGAAGAATAATTCAGAACTGCACTAAAGTATACCAGTCAATACAGGATACTTACGAGATCGACTTCTCCCACCGAGAGCCTCCCACTGGTCAGTACGCTCCCCTAGAGAGGGTCTCCTCATGGTGCCGTCGGCTAGACAATGTTGACTGGCGACACCCGGGGAAGAGCCTTCTCCGTGGGAGCACCTGTACTCTGGAACGAATTGCCCCCGGAATTAAGAACTATCCCTGACTTATGCACCTTCTGCCATGGTCTCAAAACCTTTTTTTTCCCCAACAAGCTGGGCTGGCATAAAACATGGTTTTTTAAATTCATATTTTTATTAATTTTAATCAGGTTTAATATGTTTTTAAAAGCTTTTTAATTTTTGTATATTTGTTTTTATTCTGGCTGTATACTGCCCTGAGTCCTTTGGGAGTAGGGCGGTATAAAAAACCAATAAACTAAACTAAACTAATACAGATATCTGTTAGAAAAGACTCCTACACTAGGGTTTTAGATGTATAGATAGTCCTTTCAAATTGTATTTTCAAATTGTTTTATTTGGTTTTTAATGGGCTGCAATTTTAATTGTTCTTAAAATTTTAGTACAGGCTAATTTAATTCGTTTTTAATCTTGTTATGTATTGTATGTTTTTAGATGGTTTTTAATTTTCCTGTACACCGCCCAGAGTCCCTTTGGGGAGAGGGGGCGGTTTATAAATGTAATAAATTATTATTATTATTTCTCTTACAACTGTTTGTTTACTGATGGTTCTAAGTTATGACAGCCTTGGAAAAAGTAAGTTACAGCCTGTCCTCAAAATTTCACAGCACCTAAACAGTCACATGATTGCAATTCTGGTACTTGCTAGTTCCTCACATTTACAACAGGTGCAGCGTCTTGTGGCCATGTAATCACAATTTGTGACCTTCCTAGCTGGTTTCCAATAAACGAAGTCTGTTGAGAAAGTTGATTCACTTAGTGACCATTTGATTCATTTAACCATTTAACAACCATTGTAAAAATTGTAAAAATTGGGTCCAGTTATGGAATGACTCACCTTATGACTGCACTGACTTAATGATAGAAATTCCCGTGCCAACTTCAACCATAAGTATAGTGCTAGCTGTAATAATATGTGGGAATGACCTGGCGGGATGAAGGAAAATGATGTTGCATAGGGAATGATCAGAAAAGAGAAGGAGGAGCCCACAATGGTTGAAATGTCAAAGAAAGAGACTTTGGAAGTACTTGACCTTATTGGTCAGGCTGTTTATTTATTTGTATTTATTTTATTTTATTAAATTTCTATCCCGCACCTTCTCCAGGGCGGCGCACAGGCAATTAAAAAAGAAAACATGTATACAAATACATCAATTACTAAAACCCATATTAAACTAGTTACCCTGTGCTAAAAATATTAAAAAATCCCTCGAATTAAAATTTACAACTAATAAAAGTCCATATCGGGTGACTATGCTAAAGTCATAAAGTCCATATCGGGTTGTTGAAATAGATGCGTTTTAAGACGCTGGCGGAAAAGGCGGAGATCCGAGATAGTGCGGAGTTCAGGGGGAACGTCGTTACAGAGGGTAGGGCCCGCCACAGAGAAGGCCCTTCCCCTGGGTGTCGCCAACCGGCATTGCCTGGCCGACAGCACCCGGAGAAGGCCCTCTCTGTGGGAGCGGATCGGTCGAAGGGAAGTATGGGGCAAGAGGCGGTCTCGCATATAGCTAGTTAAAAGTGATGTGGGAGATTTGTCCTTTCAGACAAATATAATGTTAATGTAACCTTACAATAGAGTAGAACTCGTTCATCTGGTCATATTTTGCATCTGGCTTGCCTGGGGAGACTGATATTCAATTATTAATTAGATATTTTTTTAAAACAATACATATCAACCATTTTCAGATTTATGTTAATAGTATACTGTAAAATGTATTTTATTTGTTATAATCACTGCCATAGTAGGCAATAATTAAGTACATTTGAATAGATGAATTCATCCATAATTATACATTGTGACTACTAAAAGCAAACCTTTCCAGATTTGATTCTTCGATAACTAGATACTGGACATTGTAAAATTAGTTATCAGATTGGTAAGAAGTCCAGCAGCTATTTCCAAAACAATAAATGGATGCAGACTGCTGTTCCTTCATAAGAGACAAACTTCTCTCTTTTACATACAAAGCAGTTAAGAAATATAAGCATGACCTTCCTATTCTAACCATACATAGGTTCCATATTTGAAATGTTATTAATCAGAGCACAGAGAGATTTGTTTGGTAAATTAACCATTTCCATTCCAGGCTGTTCCTAGAAGTCTATCCAGAGATGAATAGGAAGGGAAGAATATTGTAATGTTTTTAAGCTTACTTTTTTGTGAGTGCCTTGGGCAAGTCTGTTCTCATGCCAGAGAATGTACAGTACTTAGAGGCAATTGTATTTGTAGCCTGCTCTGTTTCCCTGTTCCATAGATCAACAAGGACATCCACAGGATCACTGGCTGTTGCTTCTGGAAAATCCCTCAGAGCATTAAATAATTAATTGGATTCTGTAAATCTCCAAAGATTTGAGATGCTCTTCACCCTTGTAAGGTGAAATAGTGCTATGAAATCAAAATTCATCTTCAGAAAACATACTAAGACATAAAACAATTTTTAAAAAAGCAAATAGAAGCAAGAAATATACTGTATTACAGCCTCAGTATAAACAGGTTTTGCTACAACATATTCACATATTAACAATAAGCACTTAAATGATTGTTTCACACTTGTTAATTTGCAAGATTCTAAATGCTATCACATGCTTGTGGCACATGCAGGAGAAAAATCAACTGTAATAAAAACAGTCAATGTGACATTTGTTTAATTAATTCTGTGATAATAGTATAGAATAAACACAAGATTTTATAAGAAAAAAGAGGAAGAATAGAACATTAATTTAATTTAATTCTAAAAATTTGGAATTTAAAAAAAAAAGCCAAGGTAGGCAATAAAGTAGTTTATGGGCTTTCCTGCAGAGCTCATCCCATAACATTGGGGATACCATTGAAAAAAACTGCTATGCAATCCAAGAGATCTTAAATAGAAAAGCAGATCCTACTGGCCCAAAGAGATGAAGGGACTAATGCAGGAAAATGTAATAGTTATGAACGCCACTAATGTTTATACAGGCTCAGCATTAACCATTGGCTTTGGGGTGAAAGCTCTTGTACCGCATTTTTTTCAGGTTTGACAGTGGTCTGTAAAAAATTTAAATCTCTTTTGGATAACATTCCTCTGATCCATCCAACATCATAATAAAGTTTGCAGATGACACAACGGTGGTGGGTCTCATAACTGGAGGGGACGAATCAGCATACAGGGAAGAAGTCCAGAAGGTATCCGCATGGTGCTCAAGAAACAACTTACATCTAAATACTAGCAAGACAAAGGAGATGGTGCTAGATTTCCGGAGGCACAGAGAGGAACCTGCCCCACTGTATATCGAGGGGGGCTGTGTGGAGAGGGTTTCCTCTTTTAAATTCTTAGGAGTGCTTATTAGCCAAGATCTCACCTGGAAAAACAACACGTCTCTGGTGATTGGAAAAGCTCAACAGAAACTTCATTTCCTTAGAGTCCTGCGGAAAAATCAGGTGGAACAACGGCTGATGACCTCTTTCTATCGGTCCATCATAGAAAGTGTCCTCACATATTGTATCACAGTGTGGTATGCTGGTTTAACAGTTGCGGAGAGGAAGGCACTACAGAGAGTGATCAATTCGGCACAAGAAACCATCGGTTGCCCTCTGACATCACTGGATAACATCGCCAGATCTCGCTGCTTTAGCAGAGCAAGGAAGATTCTCAAAGATGATTCACACCCTGGTTGGTATCTCTTTGCCCTTCTACCATCAGGCAGAAGATATCAAAGTATAGCCAGCCGAACAAACAGGTTTAAAGGTACCTTCTATCCATGGGCTGTGAGACTTTTAAATTCAACCGCAATCACTCCATGCACATGCTAGTTTTTTCTTTTTTCTTTTCTCTCTTTTTTGTTTCTGTTATAATTTTGCACCAGTGAAGTTAAAACCAATTTCATTGTAATTTTTACAATGACAAAAAAGATTATTATTATTATAATAATGTTGTTTTATTGATGAAATACATGTCTATGTCCATGTTTGTTTATGTGTGAGAATATGTGGGTGAATAAGTATTTGTAACTATTCAAAGTTTATATTATCTAGATTTTAATTTTAACTTTTTCTTGCTGTATCTGTGTAGCCTGAGCAAGATTTTTATCTAATATTCCAATTTAATATTGTCTTTTAGCCAAACATGTTTGTATGTATTTTTCATAATTATCCTGACATCAATTTAGTTTTGCATGTTTTGAATATTTGACTATCAATTCAATTCTCATATACTGGTTAATGCCCACAATAAGTGTTATGTTTGCTTATACAGATGATTTTTCAAACTGCCATTTAAAAATTAAATTGCTTTGAGAGATGTTTTCTAGAAATGGTGGCCTTAATGCCTGTTCTGCTTGCATTTTTTTCTTGAGATTATCATTATTAAAATTATTGTTGTTAGGATATTCAGCCTTATATTGGGTTGACAATATATATGAGCCTATGTTCTTAAGGAATTATGTAGCTTTAAGAACTGTGTTTGAATTCTGATTGTCTGTGCTTCTCAACTCTACCATAAAGGAAGCTCATGAACACAGTCCGTTCCCTTTTTTCGATTCCCTTTGAATCCTGTTCTTACTGTTTGCCGTCTGAGAAGCTGAAGCTGAATATTGAAGAAGGAGGAGGATTTGTTTTGCATCACTGTAAGATAACTCTGTTGGGTGAAGGACTGTTATTATTGTTTGAGAAGTTAGTCGGAAGAAGTATTTTAGTTGCTACAAAGTAAAGACTATTTATTTTCTTACTATCACTGTTTTAGAGTTTGTTTGTGGTTAAAGCAACGTATCTCTTTACTGTCCGGTGAATTACACTATTCCGCATTTAGTTTCCAAACACTGGTTAAGGGACCAGAGTCATGACACTGGTTCTGAACCCAGGGTTGCTAACAATTGTTGTTATAACTTAGTTCATTTCTGGAGTCTATGATTGGCTTATGGTATTAGCAGAAAATAAAAATTATTCAATGATACAATTATAACTAATCAATCCAATATGCCACCATTCATGGTAGCCTATTGCCTGTCTCCAAATGTCTTGTAGAGCCATGTTTTCACAGCTATCTTACGGAGGAAGTAGTCCATGTATCCAGGGGTCAACTATTCCAAAGGAGAGGGGCCATCATAGGGAAGGTTCACACCCAGGGGCACCTAAAATGGCATTTCCTCAATAGTAGGACCCTCAACCTTTTCTCATAGATGTTATTGGATGGGGCAGTTTTAGTTTAAACAAAGTGGTCACCAAAATATCCTGGAGACATGGAGAGCTTTGAAGGTAACAATCATCATTGTTAAGTTATATCTGGAAGCAAGTTGGCATTGAGTGCAGCTCCCATCATAATGGTGTTGCATAGACAAACCCACAACTACCTGGGCCATTGGACTCTGCAATAACCAACCCTAACTCTCCAATATGGTATTTTCTGAGTTATTAATATCATTTCACTCTCTGGTAAGGATAACAAAAGCAAACTTTTGGCAGAAAGTTTAATCTATCTTTCCTAGTTTCTTTTGCTACAACTGCTTGAGACTTCCTTGAGAATAAGCTTACTTAGATGTTCCAGTTTTAAAGGGTGTGAGACAGTGGTGGGTTCCTACCAGTTTGGCCTGGTTCCGCTGAACCAGTAGTAGTTTGGCGGCCTGAGTCTCTGGAACTAGCAGCAACCCAGACCCGCCATTCCCCTGGGTGCCGCCGTTGGCACCACTATCTTGTTTTTCAGTTCTACACGTGCTCAGAACAATTTTAATTGTGCTGTGAATGCGCGCACAGTGTGCATCAACCACACACACAAGCAAACGGGCAGTAGTGCCTGTCAGAACCCACCCCTGGTGAGAGAACAGAAATCCTGGAGTTGAAGAGTAAGGGACTAGTCATTTGTAGCTGTACCAGAATACATCTTCAAGGATTCCCCTCCCATCCCAGTTTTGTATAAACTGAAGTCATTTATTCACTCCTGGCAACTGCCTAGACTACTCGTGTAAATTTCTTGGCAAAATTTCAAAAGAGGTTTGACAGTGCCTCCATCCTAGGACTGAGAGGAAGTGGCTTTGGAGAACTGTGAATTTATTTATTTATTTATTTATTTATTTATTTGGATTTATTGACCGCCCCCTCTCTCCGGAGAGCCTCGGGGCGGTGTACAAGAATTTAAGAGCATATACATATATAACAATTATAAATAATAAAACGAAATTAAATGTTTTACCCTGTGTTAAAATATCTCGTTTAAATTTATAACGTAAAAACCCGATTAGGTAATATTTACTACAACTAGGCTGGTACGGTAGATTAGGTTAGGCCAGGCCGGCCTGCTGGAAAAGATGGGTCTTTAATTGTTGACGGAAGGAGCGGAGGTCCGTAGTAGATCTAAGCTCGGGGGGTAGGTCATTCCAGAGGGTTGGGCCCGCCACAGAGAAGGAGCTTCCCCTGGGAGCCGCCTGTTGGCATTGCCAGGAGGACGGTACCTGGAGAAGTCCCTCTCTGTGTGAGCGAATCGGTCGAAGGGATGTGTGGGGTAGGATACGATCACGCAGATAGCTAGGACCCGTGCCATGGAGCCCTTTAAAGATGGTAATCAATACCTTGAAGCGCACCCGAAAGGCCACAGGTAGCCAGTGCAGCTCACGCAGGAGCGGTGTTACGTGGGAGTACCTGGAGGTACCCATAATTACCCGCGCGGCCGTATTCTGGACTAGCTGTAGTCGTCGGGTGCACCTCAAGGGGAGCCCCATGTAGAGAGCGTTACAGTAGTCTAGTCGGGAAGTCACGAGCGCATGAGTGACTGTGCGAAGCGCGTCCCGGTCCAATAGGGGCCGCAACTGGCGTACCAGGTGAACCTGGCAGAATGCCCTCTTCCCAGCCTTCCAATTTCTAGCTTGTTGTCTTAACCATTACACCAAATAGTCTCCTGAGAACACTTAAAGTATTAAAA
The DNA here is from genome assembly GCA_039707465.1 of Rhabdophis nuchalis. Lineage (NCBI taxonomy): Eukaryota > Metazoa > Chordata > Lepidosauria > Squamata > Natricidae > Rhabdophis > Rhabdophis nuchalis. The sequence continues at coordinate 196,267,735 of CM077646.1, forward strand.
ATATACAATAGACCAGGGGTAGGCAAACTTTGCAACTTTAAGTCTGAAGGACTTCAGCAAAGCTGGCTGGAGAAGTCTGGGAGCTGACGTCCTTCAGACTTAAAGTTGCAAAGTTTGCCCACCCCTGCAATAGACTGTATACAATCAGTCTGTGTTTCATTACTCACTCACTATGATGCCTTAAATTGTCAGAATACTTTTGCTCTTATGCCAACTATAGGCCAAAGAGATCAAAAATCACATTCTGTGTTTTTTTAAAAAATCTTGAATGCTGTATCATTCAGTTGACTCACATGTAACTGTTATCAATTTCTCTCCGTGCAATTTTTTCTGGTCTTTTTCTTGAGTCTATCCCATCTATTCAATCTTATATATACTGTACATCTTATAGTCCTTCCAATCCTCCATTTCCTTCTCCCATGTCCCTCCATTGTAATCCTGACTACACAAAAGTGCATTTATCTCCATTAATTTTCCTTCATTCTGAGGCCTTGAAATTAATAATATCAACCACTTCCTTGCCCCCCAAAAGCTTAGCCCAGCCCGATGAGTTGGAGACAACAGGAACAGACTTAGGTTCTGATACTGGCAATCTCTTAGGGCATCAATTTTCTCACTGTCTTCCATACCTTCAGATATAAAAAAAACTTTGTTCTCACCTCAACATCTTTGTCAATCTTACATCATCAAGAGGTGCTAATAATCTCTTGGCTCAAACTTTGTCCTCTACAACTAGTGTAGTAGTTGTGGTTTTGAGTGTTTCCTAACAAATCATTATGAAATTCATCTAAAATTGATAGTGCTGAGTTTCAGTCACCTTGCTCCACTCCTGTCTGGACCACTGGACCTTTCATGGCCATGGCCATATATGACATTCTGCTTTTTGTGTTTGCATTGGAAAAACGCTGCTAAATATTACCTAGTTTCCTTAGGAACATCCCCAAAGAACTACCATGCTCATATGGACCAGGCTGGTCTATAACCAATAAGTTAAATAATGTCATATGTGCTATTCCTTTCCTTCTGCTGTTTTGGTGTCTTATTGTCTATTATTGTCTTCTTGTACTGTTATCTCACCTTAGAGCAGAGACTATTAGTACTATGTATGTTTCTCTTGTCTTCTATTTCCCATCCTCTGTGAGACACAATTTTTTTTTAAAAAGGGCAGCAGATAGCACAATCTTGAGTAAAAGTATGCAGAAGTTTAATTGCACAAACCTGAGAATTCCGTCTGTGGAAAGTTCCTCCTGTTCAGTGCATTTTAGTTCAACCAGCATTATCTTCTCCCAGACCAGCTGTCAGATATTCTTTTAATAAGAAAAGTCCAGGGACCAATCTATACCAGTATTCCTTCCAATCAATAATATCTAGCTCACTTGTACAGCACATGGTATATTCCCCAACCAGTTTTTCTGATGCTATTTTCCCTATTTATTTCATTTCCCACAAGTTCTTCATTATTTACTTTAATTATTGTCATTTCCTTGTGCTATGTGTGATGTATGTTCCTGGGTCATGATATTACACAACTTACCAATGAGAATAGTTTAAAAGTTGTAGATGCTGTTCAATACTTCATCTATCTTTTCCTTTGTCCTCAGGTGGAATGGAGAGATACTATATTTAAAGGCAAGAAATCGATTGCTACTATAGTTATTTTTAGGGTATCTTTTTCACTTGTGCACATATACAACTGTGCAATCAAATAATGCACAAAGAAAGCATAAATCAAAACTAGAAACTGAATGCATTGAATGTTCCTCAAAAATGAGTTGCCTACATAAAGCAGCATTATTCTTCCATAGTTATTGAGGTGCACATGTTCTTGTTACTATAGTTCTATAGGTGGCTTATGGCAGGTAGTCCCGAATGTGCTTTTCAAAAAATAACTGAACTTTCTTAGTTTTTTCCTTGAAAATATTGCGTGTCTCATCCAAGAAGCTTCTTCAGTTCTAAACTGAAGTGAAACGTTTTCGAGGAAAAACTAAGAAAGTCCAATTGCCTTTTGAAAAACATCTTTGGGACAACCATGACCAGATGATTGAGAATCTAATAGACATTTATGGCAGATACTTTTGTTATAACCACAAACATTAAAACAATAGTTTATCAAATCCTTTTTATAAATTATACACTGTACTTATTTTATTCTAAGTACAGTGAATTTTGGGCTGCATTCTCAAATATGTGAACCCTTCCCCTGGCAGATTTTTACTTAAAAAAAGCAAAGCACAAAGTATACCTACAAAACAACAGAGATGCAGCATAGAAAATGCCTTGAAGTTAATAACAAAGGAACTTATCTATGCAAAACACCTATTTTATCACTAAACGTTGTTCTGTTCTACAGAGGGAAATTTCATAACAGATTAGAAGTAGTTGTCTAGTATTGTATGAGATATGAACCCATGCCTGTGATTTCCTGAGGCAACACTTTTGAGCTCTGCTTCACAGCTGCAAGTCAAGGCACATTTTTTTTCTGGGATAACTTAAATATGATGTAAAAAATATGCATGCATTTAATGTGTAGGATTTCTCCACTCAATGTAAGTAATAGTTACAGTAATACCTAATTATAATAATTATAATTATAGTAATACTATCTAGATCGTGACGCTTTACGCACGGTCACTCAAGTGCTCGTCACCTCCCGCCTGGACTATTGCAACGCTCTCTACATGGGGCTCCCCTTGAGGTGCGCCCAGAGCTCCAGCTAGTCCAGAATGCGGCCGTGCAGGGGATCCTGGGAGTGTCTCGATACTCCCATGTAACACCTCTCCTGCGCGAGCTGCACTGGCTGCCTGTGGCCTTCCGGGTGCGCTTCAAGGTGCTAGTAACCATCTTCAAAGCACTCCATGGCACGGGACTTGGCTACTTGCGGGACCGTCTCCTACCACATACCTCCCTTAGACCTGTCTGCTCCCACAGAATGGGTCTCCTCAGGGTGCCATCCGCCGGACAATGCCGACGGGTGGCCCCCAGGGGGAGAGCATTCTCTGTGGCGGGGCCTGCCCTCTGGAACGACCTACCGCCCTGACCTTCGGATCATCGCGGACATACGCCTCTTCCGCCGGGCACTAAAGACATATTTATTTCAAGAGGCTGGCCTGGCTTAGTTTTAATGAATATAGTTTTAATTAATTGATTTTAACCCTTTTTCTATTCTAAATTTTAGCACATACCTTTATTTAATTTATTTTTAACTGTTTTGTACTGTATTGTTTTATATTTTATATTTCTGTGCACTGCCCTGAGTCCCCTTGGGGAGATAGGGCGGTATACAAATTTGAATAAACTTAAACTTAATTAAATGTATATGCCACTCATCTCACTGTCAAGCAACTAGACTGCTAATTATATTTCTAAGAAACAAAGGTGGATTATTTCTCCTGTCTATAGCCTAATAGAAATTCTGTGGCCTAAACCCACATACTGTATGTTTTTTGTAGAGCAGAAGTAAACGACTTTTGATGCAGAAGTCTGGAAGCCCAATGCCTGCACCAATTGTGCAAAGTGACAAGGACTCATGGATGAAACTTGGCTTTTCCATTTTTTCCATGTTTTCTTCGCCTGCTAAATGGAATTATATTTAAAAAAAACTTGACTATGATGTTTAGACTGTTTTGGAGCTTATTCAACCATTTTTGTGAATTCACTGCTTTAAAATAATAGGAAATAGAATCCTGACTTTTTAAACAATCATATCCACAAAACTTGGTGGTTTAGTCAAGATACGCTTCCAGGGATCAAAAAAAGGATCTCTGTTCAGGGCAAGCTTTCCAACTTTGTTGGAGTTCATGACACATCTATCAACTTCCAGCAGGAAGGAGGGTAACATTCCCCATATTAGGATGAGGATTTAATTTACATTCCTTCTCAGGCTTTTCTTATCCATTCCAAGTGTTCAGTCTTTGCCTCAGTTTAGATCAGGGGTAGTCAACCTTTTTATACCTACTGCCCACTTTTGTATCTCTGTTAGTAGTAAAATTTTCTAACCGCCCACCGGTTCCACAGTCAGGGTGATTTATAAAGTAGGGAAGTCAATTAAATTGAAAAAAGGAAAGTGCTTCAATATCGGGCAAAACCCCTACCACCCACCATGAAAGCTGGAATGCCCACTAGTGGGTGGTAGGGACCAGGTTGACTACCACTGGGTTAGATAAAAAGGAAAGTAAGGCTAAGTGTAATTTGTATATTAATAAAAGTTCAATCCACATCCTCAGATGTTTTCTCATAATGGTTTCATGCAGATGCAAAACAATAATCTCCCAGCCTACTATTCTCACAATGGCCAGTCAAATTGGAACAGAATTGCTGTGAGTCAATGCCCCAATACAGAAAGTTGGCCCAGAAAGATACTGTGTCTGATGATATTAAAAGCTGGAGGAACAATCAAGTGAATCATAAGGGTTTCACTCCACCATCCACTCTATATCTCAAGGGAATAAATATTAATACATGTAAATTTGTGCCAGTACTTAACCCAAGGCTATGATTTCTCCTTTGTTGTTTCCCCCTCTGCTGGCTATTGCAGAAAGTACAATGAAGACTTCTGAAGGAAGTAGAAATTAGAAAGAGGTTGATTGTAGAATACTCAAATATGAGAATCCCTTTTTAAATAGGACTTATGAAAAAGAACATCTCAATGAGATACATATGTATTATATTTAAATGTTGAGTTAGGACAGCTTTCGCAATCTGGACTCTTTCAGATGTACCAGATAACAATTTTCCAGAATTCTCTCACAATGTGAGCAAGAGTTACAGTCCAAGAAATTAGAAGCAACAGAGGTCTGAGATAAGACCATAAATAGGTTGATTTAAAAGCTAGATAAACATTCTGAGAGTTCCTGTAATAGAACCCACATGAATATCACATCTTGAAGACTTTGCAGGAAAGGTTGGAATACCAAGTGCATTGTGACAATTAAAATTAAACCACATGCCCAATTGAGATCATGTCCATTGAAGGCCACTGTTCGGTTTGTTTCATATTGTGTAGGCTACCATCAACAGTATAATCCCTGTCTTTGTGGGCATTCTGACACCTGAGCCTCAGTGACTCACATCCATAGTTTAAAAGGAAAGAAAATGTGAAGAAATGTCTTCCCTCTTCTTCACAACATGTATAAACCATTTTAGTAATTTATCATCTTCTCTCAAATTATAACAACCATTAAAGGATTGACTTGGCTCTGGTTTCCTATCCAAACTTTTTATATATTTTTATTGCTGAATTTTGGCAGTATCATTTTAGTGTCAATACTTTTCTTTCTTTTTTATAATATTGTTATTAAAAATCATAATTAAAAAGATAAAGACTAATACAAATTGAAAAAGAAAAAATAGAAAGTGCAAAAAAGAAAAATAGAGAAGGAAGGAACACATATGATAGAAAAAGAAATGAAATATATAAAGAAATGACTTCCTCCATCACAAATAGAAACAATTTTAGTAACTTATCTTCTCTTAAAATACAACAAATCTTCACCTTCCGTATACTATATCTTATTCTTAAACACATCCATAAAAATTCCTGATCAGCAAAAGTCTATTAAGGATTTTTTACAGCGATAACAATATAATTATTTTAACCTTAATCAAATAAATCAACTATAGATTCCTTTCTTTTACTTTTAACAATCTTGATTTTTAGTCCCTTCAAATAATGTCCTAAAGCTTGATTTCTTTTCATTTTTTTATTTCTCCTCACAAAAATCTTCAAAGCTTTAACAAGCCTCTTTTGTAAATCCAATATAGGAAGATTATCCAGGTCATTCTCATGATTTGTTATTTGTATATCCCTTTTAATTATTAAGACATCAGCCGGCTTCTTTTGTATGTCCAGTGTAACATCTTTTTCCATGACATTCTTGTAGCTTGCCTTTTTTAAATTCATTTTTATATCAGTCTCATTCTGGCCATGAAAATTTGTTCCTCTTCCATAACAATTTTTAAACCCAGTCTATTTATAGAGATACACTCTTAAAATTAACTTCTACATTCATTGTTCAAAATGTCCTTCAAAATGTTAAATGTTAAAATATTTTGTTCCATTAGGTATTGGTAAATCAAATTAGGTTTTCTCATTTAATGGTAATCTTCAGTTCCTTCTAGATCCCTCTGGCATTCAACCTTCAAAATCCCATTCTTTTTTTCCTTTTTTTTCTTTTTAAGAATTCAATATAAGTTTATTTTCCCACTGGAAGAATTTTTATAATTCCAAAATCTAATTTCAAATTATATGGATTTAAAATCATTTGTAACTTTGTTAAATCACAAATCTAATCATCCCTTTCTGTTTATTCTAGAAAAAAATGTCCTTAAACTTATACTTAAAACGTCTCTCACTATGGAGTGAAGGAAACTCACCTAGTATGGTAAAATTTGTTGCTCCAAAGGTTGCTAATAGCTGAAAAGCAGTTAAGCAATTTCCAAAAGTGATTATAAAAGGAAATATGCAAGCTCAGTGTCCTGAGTGCCAACCACGATTTCAGCAAGATGGCTATTCCCTTGTCTCCTTTTGCAAAATGCTGCTTTCCCTTCCCTTCCCTTCAACCTTCTGGAAAATGCTGTCTTGTGGTCTCCCTATGATGAGCAGTTGCCTGGAGCACTTCTGGGCAATCTCAACTTCTTTTCTTGTCCAAAGAGGAATTACAAAGAGCTGGTCTATCTCTGGTTCTTCATTATACTGCAGTCTTCAGTTCCATTTCTTTTGCTGAAGCCCTGCTCAGCTTCAACTGGGTTCACTTCGACCCTATTATGTACTTCTTCATGAAAAATAATCAACCTAGACAGGAAGCAGTTAAGAATAAGCCAAACACAGCAGGAAGACAGTGGAGGATTCCCAGGACATCCCAATGGCTGTACCTGAAGTAACTTAAAATTCTAGCATTCATTTGTTGTTATCCTAGATGTAATTTTCCCTCCATATTAATACTTCACAGAATGGGTATCAATCCCCTTGCTCTATCTATCTATCTATCTATCTATCTATCTATCTATCTATCTATCTATCTATCTATCTATCTATCATCTATCTATCTATCTATCTATCTATCTATCTATCTATCTATCTATCTATCTATCTGTCTGTCATCTGTCTGCTGTCTGTCTATCATCTACCTATCATCTGTCTATCATCTGTCTATCTGTCTTACTTTTAGTCTTTCAATGAATTATCTTTCAATTTATTAAAGATATATATACTTTTATTTACGGTCACAGACCAAAACACAAGTACTACAGGAAGAAACATTAAAAAATAATAATAATATCATAACAATGGATCACCAATAGCTTAACTAAGGAAGGTTACAGCGTTCTCCCCTAATGGTTACAGCTCTTAAGAAGAATTTTGAGACCTGAAAAGTGAATTTATTAAAGATGAATAAGTGTACCTTTCTCCGGAATCTGTATCTTCAAAGATAATTGCTTTTTGCATATCACTTTTGGGAGCAGTTCTCTTTTCTCAGATCCTAGCAAAATAATGATGATGGACACACAGAAAGATAGTTCATAATTGTCTTCCAGGTTTTCCTCAAGGCAAACTGTCCACTGCTGGCTGTCTTCCTTAGCAACATTCAGCCATTGGGGAATATTAGGCAAAGTCTCAGTTCACACAGACTTACGAGACAAATGTAGTATGATCCTCCTCAGCAGGCCAGTTGGTCAAAGTATTCCACGAAGCCTGAAACCCAGATCTTGGCCCTTGATGTTTCCTCTGGAACTATTGTTGCACAATCCTCAAGCCTGGGCTTCTTGTGGCAGCAAATTTATGTGGTCATACCTCTGCTGGCCACCTCTCACATGCATTGCCATTTGGCCAGGCAGTGCTCACTCTACACTACAGTATTGTCAAAGGGGAAGGGAATAAAAAGTGCCATTCTGTCCTGAAAGATATTTGATGAGTTCCTCCTTGAGATAATACTCTAACTAAAAAAAAAAAAAAAGACAAAAAATAAATCAATGTTGTTCGGCTGGCTGAATATGGCAGAGGCAGAAGGAGAGAAGAGAAAATAAAACATTAAAATACAGAAATGGCAAATGAGGAGAATCTCTGCAAAGTGTACTAAGGAAAAGCAGAACAGAGTGTAGAGAAAACTCAAAAAGAAAATAAGAGAAACGGCAAAGGAACCAGAGGTGACTACACAATGATCCCAATCCAAAACGCAGCATTTCTCTCCCATGTTATTTATTTTATTTTATTTTATTTTATTTTATTTACATTTATATCCCGCCCTTCTCCACAGAGGACTTCTCTACCAAACCAAGAAATGAAACCCTTATATCTTTGCTTTCTTTTTAAAATCATTGTTTTTAATATTTTTTTTGCATTTTGTAGAATATATATATATAGTCATTTTATTATTTGTTGTGTTTAACGTTTATTATATAATATAATTAATATTTTGCCACATCTGTAAGAAAATTAAAAACAAAATAAATTTTGTTATGGGAACTATGCATTTAATAAGGGTATACAATAATCTGCGTTGACTCTAATGCATCACAAACACAACCATTTGGATATGATTATTCACTGTAGCATTTAGCTCAATGCTAAAAAATCTTAAACACATTACACTGAAGGATATCCTTTCCATCCATACTCACATCCAACAAATTGTGTTCTAACAGTCATCATCAACTAACCTTGCAGATATAGAAAAGAAATAATTACCAAACAGTTTGGCCTTTTGAAGGAAAAAATGGATTCATAGTTGATCGTCAAAAACAGTATATCATTTCTCCAAGGTTGTTCAATTACAACTCCATCCATCCAGGAAGAACGTTGTCTCTAAAAAACAGTGAGAATCCTAGTGTTTATTTTTAAAATATTTTTGATACTTAACTGTAAACATTAATTTTGCCCAGATCTAAATAATTCACATGGCTTCTTTTCATGAATATTTGTGTAGCTCAGAGAAGAAGGTAGGTGGAATGAAGAGCTTTGCTTGGAAAAATCAACATTCAAATGTTCAAACAAGGTTTGAACGTTCATAGAATAATATTAGAGGGAGGACTTTCTCAACCTGTAAGGGATGCCATTGATCTGTGCCAGAATTAATTTCTGAAAAATGTTACGGAGCTATCCCCGAATTTAGCAGAAAAGGGGAGAAATAAATGAAACATCCCATAAGTAGCACACAAATACTTTCCACTATGCACATTTGTGTTGATAATTCCAATTTATATATTTTATACTACTTCATATAAAATATTCTGGAGCAGGACTAATGTCCATTAATTTCTTGTCCCTGCTCAGGCATTTCTAAAAAGTACCAAGGAAGAGAGAGCCCACCTCACTACTTCCAACAGCCTGGGATTAGCTACGTCTTCACTGTTAGAAAATATAAAACCACAATAAATGTTTTTAATTCCTCTCTCCCCAAAGTTGGCATCAAATTCCTCCAACAACAGGTATTTAGATTTTTCTCTGAATGTTTCTGCCTTCAAAAACATCCTGAGGTGCCACTTCTGAACCAGCACATTACAATACAATACAATACAATACAATACAATACAATACAATACAATACAATACAATACAATACAATACAATACAATACAATAGCAGGGTTGGAAGGGACCTTGGAGGTCATCTAGTCCAACTCTCTGCCTAGGCAGGAAGCTCTATACCGTTTCAGACAAATGGCTATCCAACATCTTTTTGAAGACTTCCAGGGTTGGGGCATTCACGACCTCTGGAGGCAAGCTGTTCCAGAGGTTAATTGTTCTAACTGTCAAGAAATTTCTCCTCAGTTCTAAGTTGCTTCTCTCCTTGATTAGTTTCCACCCATTGCTTCTTGTCCTGCCCCCAGGTGCCTTGGAGAATAGTTTGACTCCCTCTTCTTTGTGGCACCCTCTGAGATATCGGAACACTGCTATCATGTCTCCCCTGGTCCTTCTCTTCATCAAACTAGACATACCCAGTTCCTGCAAACGTTCTTCATATGTTTTAGTCTCCAGTTCCCTAATCATCTTGGTTGCTCTTCTCTGCACTCTTTCCAGAGTCTCCACGTCTTTTCTACATCGTGGCAACCAAAACTGTATGCAGTATTCCATTAACTTCTTTCACAAGTCAGAAAGGCACCTTCGTCGCACTGAGATGCCCAGCAGCTCAATGTGCAAGTCCCCAAGGACTTTCCCCCTCAGAGTGACCAATTGCCCAAACAAATGGATCTCCCTCCTCCTTTGGCTAGGTCATAAATGTGCATCTTGCAAGCACCACAAGACGTTTCCCCCCCAATCATATCCCACGAAAGTGTAAGGATGAATTAATTTTTCTAGCCGGACGCTCATATAATTACATTTCTTCATTTTCCTTCCTCCTTTGTTAAACATATATATTGCCTTGTATGTGGTAGTTTTTTCTTTTTCAGTAAAACAAAATAAACTAAACCCAGAGTACCTTGTGGGTCTGGTCCCTGCAATGGCCTTGCGCTGTGGCTGCCTTCCTAGCTGCCTGACTCTGACTCATCTCAGTCTTCCAGAGTTCTGCCCTTCTTCCATAGATGGGAGATTAAAGTTTCCAGTGTCACTTAATTAGGCTTCCCCAAGTGACCCCCAAATCCCTTGGATTAGAGGGGGTCCAAGTGGTGGGTGTCACCTCATAATCAGCTGAGCAGCTTGGACTAAAGGAAGCTCAATGCAGTTTAATGGAGCGAAGGTGGAGGAGGAGAATTAGGGCAAGCTTCAGCCTGAGTAGAGCAAAGAAAGGTGATCTAATGCTGTCCGCAACAGGCCAGCAATAGAAACTCAGGCCTTCACTGTCATCTCTAACTGGATAACTGCAATCCACTTTATATGGGGCAGCCTTTGAAGTCTACCTGGAAACTACACGAATAGAATAGAATAGAATAGAGTAGAATAGAATAAATCTTTATTACGGTCAAAGACCAGCAATACACGTTACATTTAACCATATGTTAAAAAATACTAACTTTAAGATATAATTTTAAAAATGTCAGCATTATAAGTGGAAAGTAGCATACATGTTCTCACTTTGTCCAGGTCATTTGCTGGTTTACCTAGGTGCAAAAGCGCTAAGTATGTATGTAAAAACCATGGTCCAGAAATTGTTAGAGATCTGTCCAAATGATTGGTACAAGATCACAACTATCCTTCTATAACCAATTTTTTTCTTATGGACATTGCGGAAGCACAGAATTTTGCCACTGCATGCGTAGTAGCCGGGTTCGTGTCCTGGAGGAGGAGGTCCAGATAAAAATTGCCTGCCCTCCCTGGTAATCTCTCTAATAAGGGGAGAATATATGCAGACCTGCAAGCTCTGTATAGCTCACAGTGTAGTAGAACGTGTGAGATATCTTCCACTTCTCTTTTACCACATGACTTCACTGTCATCTCTAACTGGATAACTGCAATCCACTTTATATGGGGCAGCCTTTGAAGTCTACCTGGAAACTACACACATAGAATGTAGCACAATCCCTATTTGAGGCAGCATGGATGTGTTGGGAGGGGGGAGACAATGCTATCCGAATAATGCTGATTTTGCAGATACTCCTGCCAGGAGGTCCCCAAATACAATTCAAAGTGCTGGTTTTAGCCTATAAAGCCATATATGGTTTGGCTTCTTGGTATCTTGCTAGCCATGCCCCATGAAACTGGGTAAGACTGAAGAAGCAGGAACCTCAGAGATTTTTGGAAGGTCTTTTTGATGCTAGTCTGGAATAAAATGAGACTCTTGGAAAGTGCAAGAACAATTTCCTACCCTCAGTTATTTATTTATTTATTTATTTATTAAATTGATGAGTTAGTTAGGATAGAGTCTCTTCAAATGATTTGAAGGTGCTTGTTCCCGGGTATTTCACCTGGGCAAAAGTTGCCTTTTATGAGATAAGTTGCAAACTGGCTTGCTTGCTATCTCTTGGCTCTTCCTAGCCATTCACGTACTTTCCTCCTAAACTGAATCTAATTAACCCAGGTTGCCCATCTAGGAGGAGAATGTGCTGGATTCCTGCCCTTCAAGAGAGGTGCATGGGAAAGAGAGGCCTAGGGGCAGATCTTGCTTATGACCCCATTCCGTAAGGGTGCAGAGAGGTCTAGAGCAGGGGTCTCCAATCTTTGCAACTTTAAGTCTGAAGGACGTCAGCTCCCAGACTTCTCCAGCCAGGGCTGAAGTCCTTCAGACTTAAAGTTGCAAAGGTTGGAGACCCCTGGTCTAGAGTGGATCTAATTGTTTCCCCAGAAGTCTAAAGACAGACAGGGCTGTCCTTCAGGAAGAGGGTGAAAATTGTTTTCAGAATGTCATCTGATTGATTTGATAACATCTAATGTCTGTTGTGCCCTGGGTAGCTGAATTGGCCTCCAAGGAAGAAAAACGGACAGATTGGGGTACGGACATTCCTAGTGTGTCCCAGATTCACCAGTGTAGACATCCTTCCAGCAGACGTGAACTTACAAGAAGACTACAAATACTTCCAGAAGCTGACACTATTAACTGCATTGTTGTTACCAGTTACAGCTGGGGGAGGTTGTACAGCTGTGTGAGCCTAGATCAGTGGTGGGTTCCTACCGGTTCAGTAGTGGTTTGGCGGCCTGGGTTGCTGGAACTGGCCGCTACTCAGGCCTGCCACGCCCCCAAACTGGTTCCCAGGTCAGCGCCATTGGCACCGTTATCTTGTTTTTCAGTTCTGCACATCCGCAGAACAATTTTTATTGCACTGTGCATGCGTGCGCATCAGGCGTGCATGTGCGCAAACTGGCAGTAGTGCCAGCCGGAACCCACCCCTGGCCTAGATAGTTACTAGACCAATCTGTCAAAGATGCCCAGTTGCTGGAAGCTATCTCACATTCCTGACAAACTGCAGCTTGTCCATACAGTGAATCTGGGTCAGGCCTCATTCTAAAGCAGGGGTCTCCAACCTTTGCAAAGCTGGCTGGAGAAGTCTGGGAGCTGAAGTCCTTCAGACTTAAAGTTGCAAAGGTTGGAGACCTCCTGTTCTAAAGGATACAGTTTTCTCTGCTCCATTGACCTCGGACTACCTGATCATCTCCTTCTCAGTTTCATGCATGCAAAGGCACCCACACAACTTTCCTTTCCCTCATTCTCCATTCTGGCAACTCCATATGCAGGCAGCCGAATAAAATGCTTGCCCACTTCCTGCTCTTTGTGGTGTCACCTCCATACATTTATGCCACCCACCCACTCTTGTATCTTCTTCAATTGGCATTTCAGCAGCTCCCACAGTTCCCTGTGGCTGGACCATGGACTCACCTTGCAGGACATTGTTTGATATTTTTCATCATGATTTCATTTTTGTATACTTTCAGACGATTATTAGATAAACTTTTACTTGGTGTTTTTATTTACCTGTAATAAATTGCCTGGAGTCATTGTGAAACACAGAAAAAATAGAAAGATTGGGGTGTCTGAATTCACACCCTTATCTGCTACCACGAAGAAGATGCAGTTCCCAGTAAGAAGAAGGGCTTTTCCAAAGCTTCTGTTGAGAGTAGCCATCCAACATTAAGAGTGCAAGTTCTTAGTCTAAACGCTGGTTAGTGAGTCAGAATACACCTCTTCTGTCAGGCATGGGATATAGCTTATGGATTCAGGAGAATCCCTCAGCTTCAGATTAAGCAGAAGCTTTATTTATTGTAAAAGACAAAGGCAGAATTCTGGGTGTAGCAAAGAAAACAGCAGCTCTGATAAGTGACTGGTTATAAAGATCTGTGGCATGACTCTGGGAGACAGGAGGAAGAGTCACAGCCTAAACAACTACTGTGTCATACTGCATTGCAACCGACTGGAAAAAAAGTGGTGTGGGGAAGTTCTCAGAAGTATTGTGTACAGTTCTGGTCACCATACCTTCAGAAGGATATGATGGAAATGGAAAAGGTGCAGAGGAGGGCAACCAGAAGGATTAGGGGGCTGGAACACCTTCCTTACCATCTGAGGCTGCAACGGCTGGGCCTCTTCACTCTAGAACGACGGCGCCTGAGAGGTGACCTGATTGAAGTCTATAAAATCATGCATGGTGTGGACAAAGTAGAAAAGGAAAAACTGTTTTCCCTATCGCACAACACTAAAACTAGGGGTCACTCCATGAAACTTTTGATAGCTAGACCTCAAACAAATAAGAGGAAGGACTTTTTCACCCAGAGGATCCCTGGTCTATGGAACTCCCTGCCAGAAGAAGTGGTGACAGCTGTCAGCCTCGACACCTTTAAGAAAGGATGAGACGAGTTCATGGAGAACAAGGGTATCCATGGCTATCATGATGGATGCCTAAGGACACCCTCCGGGTTGGAGAGATAGGCAGGATGTCTCTCAATGCCATTTGCAAGGAATCACAAGCAGGTGAAGACCTCTGCTTGGGAAGACCCTGAAGCAAATGGGGAGCCACTGTGGGAGACAGAAGGCTGGACTGGATGGGCTGTAGCCTCTTCCGGCAAGGCTGTTCTTATGTTCTTATGAAGGAACTCTCCCTAAATTGTGGGAAAGTAAAAGTAAAGGAGAGGAGAGTGCTCCCAAACTTGCAAGATTAATGTCAGCCCTTCAAGGCAATCCAGACAAGGAACACAAGCTAGGAATACTAATACTACTTCACTGTTAGGTTACGGTAGCAGAATCCTTCTGTGGGCTGAGCTGCCTTTTGCGTGACAGTTGTCTAAGCTGTAGTCTAGGCATGTTGCGGATTCTATTGGCTAAGGAATTCCATCGGGCAGCAGGAGGTGGGCCTTTTCAGCTCTGTGCCAGCCCCTGGAACCTCATCACACCTGAGGTGAGGTTACCCTCAAAATGGTTCTTTTTTTCAATCAGACCTGGGGACCCACTGACAGAAAAGAGTCCATGCGTTGGTTGCACCAGGGTCAGCTAATCTTTGCCTTGTGACCGGAATGGAGCCTGCCTATTAAGGTTGTAAATCAGAGGTTCCCAAACTGGGCCACTTGAAGACTTGTGGACTTCAACTCCCAGAATTCTCCAGCCAGCAGAGCTGGCTGGAGAATTCTGGGAGTTGAAGTCCACAAGTCTTCAAGTGGCCCAGTTTGGGAACCTCTGTTGTAAATTGTGATAGTTGTAAAGCAGATCCAAGTTATGATATATGTGATTGGACATCAAAACCAATGTGATTGGGTTTTTGCAGTGGTCCTTAAGTGAAATCCATAGTTGCTAAGTGAATCCATTGTTTGTTCAGGAGCATTTTTGCCAAAACCCAGAAGTAAATACCAGGTTTTAGCAAAAACATTGAAAATTGCCATCGCTGAAGGTAGGATTTGATTTTTTTTTTAATTTGATTTTTATACCGCACCTATCTCCCAAGGGACTCAGGGCAATGCACAGGAAGTTAAAAGCAGACATATAAACATATAGACAAATGCAAGTACAATATTAAAATCTGATTAAATTTAAAAATAGCCTGTGCTAAAAAATACAACTAAAAGGTTACCAAAAATTAAAATCAATTTAAAACTCAGTCTGTAAGAATGATCTCGGGGTCTAAGCTAGGCCGGCTAGGTGAAACAAATGGGTCTTGAGACGTTGGCGGAAGAGGCGGAGGTCTGTGATAGTCCAGAATTCGGGGGGTAGGTCGTTCCAGAGGGCTGGACCCGCCACAGAGTAGGCCCTTCCCCTGATGGGCTGCCAACCGGCACTGCCCGGCAGACAGCACCCGGAGAAGGCCCTCTCTGTGGGAGCGAATCGGCCGAAGGGATGTATGCGGTAGACACAAGCCTGCCTGATGATGACAAGTGAGATCTTGTCGAAACGTTGCAACAACTTTTCTATGCCTTATACACGGGAAAATCCCCGAAGCCAGCTATGCCAGCATATATATATATATATATATATATATATATATATATATATATATATATATATATATATATATATATATATATATATATATATATATATATATATATATATATATATGAGAATATTATCACAGCTCCTCTTCAAGGGTCCCTTTAAAGGGAGGAGACTTAACATCATCCCTCTCTGCCCTTCGACTCAACCTAGAGATCATCCAGACAGAGAACCAATTAGATTACTGCTGTGTGACATTTTTTAGATATGTGTTAGATTTTTAAGGGCTGAAAATAAAGAGACCAGGATGGATCCATTTCAGGCTTATTAGTCTTCTTCAGCTGGCCATACTCCTTCTACTGGGATTTGAAGTGGTGCTTTCCAGCATATGAGATTGCCTTTCTATGCCTTGAGCTATCCGGTATCCCTGATACATCAGCCAATTTACAGGACTCTTAAATGAGAGAATATTATCACAGCTCCTGTTCAGGGGTCCCTTTAAGGGGAGGAGACTTAACGTCATCCCTCTCTGCCCTTCGACTCAACCTAGAGATCATCCAGACAGAGAACCAATTAGATTACTGCTGTGTGAAATTTTTTAGATATGTGTTAGATTTTTTAAGGGCTGAAAATAAAGAGACCAGGATGGATCCATTTCAGGCTTATTAGCCTTCTTCAGCTGGCCATACTCCTTCTACTGGGATTTGAACCGGTGCTTTCCAGCATATGAGGATTGCCTTTCTATGCCTTGAGCTATCCGGTATCCCTGATACATCAGCCAATTTACAGGACTCTTAAACGAGAGAATATTAACACAGCTCCTGTTCAGGGGTCCCTTTAAGGACTCTTGTCGGCTCATCACCAGAGACCATCTAGACAGAGAACCATGAAATTACGTTGTGTAAATTTTTTTAGATATGTGTGCTAGTTTTATGAGCTGATCAATAAATTTAAATTTGAGAGACCAGTTGGCCACACCCCACTGGGATTCGAACCGGGGCTGCAATGCATCCAAGGCAGAAGCCTAACACTACAGCCTAACCAGTATGTCTCCTCCCTTAATGTGGCCCTAACAGGAAGTTGTGAAAACAATTATCTATACTAAATACTCCTGTCTTAGCTGATGCAATGGATAGAGCCTGTTTAGGCTGTAGTGCTAGGCTTCTGCCTTGGATGCATTGCAGCCCCGGTTCGAATCCCAGTGGGGTGTGGCCAACTGATGAGAGCTAATAAGCTTGAAATAGATCTATCTTGGTCTCTCAAATTTAAATTTATTGATCAGCTCATAAAACTAACATGCACATATGTGTGTGTGTGTGTGTGTGTGTGTGTGTGTTGGTTTTGTTCTATTCGGGTGTTTTGCCGTCTTCTGAAGATGGCAAGTGAGATCTTGCCAAAACGTTGCAAAGACAATCTCATTCTTACATGGCAAAACACCCGAATAGAACAAAACCAGCATACCTACACCCATGAAAATCTACAAATATATATATATATATATATTTGCTCCAAGAAGACGCTAAAACCACTACTGGGAGTTTTAGCACCTTCTTGGAGCATTCTACCATTGTTGAAGCAAAACACCGAAATGAAGTTAACTTTAACTTTTCTTCACCAGTAGCTGAATGTGATGTTAAGAAGATATGATGTTTGAGGAAATGGCCACAGCCTGGATTAAGAGATGTTGATATATAGCCCAATTTTCTCTGAAGGGATAATCAGGACAGAGTCATTCCAAACTTTAGACCTTGGCTCAATGCAAAAAAATAATTATAACATCACAACATCCCATATAGAAATGTAGCATGCTAGAATGCTAGGCTGGAGTTCATTTGGATAACTTAGCTTTTTATGTTTAAGGCATTTCTTTTCTGTGGGACAACATTCAAGCAAGGTGATGGGGCATACCTATTAAGGCCTAAATAACAAGGGACCATAGATTCTGAATCAACCACTCATCCAGTCCAGTTCAGTCCCCTGCAAAGCATGGACTTCTTTAAGCTTGTTAGAAGAAGCTTAACTTGCAGGAGTTCCACACATTTTCTGGATAGCCCAGTCTTTGGAAATTTACATGGTAACATTGCATTGCATTGCTTTTAGTGTCAAGTTAAAACTGACCTGACTCAGAAGTATTATGTTGGACTGAGATTGATCTGCTGTACCCTAGTAATTTGGGAGAAAGGCATCTTAAGAATATTGTGTATGATGAATGGGCGACTGAATAAAACAAAAGAAGGACCTATGACTTTGTTACTATGACAATCTCAGTTCAGAGTTAGATCATTTGACAGCTTGGATAGTTTGCAATCCTTTCATTCAGAACTCTAAAGGAAGAATAGTCCACAATCCAGAAATAGATCCTAAAACTCTTTTTATGGCTTTTAGAACACTCAGGAATTAAGCTGCTGAAATATCATGGCAAGCCACTAAAACAACCAAAGATTTTCTTTTTGTCTGATACAGTTATATGGAACATCAAAAAGATACAAGAACACAGCTCTTAAAAAGTAGAGAATATGCACGCATACATTCAACACAGAGAGATACACACCCAACTGGCAAATGCCTTAAAAATTATGATTCAATCAATTTGGGTAAATGAACTCTTCATTCTCTGCAGTGCTCTGAAAGCAACTGCATCCCCAAAAACTACATCCATCAGCCACTCAAAAATTGTTGATCCCGGTTGCTTTTGGGATAAATGGGATAAGTGTTTTAAGTGGCAGAAAGCCAATAATAGGAGGAAAGAAAACGGGTACGATACCATTCTATCTAGTACCTATCCAACCGAATTAGATATTTAGGAAATAATTCAGACTCACCATAAAAAAGAAAAATCTATATGAACACAGGAGAGGGATATTCAGCATTACATAGCTGAGGTAATAACAGGAAACATTGGCTATCGCAACACTCCGTCAATATATCCACTCACGTAATTTTGTAATTGTTCTTTTAACAAGAATATTCTACATTGCTTTTCATGTGAATTGCACAGGAAAGCAGCCGGAGTATCATAGAACAGGGGTCTCCAACCTTTGCAACTTTAAGTCTGAAGGACTTCAGCTCCCAGACTTCTCCAGCCAGCAAAGCTGGCTGGAGAAGTCTGGGAGCTGAAGTCCTTCAGACTTAAAGTTGCAAAGGTTGGAGACCCCTGCCATAGAGACTCTCAAAGTACAAGATTTATTATCTTCCTTTGAAATTTAGCAGTCATAAAATTTAACACAAACTAGAAAAGCAATTCATACTGTCAATTGCTTGGGCCAATGATAATGAAATAGATGCTGCACCACTTTTGTTCCAAAGAAATGAAGAACCTCTGGTTCTCCAGATATTGATGACTTTCCATTCTTAGCATCTTGCTTATAAACCGTGATTTACATATTGCTTCATGTATGTGTCTGTGGGGGGGGGGGGGAGTGGGTTCCTGTCTCTAACTACCTGTCATTTAACATAATACATGCAAAAAACAAAACCAAAATGAACTTCAGTGTTGAATTGTACCAGCCACAATATTCCTGTCTCTCTTTTTCTCTCTCTGCTCCTCTCTCACTTTCTTCCTCCTTCCCCAAATGTTTTTATATTTTTGTAAACTTTGGGTTCTTCCAAATCTGCAGTCACTTCCTACCTGAGCACTGATGTTATCATTTAGCAATGAGTTTCCTATTAAGATATATTCATATATGCCGTATATCAGAAGGCTACTCTGATTTGTTTCATTTATTCATTGCAAATACATTGGGATTCCCCAAGTTAACTCATAATTTTAAAAGCCAGATTGTAGGATATGCAAAACAACCTCAGGCAAAACTGCCAGTTTAATGCAAAAAGTGGTTTCTGAAGGCAGTTAAGATCAACAGAAAGGAAATGTCTACCTAAAGTTCATTGGCTCTCTGTCTTGGATGGTATCTGTGCATCCAAAATATTTGAAAGGGAGGAGGGCTACCTGTAGGCCCATCTGCTGAGGGAATGCTGTCATCTGAGACCATGGGGATGGACATTCTCTGCTGATACCCCCCTTCGTTGGAACAGCATCCCTCCCTAAAATTAGATAGTAACTGATTTTCGAGGGGTTTAGAAAGGTCTTTAGAAAGCCATGTGATGGATCCCATTCTACATGGTTCTCTCCTTTTTTCTATTGCAGATTTGTATGGTTGTTTGGCAAACCATGTTATGTGTTGTTAGTTTTTTCCATATTTATTGCTTTTAATCTTTTCTACTGGAACTGGCCACATAAGCCACGTACATTGGTTCATGATTGAAGCAGCCTGTAAGCCAAAATAACAAATATATTAATCAAGACTTCTTTGCCTTTCAAGGTGAAAATAAATGTTTGGATAGACTCGGTCACAATGGAGTTGTGTAGCCAATGAAGTATTCCCTCTTATTAAGATATGATACAGTCTATAGAGAAAAGAAGAGTATTCTTATAAAAGAGTAAAAAGGGACTAGTCTCAAAGAGATTTCTGTGTACTGTATACTACTCAGATTCTTGTTCTGTACTGTATATTCATCCTCACAGAGGCTTAGCAATGCTAAATATTCAAAATCTATATTTAAACCACTTATTACATTAGACGCAGGGGTCTGCAAAGTTGGCTCTTTTAAGACTGGTGGACTTCAACTCCCAGAGTTCCCCAGCCAGCTATGCAAACTTTTTTGCAAAACTTTTACCTAATGTTTTTTGGCAAGATAGAGACAGTGTAGGCTACGTTACCAACCTTAACTATATCCATGTTGCACATAGCATTCCCAGGTAAACGGTAAGGACAGCACCAATCAGTTTGGGCATATTTAAACCCTAAGTCACAAGTAAGGACCCATTTTACCCCCAGTATGTTCATAATGTGCAAGCTAGGATCTCTCATTTAGAAACTATCTTGCAAACCAGCATATTCTGTATTCTACATCCCCTCAACTACGAGTGCTAGGAGTATACTCAGGATGTGTTACACTTAGGATGTACTACTTAATGTATTATGTTGTTGTTGTTTTAGGAGAGAGGTATTTACAGAATTTTCTGCCTAGCAACCAAAATAACTTGACAGCCTGGGACCTAATGTATCTTGACTAGGGATTAAGGGATGATGGCACTATTCTGCCGGTTGGTATCAGGCAGAAAAATGTCTTGAGGAGGTCTTAGCTATTTAAAGGTTTAGGAATTGAGATGGTTTTTTTTTTTTTTTAAGAAACCAGAAATCTGGAAAGTTTTTTTCTTATTTTAAGGGAAACCATGGGAATTCAGATCAGGCTAATTTTTTTTGGTAAATCAAAAAGAAATACTTTTTTTAGAAGAGTTGAAAGGTGTCCTCAGTCCTGAAATAGATAAACTCTGGTTGTGGAGAGCAAATTAGAGGGCTAAAGAGGTTAGCATGAAGCATCTTTGTTAAATAGATACTTTGAAGTTGATAGAACGCACCATGGCCATTATTCTATGTGTAGGCAAGTCCTCTGCTTCCACATAGATCTGCCACTTAACATGCTCTCAAAGTTCCATTGGCCTAAAATGTTTGTTTTTCTTGGATGTCTTGTAATATGATGGTTTCAATAAAGTGTCATCAGACATATGGTCACTGTAGAATCACTAAGAAGGTAGAAGAATTGGTTTAGACTTGGTTGACTTTAGAGGATATGGAAAGATGCCAAGATGCAAGCATAAGCAAAGCAAGAAGGCATGAAAATGTTAGGCAAAACTTCAAAACAAAAGGCATTTCAACAGATGTCTAGTCTTTTGAAGTTAGTGGGCATGATCCAATTTTGAGAAAATATCATGATGCTTGCGCATTTGAGTCTTTCACAAAAAAATTGCTTTGATGGGATTTATCTTGTTATGGAACATCTGTTAAACATAGGGCAAGGTGATAAAGATGAAAAGGCAGCATCTCCAAGAATCTGAATTCTAAATACAGCTGGGGTCAGAATCCAAAATACAAATATATTCTTTCAAATTCATATTACTTCTTAGCCCTATCACATCATGCCCAAGTTCCAGTTCTCTCTGTCTCTGTCTCTCTGTCTCTCTCTCTTCACACACACACACACACACGGGAAATGCCCTCTTGATTTTTTTCTCCCTTCTTTCCACCATCCTGTCTTCATAAGCATCTCAACATCACATTTTCATCTTATTAGATCATCCTATCCCTCTCTTCTTTTTGCCTCACAGGCAACAACTCTGGGTCTATCTCTTCCTATTTTTTAGTTTGTGGGAAATTGGATATATTCAAAGCAAACTACTGACCTCCACTTGTCCACTGTTGTCAATTCCAATTATCCCTGGATTTATGCGGGTACAAAAGTCTTAAGTAGAATGAAAGATGGCAGTATTGAAACATACATTTGGCTCTGAAAAACATACATTTGGCTCCCTCTCAAAATAGTTATAATTTGAAAAGCTAATATTTAAAAACCACAGGTATCAGCCGGGATATTGTAGTAAAGGGAGACATGCCAATATGCAAAACGAATTACATTATTTTTATTTACCTCATAATTTCAATTCACTCTCTGTAAGAGCAATGCATATATTGCAACTGTTAGAGGTTACATTTTCAAAAATTATTTGCTAGGTCTTTAAATTGATTGTACGTCAATCAACGATAGTAGTCTCTTGAATATGTGTTTAGAATTTCTTGCTGATAAAGATCCTGACAACTTCTCAATAGTTTGTTGGCCTATGACAGGGGTCTGCAAAGTCGGCTCTTTTAAGACTGGTGGACTTCAACTCCCAGAATTCCCCAGCCAGCTATGCTGGCTGGGGAACTCTGGGAGTTGAAGTCCACCAGTCTTAAAAGAACCGACTTTGCAGACACCTGGCCTATGATATAATTAATGAAAGTGTTTCCTAGTGTTGGAAATGAAAAAGGTTGCTTTGTGCTATGTGATTGGTTATCCTTTGAATAGGCCAGGGATAATGCCACTATACTTGACAAGTTATGCCCATCCATGTTTCCGATAAAGGAGAATATTGGAAGGTCAGGCTTGAAATAAGTGATCCTTGGTGAGCTTGGTTTTCTTCTGGCAGATGTTTCATTACCCAAACTAGGTAACATCTTTGGCTAATGAAATGCCTGCAAGAAAACAACCAAGCTCAGAGACCACTAAAGACCCCTCATCTATATTTGTAGATAGATGTAAAAAGATTTTGAACTTCATTTCTGGGGGTAGTTGCCAGAGCTTGGTCTTTGGTGAAAGAGCACCCACTTCTGCTATGGTAAAGTTGGAGTAAGATATAAAAATGGGACATTCGGAAATTGGGAGGAAATTCCATTCTGAATCAGCTTAGTGGAGTTCTTTTGACTCTCTAATCCCTCCATCATGCTCATCTCTCACCTGAAGTGTCCGGCAAAGATAACATTGGTAAGGACACGTGGAAGCTGTTAATGTGCAACCAACCGAGCAGGGGAGGAGGGGAAGAAGAAGGAAAGAAGGAGGGGAGAGGACCAAATTGCAGCATTGTAGCCCAATTAAGGGATAAAACGTTTAAGGGCTTTGGGGGATCTTGTTCTCCAAGATGAAAGCTTAATCTTCAGGGGGGGGTTGATATATAAACAGGTCGGACTTTGAAACTTAGCATAGACTATTGGATGGAGAGGCTGATCAAGGGCTGAGAGAAAGAGCAACGAGAAAGAGGGAATTGAGAAAGGAAGAGAACGTGGGAGAGAGGGGCAAGAAACACAAACAAGGGGCAAGACAGTTACCAAGGCCATGGCACAGGCCTCGAATGTGGCAGTATTTGCTGCTCGCCGGCACCACGATGACGAAGATACCACTAGGGATTCTTTATTTGCTTACACCAACAGCAACAATACCCGTGGTGAGTTTGGCAAGGGCCTCAGAACTGGGTTAGGTGGGCAGGCTAAGGAT
Organism: Rhabdophis nuchalis; assembly: GCA_039707465.1. Classification (NCBI taxonomy): domain Eukaryota; kingdom Metazoa; phylum Chordata; class Lepidosauria; order Squamata; family Natricidae; genus Rhabdophis; species Rhabdophis nuchalis. Next base: position 196,291,379 of record CM077646.1, read on the forward strand.
GGTTCACAGGATAAACTTTTACAAGAGCAAAGGAGGCGGGTGGGCTTTCTCCAGCTGACTCCAACCTTGGCGATTAAATGCCTTTGGAAGAGGGGTCCCAGAAATGGAATTGGCTAGTTGCCGCTGGAACGGTTCTGGATAAGGAAGGGCTCCAAAGTGATCCCAGTAGAAGGATGGGAGTGATGGTGGTGGGTCTTAGTATATTGTAAGTCATAGAGAAGTATATACTTTGTTATGGATGAACTCTTGAATTATTTACAAGAATAGGGACTTTGCCTTATTTTAGCAGAATACATCCCTGATTGATTTGCCCAAGACCCTACTATGCTTGCTGAGATCCTTCTAATATTTAACTTTGTCCATCTTCTGGCAGACCCTTTTGAAGGTCCAAACTATCATATTGCGCCACGATGGGTCTACAACATAACTTCACTCTGGATGGTCTTTGTTGTCGTTGCCTCAGTCTTTACCAATGGTTTGGTATTGGTGGCCACAGCCAAATTCAAGAAATTACGGCATCCGCTCAACTGGATTTTGGTGAACTTGGCTATAGCTGATTTGGGTGAAACGGTTATTGCTAGCACCATCAGTGTCATCAACCAGTTCTTTGGCTATTTCATCCTTGGTCATCCTATGTGTGTTTTGGAGGGTTATACTGTCTCTGCTTGTGGTAAGAAGTATTTATTCATTATGTTTTCTGCTTAATCCCTTTTTACCCCCATCCCTTCCCTCCAGGTCATAGTTTTATCCTCTTCCCCCTAATATAAGCACATCCTATAATCCTGTTGTCCTCAAAGATCACCCATCATGCTCCTCCTTTTCCTTCTATGCTCTTGAGTTGCTTCTCTATTAATCCCATGCATTCCAAGGCACATCTGGCAGAACATTTAGTAAAGGTTTCAGTATAACCATTTCAGTTTTCTAACCCTTGATGCAGTTTCATATAAATATTTAGCAGGCCAGAAACTGAATTTCTATAATGTAATGATAGATTACATATAACTCACCCACCCCAACACATCTAATAGAGCTATGTCCTCATTATTGCCCTCTTCTCCTCTTCCTTCCCAGGCATTACAGCTCTCTGGTCTTTGGCCATTATTTCCTGGGAGCGCTGGGTTGTTGTTTGCAAACCTTTTGGAAATGTCAAGTTTGATGCTAAAATGGCTATGGGTGGTATTGTGTTCTCCTGGATATGGTCTTGCGCCTGGACAGCACCACCAATCTTTGGCTGGAGTAGGTAAGTATAAGGAGGGGAGGGTACAGAGCAACATCGCTGGAAACAAAGGAGCAGGGTGACGCCCTTCAGATGTGTTGGACTAAACTCTCATCATTTTCAGCAGCTTTCCCACATAACTAAAACAATTTATGTATATGTTTGCATAAAGAGTGGCTAGCTTTCATCAAGAATGTTGATAGGGAAGAGTCAGTGATTTGGCTTTCTTTCTTTTAATGAGAAATGAGTTGTGTGGATCCCTGATCTTTTTTAATCTACAAGTCATTAACTCTTTGTATTTGGCATTTATTTTTATGAGATGGTGAAGAATGAGCACGATGCGCATACGAGGATATTCAGACGTTGAAGCCTAAAGCAATTCTGGGTGCAACTGCTTTGTCGTGTGTGTGTCAAACCTATCTTGGTCAGAATGTTGTGTGTTGTCAGAAATTCTCGTTTTATTTTATATGAACAAATGTAAAACATACTAAGAGGGGCTCAAAAAATTAATCAAATCTCAAATGTGAAAATGACTTTCTTCTCCTCCCAACCAGATACTGGCCCCATGGTCTGAAAACGTCATGTGGTCCAGATGTATTCAGTGGCAGTGAAGATCCAGGTGTCCAGTCTTACATGGTTGTCCTGATGATTACCTGTTGTGCAATTCCTCTGAGCGTCATCATTATCTGTTACTTGCAAGTGTGGATGGCTATCCGTGCGGTAAATACACACATTGCATTATAACACAGATGTCATGTATTCTTCCTTTCCTCCTTCATGTCTCTTGTGATTGGATCTCTCTCCCTTATAAAGCACCCTTTCTCCCAAATTAAAATATCGGTGCTATAGAGTCTCTAATAGAGAACTATATAGAGAATTAATCTTTTGTTAATGGAGCCCTAATTCTGTCACTGTACTTGAAAATCCTTAATCACATTGCAACACAAATAAGATCTCCTCACTATCAATATATACCTAGCTAGTTTCCCTAACGTAATCTCCACTTCTATAAAAGTCTTCTGGCTAATCCGTTTCCTAATAAGGCCTTTGCTTGGAATGATTCTCAATTTTCCTTTGTTCATCTTCTCCACATTTCTGTTTATATCACTTTCCTTACAAAAGGATATCTCCATACAAATTTAATCTGGATCCAATTTCTGTGGTAAACTCCTTTCTCCCTCTTGTTCCAAATCACAGCCTAGGGATCTGAGATGTACTTATTTCTTTCTTTCCTCCCATAGGTTGCAGCCCAGCAGAAAGAGTCAGAATCAACACAGAAGGCTGAGAAGGAAGTGTCAAGGATGGTAGTGGTCATGATCATTGCCTATATTGTCTGCTGGGGACCATATACATTTTTTGCCTGTTTTGCTGTTGCCAATCCAGGCCATGCCTTTCACCCCCTGACGGCTTCCATGCCTGCCTTCTTTGCAAAAAGCGCCACCATTTACAACCCAATTATCTACGTCTTCATGAACAGACAGGTAATTTGCTCTGGCCCCAATGGAATAGCTAGAAATTATTTGAATTGAGAGAGATGGGTGGATTGAGAGTAAGGAACAGAAAGCAACTGGGTGTGTGTGGATTATATCATTTGGGGATTATATTATGTTATGTTATGTGGTGGAAAAGGGTAGAACTTGTAAATGCTTATTGATATTTGTCTATTTCCTGGCAGTTCCGTAATTGCATAATGCAGCTCTTTGGCAAGAAAGTGGACGATGGTTCTGAACTTTCTACTTCCCGCACTGAAGTTTCATCTGCCTCTAACTCTTCTGTATCACCGGCATAAGAGCTCTTTCTTGATAGATATCAAGACAGTTCTGCCTCCCAGGAGAGCCCTAGTGAGCATTTCTCCTCCTTTCCACAGCATATGGATTCCCTATGCATATCTAACATATTGGGCTGCAATTGCACAAACCTGTTCCTTGGACTTAAGACTGTGACCCAGGTTGGGTGCTCCTATTTCTCCTAGGGAGAGGGAGGTGTTTCCGCTTTCCTTTCAGAATTGTTTAGGGGGTAGCAATGAAAAGTTCATATCTCTATATTCAACTATTCCAACAGTCTGGGATTTTCCTGGGGCTTCAGGGATTGTTGTTTTCATCCCCTATCATTGTATCTTTAATTAATATTTCACTTATCCTTCGGACTGCAAGAGGCAGAACAAAGGGGGTCCTTTGGAAAATTTATGAAGCAAGTCTATCCCATTTTTTTAAATATAGAGAATCCACTCATCTTCAAGATGCCACTTCCTATGAATGGGTAGATAGTTTGATGTATCCACAAAAGGTGATAATCTAGACATCAGTGACAGCAGTTCTATTTTGATTGTCTTTTGCTCTGCCCCTCTTATGAAGTGTTTGGGTGGGTGCAGGGAGTCCATTGAAAGGAGGCTGGAGAATGAAGTTGTTCCCTGCAATTTCTGTGCCTCAGCAGTTTGGAGATACTGATTTCTAGCTATGCCTAAGAGGAAGCATAATTCCGGCAGAAATCATAAATGAGAACTTGCCATAGCACTTGGTATACCTCCTCAGCATGGCTCAACAGGACCCACTCTGTATATAGTATTTGATATTAAAATCACCCATGTTCCATGGGATATTTAGCTAGAAATGCAATGGATAAAATTATTTTTAAAAACCTTACAGCAGTGAGACAGACTAAATTAATGTACAAAAATGTTTACCTTCTGTATAAAAGCTGAGTTTGTATCTTACAAATTATGTTGCAAAACACTACATTTTGTCCACAATGTGTATTGCTTGAAATGTATCCAGGCATGTGGGAATTTGCCTTAGCTGCCAGTATAATGGATTAGTGGAAAAAGAGAAATATCAAAATGTAATTTTAATTTTTGACAATGGATATCTGTAGAAATCAAGCAGGGTGAAACTGGTAACTCAAACTGAAAAGTATGGGTCACCCGTGACAGCAGAAAAGTGTGAGATAAACAAATCTGAGCAATGAGATAGAATATTTTTCTTGTGCAAACCTTAACTGATGAGAAGAGCACTGAAGGATGTAATTTCTGTTATTACAATGCAATAGGATTTCCTGTCTCAGGTACCAAAAAAATTGTGGGCTGAATAGCTTAAACAAGGATTTAAACCTATCAAATTCCATTTATTTTCTTTCATATGCAATCATGCTTTCATATATGCAACATATGTGCATGCACAATTCCTCTGTTCCTCTCCATAAGTTGAACCTCCACACCAAACATGAATACCAATTGTCAATCTTCCTGCATCGTTTTTCAGCTCATTTGAGATGCTAGAATTCAGAGGTGGATTGTCTATGTGGAGTTGTTTTTCAAGCAGTTTCGTAATTTAGTTCTTCATAGCTATAGAAACAATTAAGGAGAAAAGGAAGAACAGAAAGACAGACTACTGTTTTATTTTAATAAACAAATAATTAGTTATATTGTTGAGAAGCTGCAGCATAAGTACAGAAATAGTGATGCCAATGTTGTCTGACTGTCACGATAAAGAAAGCCACGTTTTCCAGTCTAACTCAATAATGTCAGGGAAGTAATTCCATATAAGAGTTATGATGGTGATCACAAGGAGAGTGGACATGGCCCGCATACGAGTATGCAGAAGAGGAACTATAAAAGCTGAAATTGTTGAAAAAAACACCAGGATAATGGCAGCAATGGTCAATAGGAGGTTCATGAGCTGTCCATAAAGCTTATACATACTGGCCTGGGGCATCTCCATTGCCTCCTGCTGTTGGGCTTGCTGCTGCTGTTCCAGTTTGGCAAGCCGGGTCTGGTAGGAATCCAGCACCTCCTACCACAAAGACAAGGAAAAGACAGGAGATCAGGATAGGACGAGCCAGTTTCCAGACACTGATTTACTAATAGCAGGTGGATTTCCGCAGTGTTATTTTTCACCTGCCATTTGCAGGTTCACATGCTCTAATTTTTTTGATGGCTCTATAGACAGTATATCTGCAAAGGGGAAGATCAGTTTTCTGGCTCATGGGTAACCCAAGAGGTGCTATCTGGACAAGAAAGGCAGATGCCAACAAGTTCAGAAGGCTGCCAAGGTTTACAAATACACAGAGAGGAAAATGTTGAGGGGACTCCAAAACAGCCCAATTAATACTACGCTCATTGGTCATAGAATGCTGACTTGTACAAAAGGGGAAGGCATAATGCAACATTTTGTTGCTGATCTCACTTATGTGTGTTACTAATGCTAACATGCTGGTGTTGCAGTGTGTGCAAAAGCAGGTTCACGGTGATCTTATCAGCAGACAAAACCACTGTGCCAGTGCTTATACCACTCTTAACATCATTGCAACCTTCATTTCTTATTGCAAAAATACACTGGTCTCTCTCTAAAGACAGCTGTCATAGCCTATTGAGTAAGATGGGATAGTACAATTTTTTTCTTTTGCTCCATTTTTATGCACTCTGTCAAACTAGCCATAGGCAACCTTTTCCAATGTCCTGTTCTTTGCTCCCAGAGCAATCCTGTGCACCCGTGCATTTAATTAAGCAATCTCTTACCCAGACATCCCGGGACCTTTCATAAGATTGATACACCATCTTCTCCTCTGTGCAGGCCAGATCATGTTTGAGGTTGGTGATTTCGTTGAGATTTAGCTGTACTGCATCATTCACTTGTATTTCCAGGTTATAGTGCCTGAAGAAGGGTGGCATTAAGTGAGGTTCTATAATCTGATCTTGTGTTCTAAGTCCTTTTTCTCTCTCCCCCCCCTCACACCTCCCAGCCAACTGGCTGATCTTGTTACAGTCACCACTTTAGGCATTGCTGTAAATGGATTATGATGAGCTGACTCTGCTTCCTGATTTGACACTTCCAGTACAAGAAATGGGTGTCTCTGCTCATCCTGGATTGGGTGGGGAGGGTGGGGAGGGGATTACTGTATCCAGGGCCATCTGGGTTTGGGAATGTTATGGGGTACATCAAAGCACTGAATCTAATACTGGTGGGGGGGGGGAATACTTCTGGGAGCCCAGTGATGGTTGAAACTAGGATGGCAACTATTGCTACCAAAGATTTGACAACAAGTAGATGAACAATATGGTAGCCTGAATTATTATGCTAAATATGCTTCTGAACAGTTCTCGACCAGATATTCTTTTATCTAAATGAAATTATCTGAAGGTAAAAATAGACATAATAAATATGAACTCAAATTTCTTCATTTGCAATGATTGACTTCCTTTTGGTTACATAACAGAAATAACAGAGATATTTACTAGCAAATGGAATGGGTAGCTCAGCCATCAGTCTAGTAGTCTCTTATTTCATGCTGTGGGTACATTATTTTATTGTTTTTCAAAGAAAAATATGGAGAATTATCTGCTCATTCACTGAAAGCACTTTTTTTTTAGAAAGGAATCTTTTAAGTAGTCTAGTTAGAATCTAATTTAATCAAATCTGATTGGAGGATTATGGGATGGAAAATACCAGCAAAGAAACTAGCCTGGTGCTATTATGGTTTTGCTTTGCTCTGAAAGCATATCACTAAATATGGAATAACAGCAGGGAAGATATCCCAAGTGGGATTAATTGTTATTAAAATGTTCTCATTCTCTATATGCTTTTGCATACAAGAGGGATCTTTTTCTAATAAAAAATATTGCAACACTTCTCCTGGCTAAGGAGGTTGGGCTATACCCTTTTCATATTCATAGAAAAGCAGGAGGTTTCTGAGTAATGTCAATAGAGCATGGAGAAGATCAGAAGAAATATGGCAAATTATGGTTTGTATTGTGATACTACATTAGTAACAAAGGGGGAAAACAGCTTGCTTTTTTGTGTCAGTGTGGCATATGAGGCAAAGAGCTTTATATCCAAGAAAGACATAGTGAATTTGTCACTAAAGACAAAGCAGTGATGTCCTAAGACAGGGGTCTGCAAAGTTGGCTCTTTTAAGACTGGTGGACTTCAACTTCCAGCTATGCTGGCTGGGGAATTCTGGGAGTTGAAGTCCACCAGTCTTAAAAGAGCCAACTTTGCAGACCCCTGTCCTAAGAGAATGAGTGTCAGGAGGAAACAGGACACCAGGGACAATCAAGCCTGCAATAACAAGGAAATGGAATGCTGGGAACCCCTGTTCTCAATAATGTGGATGCCCACCTTTTCTTTTCTTCCTGTAGGAGTTCCATAATTTGCTTTTTATCAGCTTTCCAAGCTTCCTCTAACATGTTCCTCTGATTGTCCAGGGCTTTGTGATATTCCTTTAGCTCCATGATCTGGCTCTTCAGCTCCTGAAGCTTCTTTTTTGCTTCCTCTTCAAGATACTGCTTTGGGGCTGCCTCTGTGATAGGGTCATTTTCTGTGCTCTCTGAGATGGAGCATTCTTCTACTAGAGGAGCTTCTGTAGGACGGAACCTGAATATGTTATATGGCCCTGAATGGGCCACATTGGCCTTGAGAGTTTGTGGTGGGGAAGAGGACCTGTTGTCTGCAGGTGGGAAATTCTTCTGCTCTAATTTTTTCAGTTGGGCTAAGCAATCCTGCAGACGCTGTTCGAGGTGAGCAATATTAGCCGAGGAGCGTTGGTTGATACGTTCAAATGCTTGACGGATGGAGGGTGCCTTTTCTCGATCAGCTTTGCTTACCAGTTCCACATAAGTGGAGAGGTTCTCATCACGATTGGCCTTTTCCACCCTCAGCAATTCAGACAAGTGCAATATGCGATGGCGTAGAGCATCTTTCGGACTTCGGTAACTTGACTGGGAAGTTCCAGAAGCAACAGAGGACCTGCGGTCCTGACTGGAGTCCACCTGCTACGAGGGTGGAGCAGGAAGACAGGAGTATCAGAGAAAAGTATACCAATTTAAGTTACCTCAGAATTGTCATATTTTACATGGAGCTTAGTTAGGTAACTAACAATGTACTTATCTTGAGTGATCCCAGAATGTAAAGACTTATACTGTGTATTTTGTATCTACTCCCATATTCTCTGCTCTGCTTTCATCTAGAACAGTCAGTTTCTCTTTCTGTAAAGAAAGATGGAGTGCTCTTATTTGGAGATTGTGAGAGGAGTATGGATGCTGAATAAAAGATAACTGTCCAATAACTCTCTTTCCAGGCAAACCTGTGGCAACTTTATAACTCTGGGTATTGAGTGCTACTTCTTCCTGTCCCCTTAGTTCAAATTTCTAAATTAAACAAGATTCCTAATTGAATTATAGTTTGAACCTTGTTCATTCTCTTCCACCTCATTGCTTCTCTTGCTTCACCAGTGGATTTAGGCCCTGATTCCTCAATATATCTCAGCCTGTACAAGCACACTCACATTTCATTAAAATCTCTCTTTTTTATTGGGGAAAACCACAGTGACAATGTCAGAGAAATATTCAGCAGCTGGCTGCCTCTTCAGTTTTCTGTGAACTTCCCACTTATCTCAACCTCCCTGTTCTCTTAAAGCATCCTTTAACAAAAGAGAGAAGGCATGGAGATATTGGCTACATACGGTATGCACTGATGTTCTTGGGAGACCAGGAAGATGTCAAAAACCTTTTGAAATGCCTTCCTGGGTTTGAAGATAGATGACGAAGTGTGGGTATACTGCTTAAGGGATGTCATTCAACTTTAGTCCTATTTGACTGTGGCTGGTAAGGTGCAAAAATACTAGTGTTTCTTATCTTTTGCCCTATCTTCTGTTCTGTTCTGGAAAAGTACCCTTGCCCAAACAATTCCCTTTCATTAGAACAATGCAATGACATCATATATCATTCTTCCTGAATCATGACAACTGCCATTGTAACCAGGGGTCCTTACTGCTTGGAATCTCATTACTTAGTGGTAGACTGTGTTCAAACTTAGAACACATAGTTTACCAAAGCAATCCAACTTTTGAGTTCATCTGACATGTTATACATATGGATGGGTTTGTTCAACAACTTAGGCTACAATCTAATTGTGATCTAGAGTGTTATAGTTTGTGATCCAGGGTGTCTACAGGAGTGCCATGTGCTAGATAAAATGCATTTTGAATGTGAAGAAATGTGTTTTATTGGTCACTCACTAAATTGGGAGCTTGACTTGTTGACGCTTCTGACTGCTGAGAAGATTCTTCTTTGGTTAAATTATAGTCTACCATGAATGCTACATGGAAACAGACAAGGGCACAAAAGTAACATTAATTTGTGATCTAATCTTTTTATATTTGTTGTTTTATTTGATTGTTGTAAGTCAGCCAAAATTGCTTTTGGTGAGATAGACATCTATACAAATTTGACTAGCAAATAAATAAATAAAATTGTCCTTTGTTGAAGCTAAATTGTGACTTCCTGTAGCCTACCTAAAAATGGGGTTAAGAGGTAACTTTTATGACTTTCTTCATCTCTCTTTTTAAAGAGGGTTTTAAATTAACTAAATAAAAAAAAGAAAAATACACAAAATTATAACATCCATAGCTGATTTATATTAATCTGATCTATATTAATTAATTTAACCACTGAATAGTTGGAGCTATTTGTTGTCTTTCAGATGCTGGACCGTAAGTCATTTGACTGTAAGTCTGTACTTTTTGTCCACATGTCAACTTTCATGTGAGAACACAGAACATAAATATCTAAAATATTAAATCTCAAGTTAATACATGTGATTGCTTCTTACTGAAATGAAACCATATATTTTAAAAGAGCATTAATTTCACATCATCTTCAAAAGCATAAAAAAGCTTGTATCCTTACGATTTATATTGATATTGTTTCCTGGTTGCTTATTTGTACCCTATGACTATCATTAAGTGTTGTACCTTATGATTCTTGACAAAAGTATCTTGTCTTTTATGTACACCGAGAGCATATGCACCAAAGACAAATTCCTCGTGTGTCCAATCACATTTGGCCAATAAAGAATTCTATCTAAATGCAATGAGGCTGTTTCTAAAATATTATTTCTTGTTCAAAAGGATGGAATCTAAAATCTATTATTTTTTTAAAAAAATGTTAAGTAAAACATGCAGGCGGGGAAAAAAAAGAAACATACTTAAAAGAAGTTTGAAAAAGAAAAGAAAACACAAACCAAATTAAAAAGAGTTTTAAAAATAATGTAAAATTACATTCTAGCATTCTACCTCCCTTCGGCCTGTCCGCTCCCACAGAGTGGGCCTTCTCAGGGTGCCGTCAGCCGGTCAATGCCGGCTGGCGGCTCCCAGGGGAAGAGCCTTCTCTGTGGCGGGTCCGGCACTCTGGAACAACCTGCCCCCCGATATCCGTACCATCACGGACCTACGATTCTTCCGTCGGATGTTAAAAGCACATTTCTTTCATCTAGCCAGCCTGACATAGACTAAGGGAATAATTTTAAACTTTGATATTTATTGGTTTTAAATTTATTTATCCAAATTTTAGCACAGATTTAATTAATTTAATTGTTTTTTATATTTTGTATGTATTGTTGGGTTTTTATTTTTCTGTGCACCGCCCTGAGTCCCTTTTAGGTGAAATAGGGCGGTATATAAATCGAAAAAATTAAACTAAACTAAAGTAGCACCTCCTCTCTCTCCTCTCTCCCCATCTGATTGCTACTTGAATATGTTTATATTTTATTTGGGACATTATTACTCAGTTATGTTTGAATTGTTATTATTTTTTAAAACTTTATATTTTTCTTCAAAAACTATATTCTTAGTGCCTTAGCTTGCCTTACTGTGTGGTACAGTATGTTGCATATAATGAAATCACTCCTGGTTGAATTTGATTTGATCCTGTAAATGTACAATTTTCCATTGCTGCATACTCTTCAATGTATTGACAGCAAGATTTCTCTTTTCCAATGTTGAGGCAGACAACTGCAACATAAATCTTAATAAAATAACTTTCTTGGATAGTGCTTAATAAAAATATTTGTAGTTATAATTTTATTTTCAGAATTTTCTGGATGTTTTGTAATACATTTATTACAGATGACATTGTTCAAATAAATGTAGTACAAGATACACAACATAAAACATGTGCACGTTTGTGTGTGCACACACAAAATAACAGACATAATGTGTAAAGGAAACAATTAAGAAAAAAATTAAAAGAGAAAGAAAAGTACCTTCCCCTTCATCTCAGCAAGAATAAACAACTTTAAAAATTCGTCACCATCTATTAAACTACAACAAACTACAATACCTCATTCTCTATAAACAAATTTTTAAAACTTCTTCATCAGCAAATACTTATTAAGAATTACCAAAAATAATCAATGTATTACAATCTAATAAACCCACCTGAATTCCTTCCTTTTACATTTAAATCTTAATTTCTATCATTAAACAAATTCCTCCAAATCTCATCCAAATCTAGTCAGTAAAAATCCAATAAAGTTATTAAAGATAGCATAACAATTTTCACAGTAACCACCAGATAAATTAAAAATACAGCTAATGAACTTTCCCCATATAACTCTTATCTATATAAACAAAAATTTAAAATATAATCATCTTATTTCGATCAGAAAAAATCCATTAAAAATTTCAAAAATAAAACTTATCTACTTTAAGCTTGATCAAATAGATAAACATTATATTCCTTCCCTCTATTTACAATAAACTTCATCATTAATCTCTTCAAATAGTGTCCAAAGACTTTTTTTTCATTTTCTTTCTTTCCTCTCCTCTCACAAGATCACTGACAATGTTAACAAATTCTTTTTCAAAATCCAATGCAGAAAGATTTATTTAGGACACTCTTTGGACTATTATTTCTATGTCCAAACATCAGCTGGTTTTTTTTTTCAGTATTCAGTATTTAATCTTTTTCCATATCTCTCTTGTAGCCTGTCATTTTTATTCACATTGAAATCAATTTCAGTCTTGTCCAGAAATGCTTGTTCTTCTGTAACATCATTTAGTCTATCAATAATGGCAGAGATGTTTAAAAATAACTTCTGAGTTTATGGTTAACAAATAGCTCTCAATGTATCCACTGATGAAGATTTTGCTTCATTCTGCATTGTTAGATTGAGTTTAAGTATGCTTCTCTTTAATTATAATCTTTATTTCCTTCTGGTGTCCCCCAGTGTCATTCAAAGTCCTATTTTATCATGTTGTTTTTCTTCAAGTGCAAAAACTCAGTTTCACTTGGGAAGGATTCTTATATTTAATTTCAGAATGTTACTAAATCCATCTGGACCCTTTATAATATTCCAAAATCAACTCCAATTCCCCTTTCGCTGTTAATTTTTTTAAATTAAATCCTTAAACTCACAATTAAAGCTTTTTTGTAAAGGATTGAAGGAAATTAATCCAGTGAATACCATGAAACTTGCCATTACAGAGGTTCTGAATATTTAGGGAAAAAAACAATAAAACAATAAAAATTAATGCCAAAAAGATTAAGAAATTAGGATTCATAGAAACATATCCCCCATTCCCAGTCACTCAACACAGAAGCAGATCACAAAAATATTGGTTCCTGACATCTACTCATAAGGAGTCATTGTCCAGAATACATGTGGGCAGGCACATGATTTCTCCTTTATCCAGAGAGTTTCACTGGCCCAGATCCCCATGCAGCTGGCAATTTCAGTCATAACTTCACACACACCCCTTCTTCAGGGGTATCTTTAGTTTTCCATATCCTCACCAGAACTCCAGTATGTTCTGAATATTTCTATATAATAATAATAATAATAATAATAATAATAATAATAATAATAATAATAATAATAAGAATAAGAATAAGAATAAGAATAAGAATAAGAATAATTATTATTGTCATTGTACTAAAATTACAATGAAATTGGTTTCTATATATTTCTTTCCAGTATTTCTGAGAATTTGCCTAACTTAGCTGCTGTCTTCCTTGTAAAAATTGCTATTTTTATCCCATTTTTCCCTGGAGAATCAGAATAATAGAAAGCCTAGAAATATAAACATACTGGTGTTTTTTTATTGTGCTGCTGAGAATTAAATTAAATTTTCAAATAAAAATGTTGGCCTGTTACATTCTTTGAAATGAAGATTCTACCTATGTATAATTGCAGTTTCTCCATCCCACTAATTAATATGGACCTATGTAAATTAATGGGAGTCACAGATAGCTTTTGTGAACTGATGGATTAGTACAGCCATCCCATTTAGAGGAAGCAGTTGCTCTTCCAATGGGAGTTTTCTACCCCTAAATTCCTAGTAGATAAATCTACTAGCTGAAGAATATTTTCCATTTGATTACACTTCCTATTGCCCCAACACTCCTGCCTGAAATAACTACCCCAACTGCTCTTACAGTAGACCTCTGAGGTACATATTGTAACTGCAATGTGCTTCCCATTATCCTTTCTTTAGAGACTGTTGGATGCATGAAGTAATTAGATGTGTATCTCAGTTTCTGTATATCACATCTCCTGTCTGAGATAGTTACCCGTTGGCTTCCAAGTGCAATTTAAGATGCTGGATCTCATTTTAAAAGCCCTTCATGATTGAGGACCTAAGTATCTTTGGAACTGCCTGATCCCAATGACGGTATATTTTCTCACCAAAAGGTATCAGGAAAAATTAGTTCTTTGAGGTTTTGTCTCACAGGGAATCCCATCAGCAAGATCCATAAAGCTGCCCTCTGCCCCTCATTCAGCTCATCTGTATAGTCCTGTATGGTCCCGATGCTGCTGATTTTCAGAAGGCAGTTAAAATCCGACTGTCCTAAGGCCTTGTGGGGATATGTTTTAAGGTAGTTCTCTCTTGTAGTGCAAAGGTATTTGTTATAAACCACCCGCAACCCAAAACCAGGCTACACATTTCTACTACCGCTGTGCAGTATTTACTTAATGGTGCAATTGTTCATTGACATATAATTGTACAGCTTGTTCTGTTTAGTGACCACCCATTCAGCAATCCTTTGAACTTACAAAGATGCTGAACAAGTTGTACCTATATCTCTGGCCCTCAAAATTCTAGCCTTTGCAGCATCCCTACAGTCACACAATTGCGATCCAACATACGGTAACTGACTCACAACTATGACGTTGCAGCATCTCACCATCATTGGGGAGCTGGACAAGCATAATTAATGGGGAAGCTGGCAGGAGGTAGCAAATGGTGACCCCATGAGGTTGCACTTAATGTTGTAGCAGGATTTGCTTAACAATAGCAACTAGAAATGCTGAAACTGCCATCATTAAGCAGGATGTTCACATGGCATCATATTTACCACCATATTGCAATGGAAATTCTGCTCCCTACTGTTGTTGTTAACCAAGGTCCAGCTGGCAGTGGTTGATTGTTATGATTTACTTATTCCTGGTTATGTAAGGTATGGAAGCTGCTCAAGAATGGACTACTCCACCAATCATTTATGTGGAAACCTATGTGTTGGTGGGAGTGAAGTGAAGAACCAGCACTTGAACTGTATTTGCAAAAGTGACCAACCAGGTTATATGACCAGAATTCAACCACAGATGGCAGGCAGATGCTGTCACTCAATCTAGGAAGATCAAAGTAAATATGATTTTATGGATGAGGTTGAACTTAAAATGTTATCTGACAAAACTGTTGCCTAGTCAGAAATTAAAGATGGCATTGAAAATAACATTGTGTAGTGTCAAGATTAAGCCCATAGTGGAATCCAGTCAAATCCAATTCTTTATTTGTTTACATCTAATAGACAGAATCTTGCCAGACTAATGCAATCTGCATTCAGAATAATCAGACAGTGAGTTTTACAATTAAACATGCTAATGCAATGTTTTCTGTGAAAGTAATTTTGTTGTGATTTTTTTATACATTGTACAAAATGGGTATACAATATAATCCATTACTCCTAAAGGAGTTTACATCTAAGCATAGGTCAATAGATACGAGGAGTGTAAGTTGTTCCAAGTAGAGTAAAGTTGCCTTTTGCCTGATGGAGGCTTTATGGCCAATGGTGTTCAAGTGATGCTTCAGTTGTTTTCGGGTTGCACCAAGGAACTTATTGCTATTAGTACTATCTTTGCTTTCTTTTGCCACAGTCACTCTATTTCTATTTACACGTCTTTGCCTTTTGTGACTTTCTCCAGGTCTTTCTCTTCTACTATTGTCAGGTACCGCCACATCCATTATCAAACTAATACTATGGTTCATTGCAATCAGCCAGATGTTTAGATTTCATTTGGCATTTTTATCCACCTATTGTTATTGTTAATCTTATATTAAATTAATCAAGTGCTGGATTAATATGTCTTGCAAGTGCTATATCTTGAACGGAATAGGAGGTTACACTTACAATGATCATATTTTATTGGGGAAAAAGGACAAAGGCTCTGAAAAGGGAGCCAATCTGGCAGAAGGATAAAAGATGCTTATGTTTATAACTTTGTTTTATAAAGGAAAATTCAACAGCAAAGCCACACAAACAAATAATTCAATTCTTTGAAATATTTATTTTTTATTTTATTTTATTTACATTTATATCCCGCCCTTCTCCACAGAGGACCCAGGGCGGCGCACAGGAAATGTAAAAAACATACAGAATACAAAAATAAATACACAATTTAAAATATAAATTAAACCATCTTATCCTATGCTAAAAACCCAATTTTAAAATATCCAATTTAAAACTATCTAAAAGTCCCCATGGGAGGTTAGGCTAGGCCGGCTTGTTGGAATAGGTATGTCTTTAGACATTGGCGGAAGAGGCGGAGGTCGGTGATGGTGCGTAATTCGGGAGGTAGGTCGTTCCAAAGGGCTGGGCCCGCCACAGAGAAGGCTCTTCCCCTGGGTGTCGCCAGTCGGCATTGTCCGGCCGACGGCACCCTGAGAAGGCCCTCTCTGTGGGAGCGTATCGGTCTAAGGGATGTATGAGGCAAGAGGCGGTCTCGCAAATAACTAGGCCCCGAGCCATGGAGCGCTTTAAAGATGGTCGTCAAGACCTTGAAGCGCACCCGAAAGACCACAGGAAGCCAGTGCAGCTCGCGCAGGATCGGTGTTATGTGGGAGCATCTAGTGGCTCCCGTAATCATCCGCGCAGCTGCGTTTTGGACTAACTGTAGCTTTCGGGTGCACCTCAAGGGAAGCCCCATGTAGAGAGCATTACAGTAGTCGAGTCGGGACGTGACGAGATAAAGGACATATAATAATAAAGGATATATAATAAATGTTTATAATAAAGGATATATAATCACTATTGTCATATGATATTATCTCCGATTGCTTCACCTTCTAATCTTTATTGCCTTTTGGCAGCTATGAAAATAAAAAGGGATCCATGATGTGCTTGGTCTTTTGACATGAAGACTGAAATATTTTAGAACACTGAAAGGACCTACTAGCTCCTACTGGCAGAAGCAAAGATAGTTCAGGACATTTTGATGCCTTATAGAGAAAGACAGTATCCACTAAAATTAATACAAGCAGTAAAAGAGCAGAGGGGGGAGGGGGGCTTGGGGGGAAGGGGAGGGTCTTCCATGCTTTTTGCTCTTTCAACTGTGACTTGCCCAGGACTTTCAGACTCTTCTATATTCTTAAATTCTGTAATGGCACAAAATATAACTGATAATGATGGTTTGCCATCACAGAGAGCTATAATCTAACCATACTGCTGGATCTGCAGCAAGGTACCGTGTTTCCACAAAAATAAGACAGGGCCTTATTTTCTTTTGACCCCTGAAATAAGTGCTTGGCCTTATTTTGGGGGAGGTCTTATTATTTTTGAGGTGCATGAGGTGCAAGCATAATCACCTGCTGTGTTACAATATTTTCGGGGACAGCTTATTTTCAGGGGAGGGCTTATTTCAGTGCATGCGCTCAAAAGCCCAATTGGGCTTATTATCCGGGAAGGTCTTATTTTCAGGGAAACAGGGTAGGATGTGGCTGACTAGTTTGCAATTTAGCATTGGGCACAATCACAGCCAATGCACCCCAACACTTCCTCCAAGGTAGCTTACTCAGTTTGTCTCAAGACAGGGTGCACTTCAGCAGCCAATGGAACAAGTTAAATTAAATAAACCATAAACCAAGTAAAGGTGCATGTTTTTAGCTAAGTAATTATACTTCTCCTATATTCTAATTTAATAGGGAACGCTATATTTATGGCACGAGATAGAATGACATATTCTTTATTCTCTCTCTTCTCATATCTAAAAATAAGGGTGGCATACAAAGTTGAGGCCAAGCACTTTGTCCAAGCATGCTGTCAACCCTTGCAACTGTCTGTCAGCCTCTTGGCAAAGGGTCACTCTGGGCTAGCTGCCAGTGGCATTCTTCCTCTCCCGCAATGCCAAACCTGCAAGGCTACACATACTTCTTCTAGAGAGGAAGGTTCACCACATTCCAGGCTGCCTGATGTTGCTGGACAGGCCATGCCTATGTCCATTCCTTCTTGAAGTTAGGCTCCTGAGGTCAGCTCTGCCGCCCTTGCAATTTGATGGGCTGAATATTGCATTTCGGTATTGAGCTCAGCAAGAATTATTCCCCAAATTGTAGGTAGGATTTTATAGAGTCCTAAGGGGGGGGGGGGGGAGAGAATACTTTCCCACAGTGACAAAAATGGGGAAATGATTTTTCTCCCACATTTACACATCTTTTTTTTAAAAGGCGCTCCTCAGAAACCAGTCCTGTGTGGGGTTTTCACACAGACGGGAAACCTTTCTTTCCTTTTCGTGCACCAGCAGTCAAAAAGTATGGACCCCGCACAAGCCCTCTGAAAAAGCGGCTTTCTTCAGTCGCATTTTTTAAAAGGCGCTCCTCAGAAACCAGTCCTGTGTGGGGTTTTCACACAGACGGGGAAACACGTCTTCCCTTTTCGAGCACCCGGAGTCAAAAAGCCCCCACTCAAGCCCTCTGAAAAAGCGGCTTTCTTCAGGCGCATTCTAAAGTTGTGGCGACGTCAGAACAAGATTCTCGGGCTGTACGACACCTAATTCACGGCTCGTCCATTCGCGTCCATTCCCCCCCCCCCCTTCCCGCCGTCGGCGAGGGTTCAGGGCCCTCAAGGCCACGGCTCCCCCACACACACATTAGTGCTGGGTTCCAGAGGACTTCGAGCCCCGCCTGGCTCCAGAAAACCGAGGGCAGAGCCTGGCGAGTATCCCGTGAAGAGAAACTGCCCAACCGTAACTGATGGTTCTAGCACGCCCACAGGCCTGGCGATGTAGCCATTGCTTTTGACGCCTGGGGTGACCGACGCAACCCACCCACCCCTCCTCGCCCATTGCCCCGGCCTCTGAGCTCACTTCCTCCGGCAGGCGGAGCGCCAGCCGACGGGATTAAAAAAAAAAAAGAGCAAAGCGTGCTTAGCGCATCTGGATAGTAGGAGCTTCATCATGGCCAGCTACGTTCAGCCCAAGGAGAAAACGCTGCAAAACCTCCGAGATATTGCGAGTCGCCTTCGGGTCCACTCTATTCGGGCGACTTGCGCTTCGAATTCCGGGTAATGGAAGAGAAGGGATGCCTTGCACTCTCTTTGCTGCGGGAGCCTGGGATATTCCCACCCTTGTCCTGGGCCGGGGATTGTGTTTCCTTTTTTTGCTTCTTACATCTTCTCAATGTAATAATGGGAACGTTTCGAGGGACGCTGCATCGCCCTCCGCTCTAGGTTCGCTTGCGGGGAGTGGGCAGTGAAGGTTTGATTGGGTTCCAGTCTCAGAAGGGCCGACTAGAAGGGCTTCCATCAATTGAGATGATGAAGCCACGAAATGTTCTTATAATTAGTTGGCAGGAATCCATTCATTTGAATAGCTTTTTTTCTAGGTCGGTGGATAGCTTTACTTGAGGTTGATGAGCTACTGTACTCTCATGAGCTAGCCTTCCTCAGCCTAGGGGTGATCTTGTGAGGCCTATGGGTGTAGACTTTTCATTGCTTCTGGTGAAGACAGAAGACACAGGGGGGTCTTTTAATTGAACACTATGCTCTGAATTGTAAATTCAACACTAATAGTAATGTTGTATCTCTCAGTGGGTAGCTCCTATTGAATTTTGGCCTCCCTGCCTTTTGACCTTGCAGGCACCCAACGTCATGTTGCAGCGCTGCAGAGATCATGTCTGTGTTGTTCTTTCATACAATGCGCTACAGGCCAAAGGAACCAGACCACCCCAGCAATGACCGCTTTGTGCTCTCTAAGGTGAGAAGAGTGCCAGGAATATGGGGGAGGTGGTCTTTGGAAGATGGGACTACAGTGATCCCTCGTTTTTCGCAGTTAATGGGGACCGGAATCTTCCGCGAAAACTGAAAAACCGCGAAGTAGGATTCGCACCGGAAACTTGAGTTGGTGGACATCGTTTAAAGCAAGCACTAGGGGGCGCTTGCCTCCTACCGATGCATTTTTTTCCTATTCTGTATTTTTGAAAAACCCGCGAAGCACTGAAGCCGCGAAACATGAAGCCGCGAAAAACGAGGGATCACTGTAGATTATAATGCTCAAGTAAGGCCACAGCTTATTTCTTCCTAGCTGAGAGTTCGACTCAGTTCTTTCTGCAGCACCACATCCCAAAGTAATCTTCTTAAAAACTAGAGAGATTACTATTTCATGGTTGTGATGGCTACTTTCTTTGCTCCTCACAGGGCCATGCTGCACCTATACTCTATGCTGCATGGGCGGAAGCTGGTTTTATCAAGGAACCTGAGCTGTTAAATTTGAGGAAAATAGACTCTGACCTGGAAGGTCACCCAACACCTGTAAGTACTCTTCTAAGAATAGTGCTGGGAGTTTTGGGGAGTTTTTTGGGGGGGGAATAACTTGACCTATCCAGTCAAAATACATATAAACATATATATAAAAATAGATAAATTTTAGATGGTGTAAATAGCTTTAAAACTTAGTTGTACAGTTGCAAGAAAAAGTATGTGAACCCCTTGGGATTACGTGGAGTTTTGCATGAATTGGCCATAAAATGTGCTCTGAACTTCATCTAAGTCGCAACAATAAACAAACACAGTCTGCTTAAAATAATACTACACAAACATTAGATGTTGCCATGGTTTAATTGAACATAACATGTAAACATTCACAGTGCAAGGAGGAAAAAGTGGACTTAATACCTGGTTGTCCCTCCTTTGGCAGCAATAACCTCAACCAAATGTTTCCTGTAGTTGCAGATCAGACCTGCACAATGATCTGGAGTAATTTTGGGCCACTCCTCTTCACAAAACTGTTTCAGTGTAGCAATATTCCTGGGATGTCTGGTGTGAATCGCTCTCTTAAGGTCATGCCACAGCATTTCAATCGGGACTCCAGAAGGCGTATTCTGTGCTGTTGAAGCCATTTTTTTTTTTTGAATTACTTGTATGCTTTGGGTCATTGTCCTGTTGCATCACCCATCCTCTGCGGAGCTTCAGTTGGCGGACAGATGTCTTGATAAACTCTGGAATTCATTGTCCCATCAATGACAACAATCCATCCAGGCCCTGAGGCAGCAAAGCAGCCCCAAACCATGATGCTCCCTCTGCCATGTTTTACAGTGGGGATGAGGTTTTGCTGTTGGTGTGCTGTGCCTTTTTTTCTCCACACATAATGTGTGTTCTTCCCAAACAACTCAATTTTGGTTTCATTTGTCCACAGTATATTTTGCCAGTAGTGCTGTGGAATATCCAGATGCTCTTTTGCAAACTTCAAACGTGCTGCAATATTTGTTTTGGACAGCAATGGCTTCCTCCGTGGTGTCCTCCCATGTACTCCATTCTTGTTTAATGTTTTCCTTATTGTAGATGTGTCAACAAAAGTGTCAGCATGTGCCAGGGACTTCTGTAGGTCTTTAGCTGACACTCTAGGCTTCTTCTTTACCTCATGAAGCATTCTGCGCTGTGCTCTTGCAGTCATTTTTACAGGACGACCACGCCTAGGGAGAGTAGCAACAGTGCTAAACTTTCTCCATTTGTAGACAGTCTGTCTTACCGTGGATATATGAACATCAAGGCTTTTGGAGATACTTTTGTAACCCTTTTCAGCTTCATGCAAGTCAACAATTCTTGATCGTAGGTCTTCTGAGAGCTCTTTTCTGCGAGGCATGGTTCACATCAGACAGTGCTTCTTGAAACAAGTAAATCCAAAACAGGTGTGTGTTTTTAAAGGACAGGACAGCTGTCAGCAACACATCCAATATCATCACACTGATTGGAGTCAAGGTTGGCTCACTCCTGGTTCCAATTAGCTCTTGGAGATGTCATTAGGCTAGGGCAGGGGTCTGCAAAGTCGGCTCTTTTAAGACTGGTGGACTTCAACTCCCAGAATTCCCCAGCCAGCCCCTAGCTCACATACTTTTTCCTCCCTGCACTGTGAATGTTTACATGTTATGTTCAATTAAACCAGTGCTTCTCAATTATTTTCTGTCATGCCCCCCCTAGGAAGAAGAAAACATTTCGCGCCCCCCACGCGACTGTAAATAGTATCATTTGTCTATAAAATTGTTATAAGTACACCTCTGCATAACACTGTATCCTTATTAACGTATAAGAGAATAAAAAAAGAAAGAAATGTGGATCAATTTACAACAAAGAATAGCTTTATTAACTGTAGCAGAAAAGATTTAAAGTGCATTAGAAATTTTAAAAAAATTAAATCCTTTGCCGAGGTCAAACGCGCCCCCCTTTACGGAGCCTCGCGCCCCCCCTGGGGGGCCCGCCCCACTATTTGAGAAGCACTGAATTAAACCATGGCAACATCTAATGTTTGTGTAGTATTATTTTAAGCAGACTGTGTTTGTTTATTGTTGTGACTTACATGAAGTTCAGAGCACATTTTATGGCCAATTCATGCAAAACTCCACATAATCCCAAGGGGTTCACATACTTTTTCTTGCAACTGTACAAGATCAGCTTTTAAAGATGTAACAATAGTACTGTTGCTTCTTTCATGAAGACATATGGATCACTGATACAGGAGCTTAGCCCATAAAATTGACTTTCTTCTACTGTGCAAACTAATATTAAACATGTATATAACAAAACTGTGATTTTATGATAGAATTACAAACTGAAATATATTTTGTTGGAATACAAAGGCCCTAAAATAAGGTGTGTATTTATATATTTATATTGGAAAAGATCCAGATTGTGTCTCTATACAGAAAAGATAGAGGACAAAGAACTAATCTAATAAGATTTTCAATGAAATACCCAACAGATTGTGTTGGTACTTACTGTATTTTTCAGAGTATAAGACGCACCAGAGTATAAGACGCACCCAGGTTTTGAAGAGGCAGGTTTTTTTTAAAGTAGGTAGGTAGAGGGATAGAGAGAGAAATAGAGAGAGATAGAGAGAAATGGAGTAGATAAGTAGGGAGAGGGAGTGTGAGAGTAGGTAGGTAGGTAGAGGGATAGCTAAAGAGAAATAGAGAGAGGTAGAGAGAGAGAAATACAGTAAGGAGGGAGGGAGGGAGGGAGGGAGAGAGTAGGTAGATTGGTAGATGTTTCCAGATATATTTATCCATGTGCTGGAGAAGGAAATTGCTGATAACCTGTAGCACCTTAAATTTTGTTTCTGCTGGCACAGCACTTGACCAATATTTTATTTATTTATTATTTAAATTCTCATATAATATAATTCTCATCAATCCCTTTAACTAAACAGCTTTCCAAAAGGGAAAAAAAAGTTTTTGTACTCTGCAAACCTCCCCAAAACGGCCTGTTTTTCACAAAAACAGGCCCTTTTTTTTAAAAAAAAAGGCATGAATAGCCTTGGAGGGGCTTGTAGAGTGCTCCTGTGGGGATGGAGGTCCAAAAATTAGCAAAATAATGGGTTGTTTTTTGCAAAAGCGGGCCATTTTTTATGTCAAAAGAATTGCATGTATAGTTTTATGGAGGCTTAAAGAGTGCTCCTGGGGGCTGGCGGGACAAAATTGAGCCCAAAATTGCCTGTTTTTTGCTCATTTCTACCCTCCCCAGCCCCCAGGAGCTCTCTGAAAGCCTAAAGGCTATGCATGGCCATTTTGGTGAAGGGGCGGGGCTTTGGGAGGCAAAAAAAATGCTCTATTCGGTTATAAGACGCACCCAGATTTTCAGTCTCTTTTTTAGAGGAAAAAGGGTGTGTCTTATACTCCAAAAAAAAACGGTATTCTGTTTGTAAAACTCTTTCTTTTTGTTTAACAGAGACTGCCTTTTGTGGATGTGGCCACTGGTTCCTTGGGGCAGGGTCTGGGAGCTGCCTGTGGAATGGCCTATACAGGGAAATACTTTGATAAAACAAGGTGAGAAATCTGGCAAAAGTCTACATAATGAAGCCTGTTGCTTCTTTCCCAAGAAAAGTTTCTTGCCTCTTTTTTTGTTTTTGTTTGCTCTACTGCAAAGTCCACTGGATCAGAGAATGGCAAAGAATGTATGGTGAAAGAAACTTCTCCTATATGCGCGCACGCACACACGCACTTGTTGGGACTCTTGTGTCTTGCTGTCTTCTAGTTACCGAGTTTACTGCCTACTGGGTGATGGTGAATCCACTGAGGGATCAGTATGGGAAGCCCTACAATTTGGGTCTCATTATCAATTGGATAATCTAGTGGCCATTATTGATGTGAACCGGCTGGGACAAAGTGAAGCAGCACCACTGGGCCATGATACAGATGTTTATCATAAGCGCTGTGAAGCCTTTGGGTAAGCATTGCTGGCTGTTTTTGTCCTAATTCTGATAGGAGACCTGCTGCCTTTTGCTCCAACCTTTTCCTCTTCTGCTAGATGGAATACCTGTGTGGTGGATGGTCATGATGTGGAGGAACTATGCCAGGCTTTATGGCAAGCAAGTCAACAGAAGGGGAAGCCCACCATGATTGTGGCCAAGACTTTCAAAGGACGGGGAATCCCAGGTGAAAGTAGTCACTGAATCTTGGGAAAGGGTAATAAGAGTCCTTGAATGTCACTTACTAATGTTCTCTGTTTTAGATGTGGAGAATGCTGACAGTTGGCATGGAAAGCCCATTCCAAAGGACAAAGTGGAATCTGTTATCTCTACCATTCAGAGTCAAATCCAGACTAGTGACGTTTGTACTATCCAGCCACCTGCTCAAGATGTGCCACCAATCAATACCGTGGATATCAAAATGCCTTCTTTACCTACCTATAATATAGGAGAAAAGGTACCACATGGCCTAAGCAGATTTTTCTTTCAGTATCTGCGAGCACTCCAACTATTCTTTTTCTGTCCTTTTTGTGCCATCCATCTTTTTCAAAACGTCTGTGTGACATGGATCTGATGCAGAGCACTCACAAATTCCAGATTTACATTTTTTTCTCCCTACACCCATAAGAAAGGACTAAAGGAGTAAAGCCTATAATAATGTTCTATTCACCTTATTTATTTCTGGCATATGAATAACATGCATCTTCATTGTTAATTTCGACATGGGGCTGTCACATTCCATCTTCCTAACCTACCTCCTTTGAGGTTCCTTTCCTTTTGACCTCAAATCTAGTTTGATGTTACCCCTTAGCCCACAGAGAAACCCTGCAAAGGACCCACAATAGTATGTGGATTAAGTAAGCTTTATGCAAGACAATAAGCCTGTGCATGAGACTAAAAGGCAAACTACTATATTAATTTGGAAAATGATAGCATATTTTAGATCAGGATTTGCATTCATTTTTGGAATAGGAACTATACTTAACCAGGGGCATGCACACAAAATTAGTTGGAATAAAATAGATGGGATCTGGACAAAAATGAGCTTTAATTAAACAAAAGTACTTTTTTATTTTCATGTTTGCAATAATTTCCTGCTTTTATGTAAAGATTAAAAGGATCAGTGTAGGAGATTCTAGAAGCATATCCAAGGTATTTGAGGACTGCATGCAACTCTAAGCCTCAATTTAGACAATTTAGAAATACTGTATAAATTTTAATGCAAATTTTAATTTTCTCCTAGTACAGGAATTTAATATAAAATGCCTGTATTCTAATGTCAATCCTCCACTGCTTTTCACGCAGTGACTTCTTGGAAGTTTTTCCTAGCTAAAATAAATTGAGTCTTTTCCAACTTGTGTCTAGGCATATAAGAAGAATGATGTTTGTAGAAATGTCATATTTATCAAATGTGATTAGAATGTCCTTTTCACTTGGTGAAATTAATTCACTTGGTAAATTAAATGATCTGCAATGAGATTTTCTTTTTCTTTTTTTTAGGTGGCTACCCGTAAAGCCTATGGTTTAGCCCTGGTAAAACTGGGAAAGACTAACAAGCATGTGGTTGTTTTGGATGGTGACACTAAAAACTCCACTTTTGCTGAGCTTTTCAGACAGGCCTATCCAGAACGCTATATAGAGTGTTTCATTGCTGAGCAGAACATGGTGAGTCTGAAAACGTGAAATGGATTGGTGAATCTTGTGGCAAGATCCGTTCCATTGACATTTTTGTGTGTTTATGTGCTCTAGGTGAGTGTCGCTGTGGGCTGTGCTGCTAGGAACCGCACCATTGCATTTGCCAGCACCTTTGCTGCCTTTTTCACTCGAGCATTTGACCATATCCGGATGGCTGCTATCTCCCAATCAAACATTAACCTTTGTGGATCACACAGTGGGGTTTCTATAGGTATGTGATGCCTGATATCTAAACCCCTTTAATTACTATAACTAGACTTAAAGCTTCTTGTTTCTCCAGCAGGGTGAGGACCCTTACAAATTGTACTCCTTCCTGTTTATCATCACAGCAATCCTATACTATAACTTGACCCAAAGTCATCCAGTAAGCTTCTTGACTAAATGGGAATTTGAAAAATAAATCTTTATAGTCTTCTTGATTATGATGACCAAGTTGACACTTTCCTGTTTATTTGCATAGCCTGCAGTTTATCGAGATATTTAAAAACAGAACTTCGTTATTAATTGAAGATCAAGAGTGATATAGCAAGGAATCCTACTTTTTCCCAGTTCATTTGATTTTTCTTCCTTTCAGTGATCTTGAACATACATATTTGGGAATCAGCTGCTTGGGCAGAATGCTAAGTTGTGGAAGAATGTTGGCTTTACTAGTCCACATAAAACATGCTAATCCTAGGAGAAATCTACTTTTATGTTTATGTTAGCTG
The DNA here is from genome assembly GCA_039707465.1 of Rhabdophis nuchalis. Taxonomy (NCBI): domain Eukaryota; kingdom Metazoa; phylum Chordata; class Lepidosauria; order Squamata; family Natricidae; genus Rhabdophis; species Rhabdophis nuchalis. The sequence continues at coordinate 196,317,496 of CM077646.1, forward strand.
TACACCAGAAGTAAAGACTGGTTATTATTAATAATTCAATTTAATGATAGTTAAGATTTAATGTTAATAGTATAATGATGTGTAGGGAAAGCAGAAATTGTTTAGATGGAATGCTTGCAGAGTGTTTTGGGATTTCTGCTTTATTCTCTTTGCTGTTTATCTACTCAAAATACCAAATGTCTGAACTCAGCTAGCTCTACCTGAAAGAGAGATTTTGATTTGTAAATAATGTGATTGGCCTTTTGTAGTTTTCATAAAAGACTGAATTAAGCAATTGTATGCTAAATCTCAGTGACCTAATATTGGGAGATGTGGTTGGGGTATTCATCCTCTCAAATGCATGGTATAGTGCTTGAATACATTCTTTTCTGCGACATGGCAAGCAATTTATTCAACTGTTTCTTTGTCCCAGGAGAGGATGGGCCCTCTCAGATGGCTTTGGAAGATCTAGCCATGTTCAGAACTATTCCAGGTTGTACTGTGTTTTACCCAAGTGATGCAGTCTCCACTGAGTATGCTGTTTCTTTGGCAGCAAACACCAAGGTATGTGGGTAAAGGATATTATCTCAGGTATTGGTCTTGGCCTATCAAGACTGAGATGTTATCATTAAATTAGGGAAGTAAATTGTGGTGTGCTAGAGTAAGAAGTCACAATTTGCAATAAACCTTCTTGCTTATAGCATTTTCTTTTACCCTGGCCCTCATTTTCTTGCAAGCTTTTTCATTTATTTATTTCAAACTGTTTTACACCACTTGAAAACAAATCTAAGCATTTTACAAAAGTTAAATTCATAATAATGCATCAAGGTAACAGCAGAGACGTATTAAAACATTCAACATATATATCCATATATCAGAAAACAAAAGTTGCAACAATTGTAAAGCCTTATTAAGCATTGACTACATACAATCTAGATATATACTTCACAGAATCTCTTAAATGGGCAGAATTTCACAAGTTGATTAAGGCTGTAGCAACTTTTCCAAATCAATGTAGCTTCTTACTGGTTGGCATCCTAATGTTTTGTCAATTTTATTTTTGATTTGAGATTATAATTAAAAACATATAATTTGTGAATGGTTCCTCGGGGTATTCTGTATATTTTGTGCAGTATCTTTCATTCTTTACTTGAATTATATATCCTTCTATGATAGCATTGCCCTAAAAAGTGGTTAAGATGCTTTGCATAAATCCAGCATGTTTTATATTGCTGTGTTTTTAAGATAACATTTTAATACAATCGTTTAAAACCATTCTGTGTTCTATAATGTTTAATTTTGGTAAGATCTGTTTCTTCTTCTGAGTATTCATATTCTTCTTTCATATTGCTCCTTAGGGAATATGCTTCATTCGTACCAGTCGTCCTGAAACTCCTATCCTTTATTCTCAGGAAGAAAAGTTTGAGGTTGGCCATGCCAAGGTAAAGGATTTGAAGCACATTATTTTTGGTTCTATTTCAGCTTTCAAAGATCCAAAGAAAGAACTCTGGTGTTAGGCAATTTGGTAGGTGAACATTTAGTGTTCCCTTGAATGTTGCCTTACACCATGAAGTGAAATATGCTGAGTAAGAATTATGGCATCCAAATATTTTTTTTCCAAGCAGGTAGTTTGGCTTCAGATAAAATACAGAACACAGTCTTAAATTATTTAGAAATGCTATGGAATAATCAAAGGAAATTATACACAGAAGAGCAATCCTATTTCTAAAGCTAAACCTTTAACATAGTTATATGCGAGACCGCCTCCTGCCCCATACATCCCTCAGACCGATACGCTCCCACAGAGAGGGCCTCCTCAGGGTGCCGTCGGCTGGACAATGCCGACTGGCGACACCCAGGGGAAGAGCCTTCTCTGTGGCGGGCCCTGCCCTTTGGAACGACCTACCCCCTGAACTCCGCACCATCTCTGACCTCCGCCTCTTCCGCAAGTGTCTGAAGACACACCTATTCCATCTAGCCGGCCTAGCATAACCCCCATTACTGACTCTTAGATAGTTTTAAATTTGGGTTTTTTAAATTCGGTTTTTAGCGCAGGGTCTATTAGAATAAGTTTTTTAAAATTTTATATGTTTTATATGTGTTTTAACATCCCTATGCGCCGCCCTGGGTCCGTTTGGAGAAGGGCGGGGTATAAATTTAATTTAAAAAAAAAAATAGACCAGGGGTCTGCAAAGTCGGCTCTTTTAAGACTGGTGGACTTCAACTCCCAGAATTCCCCAGCCAGCTATGCTGGCTAGGGAACTCTGGGAGTTGAAGCATAGCTGGCTGGGGAATTCTGGGAGTTGAAGTCCACCAGTCTTAAAAGAGCCGACTTTGCACACCCCTGACATAGACCATCCTTGCCTGCCTGCCTGACCAATCAAAAGAGAATATAAAAGTTATTGCATCAAGTACTGTAGTCTACCATTAGATGGCAGAAGACTGATTCTATTATGACTAACAATTTTTACTTATTCTAGCATCTATATAAGCTTTCAACAAATAAGTGAGTTGAGTTCCTGTTTTTCCTAGTTGTAGAGATGAGACCCTGGAATTTGGATTAAGATTTAGTTCAAACAAAGCAATATTAAAGAGACTGCATCCAGTTAGCAACTGTTTAAAGGAAGTCAGTTTAGTTGTCTTGGGTGCAAAAAGGTGATTTTTCAATATTTTCCATTGTTATCACAATTTTTTATCATCTTGGTGACTTGGAAGTGTCATTCATTTTGTGCACTCGATAGGAAAGTTGTAGTTGGACGTGGATTGTGTCAGAGATGGTGTCTAACCATTAAGGGCAAGTTATTCTCATAATTGTTTAGAATTTGATCTTGAGAAAACAATTTCTTTTTGGATTGGATAATAGTCCTTTTTAGGGGTGTCAATGTTGCTGTATCTCTGCAGTAGAAATAGATAAACCACCTACTTCGTGGATCAGTTGTGATCCGTCAGGCCTCTTTAGGTAACCTTTGATAATATGGAGAATTCTTGGTAATGGTGTTTGAAAGCAAGCGCATAAGGCAGGGATGTCCAAACTTGGGAACTTTAAGACTTGTGGACTTCAACTCCCAGAATTCCCCAGGTAGCAAGTCCACAAGTCTTAAAGTTCCCAAGTTTGGACATCCCTGGCATAAGGGAAGGTACATGTCAACTGTGAAGTTCTGACTATTACGATATTTTCTTCATACTTGCTTAAAATACATTAGTTCTCAGATATAAAATACTCCCCCTTCCCTTATTCTGTATGATTTTAGCTTAGCATGTTAGTGGGCTAGGTATCTTGTAAAAATGCTTATATCTGTTGATTACTTTTTATAGGTAGTTCGTGTAAGTGATGCTGACAGAGTAGTTGTTATTGGAGCAGGTGTCACACTTCATGAAGCCCTTTCAGCTGCTGATGAACTAGCCAAACAAGGTATCGGACACTGGATCTTTGGAGATTATAAATCCAATTGTATGTCAACTTGATCAGCAATTTTAGTAGAATTCTTTCTTTCATTCTTCTCATTAGTATTTTGTTTTTTTTCTAGGGATCTATATCCGGGTAATTGATCCATTTACAATCAAACCTTTGGATGCTGATACCATCATTTCCAATGCCAGAGCCACTGGGGGACATATCATTACAGTTGAGGATCATTACAAAGAAGTTAAGTGGTTTACTAAAAACATTTTTTCAGACATTCTTGAGAGAAATTGGATATGGCTAAAGACGCATTTGCCCAGATCCCCTGTATTAGTAACTTTTTTTTTTACAAACTAGTTTTGCTTCTCCAATTGCCAAGATTGATTATATATTGATACTTTCACTTTTTCATGTGCTGCTCAATAGGTTAGAAACACCTATTGTTGTCCTTTGTAGAGAGAAAAATATACATTGGAAGTACAACCTAATATGGCCTATGAATTATTGCCTGATGGCCATTCAGTTTGCTAAAACAAGTGGGGCAGCCTGTTTATATATGTGGGCTATCTGTGATGCTACTTGGTGTTTCAGAGGCCGTATATCCTTTTCCTCATGTTGAGGTCCCCAGTGCAATGTTTCCCTACATCTCACTAAATAGGTGGTCAACAGGCTCTTATAAGTGTGATACGACACTCTTCAGCTTTAGCAGTATATATTTCTCTCATACCATAAATATTTAGCAGTATATCATTCTCTCATCAATAGAGGGCTACAATCAAGACATCAATTCAGCAGCCTGCTTATCAGCCATTTGTCATATGCCTAAAGTGTCACTAAATACAAGAACTCACCACACATTCTTTCTGTCCACCAAATGGTTCATTAGGAAACTGTCGAAAGTGAGACAGTAACCGGAATGGGACAACTTGCTGCAGGACAATTCAAAGTGGGAGAACTCAAGAGAGGGACAAGTAGAATTGCAGCTCATCCCAGCCTTGAGGACTACTAACTTAAAAAGGGTCAAGCCTAAAGTAAAACAAGGCTTGCTGCAATTCACTTGTGCCTCTCTTGAGTTCTCCCACTTTGAATTGTCTTGTGAGTCAGCCAGGGGAAGATGGCTGGAGCAAGTCAGCCACAGTGAGCTGTCCTAGACCTAATGGTGGTATATATTGGATAAATAATACTTGTAGACTATACTGGAGCCTTTTGGATTTTAGAAAGGCTATAATTTTTCCTTCTTGTGATTTAATATGAAACCATAGATCTCTTTAACATATGAATTATCTGAACCCTATTAAGTCAAGTTGGATTTGATTAATTGGCATTCATTCTGCCTAAGCTTGTAACTTTCTCCTATAGAAAGAAACACAATCTCAACTGCTCTATAAAAGAAGCTAGCGTACTGTATTTGTGTGCTTTTATTTGTTGATAGTCAGAAACCAAGGCAATGCATGGGTAAAAGCTTCTATATAGCGGAAAGTATAATAGATCTTTTTCTTTGAACTCTCAGCACCAAACAAGAAAATAAGCACATCTTTACAAACTCCCTATGCTTTAATGTTTCTTGATGTCCCTCTGATTCTCTGAATTCCTCTGATTGAGAAAGACAAAAGGTAGATGTTTGACTGCTGCTAAAATATGCAAACCTATTTCTTGAGGAGTTTAATTGATAAAGGGAAGTGCATATGTAACTTTGTAACCTTGAGTTACACACGAAGTACATGTACTTTGTAACTCAAACTTTCATACGAAGCTGTTAAAAGGGAGCAGATTGCACCAAATATGCTCTGAGTGAAAATCTTCACTTAAGTTCATCCCCTTTTCATTTAATTAAATTTTTATTAAATTTCCTTCTCTCTCTAGGTGGTATTGGTGAAGCTGTGGCTGCAGCTGTCTCCAGAGAACCTGGTATTTTAGTTCAGAGTCTATCTGTGTCAGGCGTGCCTCGGAGTGGAAAACCTACTGAGCTCTTAGATCTCTTTGGGATCAGTGCAAAGCACATCATAGCAGCTGTGAAGAGCACCTTTGCCAATTGATTTGACAGGGATGAAGGAAAGAAGGGTTATGAAATTATGAAAATGTATTCTGAACAGTAGGGTGACAACTTTGGTTTTCTAGGTAGTCAACCAAAAGTAACCCCTTATGATTCCAAAACATGCATTGTTTGACTTTTAATTGTTTAACAATAGCAATTTATATTAATTTCCTGGGTTATGGACCAGATTTTGAATGCGAATAAGCTTAAATTGTTTTGTAACACAGTTCTCATCCTATCAGTATGTCATTCCTTCTAATTTTTATCTGTAATTGCACATTAATTGGATCTGACTCTACGTAGACAAGTGATGCTAATCTTATTGGAGTTTATGGTTACCTTTTCTTGTGCTTGATTCCTATCCTACTTGACTTTCTCCTCTTCAGCCTGACATTCCAAAATTGAGTTGGGTAGATTTTCCATGGGCTATTTCCTGCCTGAAAGAGTTCATGCATAATTATTTTTTAATTTAACAAAAATGCAAGTACCTCTTATGGGAATGTGATCATCTGAATTCTTCAAATACATATGATTAATGATGCTGTCTTAAAATGTCTGATGTAATTAATAAGTATGGAGTGGTTCCAAGGAGATGCAGGTGCCGCTCACAGTGATTTGGGTCCATTCATACCCTCTCAACCCAACCTACCTCACAAGTTGTTGGGAAAATATAAACAGGAAGCTGCTTATATGCTGCTATAAGTTCCTGAAGGAAAGGAGGATATAACTTAACAAATAAGCAGACTTAAATATGACCAAGGTAATCTTTCTGTATTACATGTGCTTTTATTACCATCAAGCAAGTCAATAAACTATCACTTTCTTGTTGATTTGTGTATTCATATTGGAAATACTAGTGTGAAGTATTTGTGTAAAATGTGTGTAAAATATGTGAAATAGTGTGCAATAGTCTTAAAAGACTGAGTAAGATTTTACATGCAAAATTATATTTAAAAAAAGATTCTTCCCTTCTCCCTAATAGGAGCCTCATATTTCAGTGCAGCTTTCTAAAATCTTTAGAATTTGTTCTAAAGCAAATGTATACATTGTTTCCATTTGACTTCCTCAAATGGGAACAGCCAACAAATGATGCAAACTCTTCTAACAAGTTAGAAGCCATGTTCTGAACTTCTGATTACTGCTGTTAGTGGAGTAGCAGCTAGATCCCTTCAGTTAATTACAGTGCATTGAATAAAAATAGTGAGGAACATATAAAGCACAGTAGTTCATGGTATTTACATGACTCAATTTTCTGGGTCAAAACATTCTGGGACATCACAAAATGAACCATAAGCGCACCATATAGCTTGGGAAGCTAAATTTTGGTTGTATAGACAATTTGTGATACAATCTGTGTACCTCAAAGGGCAGAAACCATTAACCAATTTTGCATGATGAACACATAAACTACAATTATACAAATGGAGCCATATCTTATTATATTATGGATAATAAATGCATATATCACAAACCTGGCTTTTTAGGCCCTTTTTATTTTGAATACTATATGTATAGTATTGATGCTGTGACTATTAAACGTTATGATAATAATAATAATCTTTATTGTCATTGTAATAATATTGTAATAAAATTACAATGAAATTGGTTTGAGCGCCGTGCCAACACTTGCAGCAGGTGGGATACTGTTAAAGATGTTAAACTTCTGGACACCTATGTGATGCAGAGTACTTACTATATATTTAATACTTCTGGCTTGATGCAAATCTGCTAGGATAAAATACTGGGTAGTTTGTAGTTTTGTATGTTGTGCTAATTCATCCACAAGCTTACACTGTGCAAAGTCAAGCAATTAGATTATTAGAGTTAACAATTATTCTGTTGTGAGTACACACTCAAAACATACACTTGCTGTTACGTATTCTAAATTCTTTATATTTTTGAGTGGGCAATTAATACTATTTCCTTTCCCCTGAACTATCCTATTTGTGAAAACTAATTTAAGTAAAGGTAAAGGTTCCCCTAGCACATATGTGTCAGTCATTCCTGACTCTAGGGGGCGGTGCTCATCTCCGTTTCAAAGCCGAAGAGCCAGCACTGTCCAAAGACATCTCCATGGTCATGTGGCCAGCATGACTAAACACCAAAGGTGCATGGAACGCTGTTAGCTTCCCACCAAAAGTGGTTCCTATTTTTCTACTTGCATTTTTACCTGCTTTCGAACTGCTAGGTTGGCAGAAGCTGAGACAAGTAATGGGAGCTCACTCCGTTACGTGGCGGTAGGGATTTGAACTGCCAACGTTTCTGATCGACAAGCTCAGCATCTTGGCCACTGAGCCAATTCTAAATTCTTTATATTTGTGAGTGGGCAAATAATATTTTATTTCCTTTCTCCCGAACTACCCAATTTATGAAAACTAAAGTAATGTTTAATTTGGTGAGCAAGGGAAAGGTCAAGTTTGCTAACGTGTTTCACAAGATAGCACCTTTTCAAAAACTAGGAACATGCAATCATTTTATACTGTACATGTTTTTTGTTGGTGTTTTGAAGTTCTCTACTTAGAGGGATTTGTATGAAAAAGAACACTGGTTTAATTACACGAAAAGGCATACAAGATCAAAAACTGGAAATTTCAATTAAAACTCCAGGTTTGTGCTTTGATCCCAGACAAGTTTACAGAAAGTAAACACATCTTCGGCATCTGGAAAACTTTTAAAGTGCCTCGCCCGCGTCACACTCCAACCCGTTTACTTCAATGAGACTGCTTTTCTCTCTAGGGGGAGTTATCCCCATTCCCTCACCTCGCTCAAAGTTTGCAGGACAGAAGCACAACTGCGCTTCCACTAAAACCTATTGCAGAAGTTCATCTGGTGAAAGGTGGCGTCTCATTGGATAACGAAACTGTCAGTCACGTGCCTTAGTCCGCGAACCGTTAGGAGGGGGGGGGAAACCTCGAGGCGGGAGAGAGGTGGGATAACAGTTTTTTCCAACCGATAATTGAAAGGCGGGACCTATTGGTAGAACCCTATACAGAACGGCCATACAGAAAGCAGGAGGGGCGGGATGTCAGACTCTGTAATGATTTCTTAACCTATCAGCTCATCCCGCTATTGAAAAAAAAAATCCTGTCCAGTAAGAGCTGCCCCGTAAACCAATCAAAGTCCCGCTTCTCGTTCTGAGGGTCGTATAACGGACGGCACGGGGGTCTCATTTTAGGCGCGCGAGGAATTTCAAACGTGCGGGGGGGGGGGGAAATGTGGAGGAAGGGGGCGGCGCTTACGAAGAGGAGGGGGCGGGGTCGGAGTAAAGTGAACCGCATATTTTATTGGCGGCGGCTGGTGGGGCTTAAGTCGCCTGACGCCAAAGGGCGCGAAGACCCGCAGGCTTCGGAGGAGAAGGGAGCGAGCTCCGTGGCTTAAAAACACTTGACTTGAACCCCCTTCCCGCTCAATGGGCCGCTACTGTTGGCGAAGGCGAACCCCGCCCCTTTTCTGAAAAGACAGGTGAGAGAAGTTTTGGCGGGGCTGCTGCTGAGGGGAGGGGGTGGCGGGGGGGGGGAAGTCCCCTCCATTCGGGTTGACGGGAATCGCCTTCCGCAGCAAGCAGCCACGTTGCTCGTAATGGCCAGCGTGTATCTGGAGGGCGTTAGGCTGCGGGGGGCGGGGGGATGGGGAAGCTGAATCAGACGCGCGTGATTTTAACAGATGAACAGAGTTGGAAGGGACCTTGCGGGTCATCTAGTCCAGCCCCCCTGCCCAAGCCTGGAGACCCTACATCTGCCTCTACCTAGGATAGAACTCACAACCTTTAACAGATGAACAGAGTTGGAAGGGACCTTGCGGGTCATCTAGTCCAACCCCCCTGCCCAAGCAGGAGACCCTACATCTGCCTCTACCTAGGATAGAACTCACAACCTTTAACAGATGAACAGAGTTGGAAGGGACCTTGCGGGTCATCTAGTCCAACCCCCCTGCCCAAGCCTGGAGACCCTACATCTGCCTCTACCTAGGATAGGACTCACCACCTTTAACAAATGAACAGAGTTGGAAGGGACCTTGCGGGTCATCTAGTCCAACCCCCCTGCCCAAGCCTGGAGACCCTATATCTGCCTCTACCTAGGATCGAACTCACAACTTTTAACAGATGAACAGAGTTGGTTGGAAGGGACCTTACAGGTTATCTAGTCCAACCCCCTGCCCAAGCCTGGAGACCCTACATCTGCCTCTACCTAGGATAGTACTCACAACCTTTAACAGATGAACAGAGTTGTAAGGGACCTTCCAGGTCATCTAGTCCAACCCCCCTGCCCAAGCCTGGAGACCCTACATCTGCCTCTACCTAGGATAGAACTCACAACCTTTAACGGATGAACAGAGTTGGAAGGGACCTTGCAGGTCATCTAGTCCAACCCCTTGCCCAAGCCTGGAGACCCTACATCTGCCTCTAGCTAGGATTGAACTCACAACCTCCTGATTGGGGGGCAAGAGGTCTACCTCCAGGCCACAGCAGCAGTCCTTGCAAAAGCAAAAAACAACAACACAACAACCCCAAAACAAACCAACTCCCAAATCCCGTACAATTTGAAAGGACCTTGGCTTGAATGAAGAATTCTGTGAGGGAGTTATGGTGCATTGGGCTATAAGCAGTGTTTCTCAACCTTGGTGACTTTTGAAGTCGTGTGGACTTCAACTCCCAGAATTCCCCCAGCCAGCTATGCTGGCTGGGGGAGTTCTGGGAGTTGAAGTCCACACGACTTTAAAAGTCACCAAGGTTGAGAAACACTGGGTTATAGTTTGGGATTTAAACTCTTTCAAGCAAGTCTTCAAGCAGCTGGAGAATTCTGGGAGATGAAGTCCTTCAGACTTAAAGTTGCAAAGGTTGGAGATCTCTGATCTAGGGGTCTGCAAAGTTGGCTCTTATAAGAGTGGTGGACTTCAATTCCCAGAATTCCCCAGCCATCCTGGCTGGCTGGGGAATTCTGGGAGTTGAAGTCCAGCCAGTCTTAAAAGAGCCCACTTTGCAGACCCCTGCTGGCTGGGGAATTCTGGGAGTTGAAGTCCAGCCAGTCTTAAAAGAGCCCACTTTGCAGACCCCTGCTGGCTGGGGCATTCTGGGAGTCGAAGTCCAACCAGTCTTAAAAGAGCCCACTTTGCAGACCCCTGCTGGCTGGGGAATTCTGGGAGTTGAAGTCCAACCAGTCTTAAAAGAGCCCACTTTGCAGACCCCTGCTGGCTGGGGCATTCTGGGAGTTGAAGTCCAACCAGTCTTAAAAGAGCCCACTTTGCAGACCCCTGCTGGCTGGGGAATTCTGGGAGTCGAAGTCCAACCAGTCTTAAAAGAGCCCACTTTGCAGACCCCTGCTGGCTGGGGCATTCTGGGAGTCGAAGTCCAACCAGTCTTAAAAGAGCCCACTTTGCAGGCCCCTGATTTCTAGTCCAACTCCAACCCCCCCTTATTGCAGGAATCTGCTCTGCAGTGTCCTGGGACGGTGTGAATGCTGCTCTTAGTTACATTGTAGGGAATGTGAGGCAGCATTCTTCAGTATCATATAATGGTGCAACCATTGTTGATTGTTCAAACTTACTAAGACTTCATTATTTTAACAACTATGGCTTATCACATGTTTTTGGTGAAATGGGTGTGTGGAAGGTTCAAGCAGAAGGTACTGGATGCCTCCAGGGCAGGCTATTCTGGCTTCGGCTTTTTTTTTTTTCCTTTTTGTATTTGTTATCATGAAATGCTATGATACTGAGTTTGCCAGTTACTGCCGTGTTCCAGTTGTTCTATTACTGTTATAGTCTGTTTGCTTCAGATATGCAGTTCTTGACTACAGTAGGTTTCCCTACATAGCAAACATAGGTCATGCCTATGTTAGCTCAGATTATTTTCATCCCCAAGCGTGCGTACACCCCCATTGTCCATAATTAGCTTTTAGGAAAAGTTTAGGTTGACATCATTCTAGCTAGGAATTATGGTTGGGAGGAAGTGCTGTGAATCAGGAGCATTTTCACATCTGAGACCATTTCCTGACATGAATCCTGCCATTGCTACAGTCTGTGTAGTTCTACCGTAGGCCTTTGCCCACTTAACACTATGTTGCACTTACTCTGCAGATACAATGCATTTTTGTTCTTTTTCCGGTAGACTGACTGGAAAAGGAAGTGATACCCATTTGCTTCTGAAAGCAGAAATCTTTTTTAGACATTCTAAAAATGAAGCAATACTGTAACTTATTTCCCTATGGCTAGTCCTTCGCTAACAGTTTGGCAACACAGTTGCTCTTCAGGAGGCTATGAATTGTAGAAGATTTTGGCCTTCCTCTCCTTTTAATAAGGAGCTCCTCACCCATTTCTGAAATGGCAGAAATTTTTTAACAAGCTACTTGTTCCCAGTGACAATTTCTTGGACTTCTTCAGGAGATGCTAAAACTAGAAGCAGGATTAGGTAAGTGGGTTTTGTTGTTAGGAAAAATTAATGCAGTTGTTCCCAAGGAATTGCAGCAATCGCTATCTATCACAGGCAAACTTTGTTTAATGATAATCTCAATTTATGACCAGAATTGGGACCAGAATTTCCTTTGCTATGCAAGGTGGCTCTTAACTGAGTCATGCCCAATTTCATTAGTTTTTGCTACAGTTATTAAGTGAATCGCTGCAGTTAAGATAATTAGGTTGTTATTAAGCAAATCCAGCTTCGCCTATTGACTTTGCTTGTTGGAAGCCAGCTGAGAAGGTTGCAAATGGTAGTAGCATAACTTTGAGTTCATAAATACATGCCTGTTGCCAAGTGCTTGAATTTTGAGTATGTGATCATGGGGATACTATTATTATGGAGGTGCTACTACTGTCATAAGTGTGAAGACTGGTTGTAACTCACTGTTTTCAGTGCCATTGTAATTTTGAACAGTCACTAAATGAGTAAGTGTAGGTCAAGGACAACCTGTATAGTGAAATCAAGGCTCAGATTCTTGCATCTTTTTTCCTGCAGTGCAGCCAACCTGAACCTTTGAGTTTGGGGGGGCTGGAGAAGCAGTGTATAACTGCTCCTTGTTGTGGTAAGGGAATAATCTGGATTCAGATTATTTATTTTTGACCTTGTCATAATTAATTTTTACACAATTCTGTTGTGTCTTTATTGTGTCTGATTTGACTTGCTGCTTACAGGTGTCCAGATTTTGCGTGTAGTCCTCAATGGAACCGCATGCACATGGAGGGAAGTATGCAGGGGGGTACCCAAAGCTCTGTCTTAGGCCCATTACTCTTCAATATCTTCAACAATGATTTAGACAAGAAGGCTGTAGAAAGGGAACGCAACAAATTTGCAGACATCAAGTTGGTAGGAATAGCCAATACTAATACTTCAAAGATTAGGGGACTGGAGACTAAAACATGAAGAATGGTTTCAGGAATTGAGTAGGTCTAGTTTAATTAAAAGGACTAGGAGTGACATGATAGCAGTGTTCTAATATTCGAGAAACTGCCACAATGAAGAGGGGGTTAATCTATTCTCCAAAGAACCTGAAAGCAGGACAAGAAGCAATGGATGGAAACTAATCAAGGAGAGAACTGCGGAAAAATTTCCTGCAGAACAATTAATCAGTGGAACAACTTACCTCCAGAAGTTGTGAACGGACGTTTTTAAGAGATTGGACAACTATTTTCTGAAATGGTATAGGGGTGGGTTGTACTTGAAGACCTCCTAGATCCTTTCCAACACTGTTATTATGTTAAATACAAACAAAAACTCAATATTTAGGGTTGAGCATTTTAAGTGAAGTTTTTTTTAATTTATCAAAGCATTGAAATATTTTCTATAATACAGGTAGTGTAGTCCTACAACCACAATTAAGCCAAAAATTTATGTTGCTTAAGATGGTAAATAGGTCTTGCCCCATTTTACGATCTTTTTTGCCACAATTGTTAAGTGAATCACTTCCATTAAGGGAATCTGACTTTCCCCATTGATTTTGCTTGTCAGAAACCAGCTGGAAAGATTACAAATTTATTTATTATTTATTTATTATTCACATTTGTAACCTGCACCCATCTCACCACAAGGGACTCGGGGCGGCGAACAGACATTTAAGATAAATATACATAAATATAAAATATTACTAAATAATAACTAAATTAAATCAATACCCTGCTTAAAATAAATTTAAATTTAAAACCTATAAATTAAAACTTTGATTTGATTATAAAACAGTAGGATGCGGAGTAGCTCATGCTAGGCCGGCCAGATGAAAATAGTAAGTTTTTAAGTGCCGGCGGAACAAGCGGAGGTCTGAGATGGTACGGAGATCGGGAGGTAGGCCGTTCCAGAGGGTAGGGCCCACCACAAAGAAGGCCCTTCCCCTGGGAGCCGCCAACCGGCATTGCCCGGTCGACGGCACCCGGAGAAGACCCTCTCCCTGGGAGCGAGTCGGTCGTAGGGATGTATGGGGTAGTAGACGGTCTCGTAGGTAGCTAGGCCCCGTGCCATGGAGCACCTTGAAGATGGTCATCAGAACCTTGTAACGCACCCGGTAGGTCACAGGTAGCCAGTGCAGCTCGCGCAGGAATAGTGTTATATGGGAATGTCTTGAGATTCCCATGATCACCCGCGCGGCTGCATTCTGAACCAACTGCAACCTCCGAGTGCATCTCAAGGGGAGCCCCATGTAGAGAGCGTTACAGTAGTCCAGATGAGAAGTCACGAGTGCTTGAGTGACTGTTCGAAGGGCCTCCCGGTCCAGTAAGGGGCGCTCCCGGTCCAGTAAGGGGTGATCATATGACCCCAGGACAATTCAACTAACTTCCGCACTGTCTCTCAAGTGCTCGTTATGTCCCGCCTAGACTATTCTAATGCTCTCTACATGGAGCTCCCCTTGAGGTGCATCCGGAGGCTCCAATTAGTGCAGAGTGCGGCTGCGCGGGGGATTTTGGGAGCCTCACGATGCTCCCATGTAACACCTCTCCTGCGCGAGCTGCACTGGCTGCCGGTGGCCTTCCGGGTGCGCTTCAAGGTGCTTGTTACCATCTTTAAATCGCTCCATGGCACGGGGCCTAGTTACTTGCGGGACCGCCTCCTGCCACACACCTCCCAACAACCGCTCCGCTCCCACAGGGAGGGCCTCCTCAGGGTGCCAACCGCCGGTCAATGACGATTGGCGGTGCCAAGGGGAAGGGCCTTCTCTGTGGCAGGTTCAGCCCTCTGGAACGACCTACCCCCGAACTCCGCACTATCACGGACCTTCCCCTCTTTCGCCGCTCACTTAAGACATACTTCTTCCACCAAGCCGGTCTAGCTTAGAGCTTAGGGCTCAGATGCGATATAGTTTTAGCAATTAGTAATTGGATTTATAATTTTATTAATGGGAAATATTTTTAGCACAGGTTACCTAATTTAATTCATTTTAATATTATCATTGTATTGTTATTGGTTGGTGTGATTTTTAATTTCCTGTACACCGCCCTAAGTCCATCTTGATGGAGATAGGAGCGGTATATAAATCGAATAATAAATAAATAAATAAGTTGCCAAGTGTATGGATTTTGATCATGTGACCATGGGGGTGCTGCAGTGGTCATAAGGGTGAAAACTGGTAGTAAGTCACTTTGTTCATTGCTGTTGTAACTTTGAAGTCACTAAATAAATGGTTTTAAGTTGAGGACTACCTGTAATTTCACAACCTTAGTAATGATCTGTTAATAGATAATGAACATTCATCTTTAAAAAAAAATAAAATGATTACATTACAATAAGACTAAAAATAATAAACACAGAGTGCTCTTTTACTTAAGAGGAAAATGAATATATATTTCAATCTGTATATGATGCACTGTAAAAAAAAACTAACTGAAAACAGGAAAGAAAGAAAAAAAAAGTATTACTATTATGAGACCAGTAAAGAAACTTGTACAGATTAGAAAAAGCAAGTCTGTGAACATGACATTTCTTTTCAGGAAGTATGTTTTCTCTTCCTTTAACCCTTGCAGCAGCCTTGTGAGAGAAGTTAGCTTGAGTGAGTGTGATCAAAATATTTCCCTATGTTAGCAAAACATTTTGCTGATATAAAAATAAAAATCTGCAGTCCAAAATAATGTTCATGGAACATTTGACTTATGCAATTAAGAATTTGTGAGTAGCCAGCTGAGACAACATACTGACTTAAAATTACCTACCAAAAAGATCTACATCTAGATGAGTTGATTTGCTGACAGTGATATCTGTTAGTTCATTCTGCTCAAAAACATATTCAAAATTTGCATATTTTCCATGTATACAGACAGCTAGTCCCTATGAATGCTAGTCCCATGTCTTTAATTGTTTCTTTATTTCATGATTCTTTGATTCTCAATGCTTTATTGAAATCAAAGCTGTACTAATTAGATCACAGTGTGTTCCATAAATCAGGTTTCTAAGATATAGTTTATAAAACTTTGAAATAATTGACTCAACGTCCCTGAAAGTTCAAATGACAAGCATTGTACTATGATTAGTATTGTTGTCTAGTTGCAGTATCTTAGGATGCTCCACAGAATAGGAGTGCTCAGGGAAACATTCTCAATGAATATGGAATAGCTTAGTTTTCCAGAAGGGAAACTTGCACTGCATATCATTTAAGAGCAATCTTGTCTGTCATTTGATCTGGCTCCTTTTTGCCATTAATTCTTAACATTTGAAACAATCCTGGAGGAACATATAGTGCTAGCATAAGTTAAAGTTCCTGCTGTATTTAGATATAGGTGTAGCTGTGAGCACAACCTGGCCTAGTAGCTATTGCTGTATTATTATTATATTTTTGAAAAAAATATTTCATTTGTTTATCATCTAGGCCACCTATCACAAAAACTCAACTCTGGGCTGCATACAATAAAACCATGAAAGTCAGTAATTATAAAAACACACTACAATTAAAACTTTATCATAAAAAGGAAGGGATAGGGAGAGCTTTACTGTGGTTGTTATACATGCTATAGCCACCTCATTAAATCCGTATTCTTACAAGGCTATTGAGACAGCCAAGTTTTAAGGGATTTCTAGAAGCGGGAAGGACATCAAGGATGGGGCCAGTCTCACTTTTTGAAGCCTGGTGTGCTATATCTAGATCTTCACAGCTTCTAGGTACTGCAGTAGGAAAATCCTATTAAAAACCTCATACAGATAGCCCTTGATAATCACTTGTTCAGTGGCTGTTCGAGTTTATGAACAAATGGTTCTTACAACCAGTCCTTGAAGTTCAAGATATCCCAGCACCCTCTTGGTCATGCAATTGTGATCTCAGTGCGTAGCAATTGGTTCCCACAACTGTTCCAGTGACTTTCAATCACATGATCATCATTTGCAGCCTTTCCCAGTGGCTTCTTATAAATAAAGTCAGTGGTGAAGCTGGCAGGGAAAGTCATAAGTCACTTTGGTAAGTCTCTCTCACCCAGCAGTAGCTAATCCCAGTCGAGCTGCTATCATGCTGTACCTCCCCAGCCACCTCTGCCATGCCTTACCAACCATCTGTATATCTGTGAGGGAGCTACTTACCAGTCCACAGGCTGGCTAGTGAACTACCTGGGACTTGCAATTTCCTGTTGGCTTTCCCACTGTCTCTGCTTATGGGAAGCCAGTAGGAAGTTGCAAAATAGTCTTCATTTAATGATCCAAGATCCTTACTTAATGGCAGCAGGGATTGCCATCACTAAGTAATATGGTCACATGGTGACATGCTTTATAACAACATTACTTAGGGATACAAATTCAGATCCCAATTACTAAGCAAGGACCAATTACTAAGCAAGGAAATATAGAATAGATTTAGAAAGTGTATAACTTATTGATATGACATTTAATGCCTTGTTCTGAAATACGATTATATTAAATGCTGTGCTTCCCAGATTAATGACTGCCTGGCTACATGTCTGGAATTTGAATGATTTTTTTTGTTGGCCAGGCACAAATAGGTTCCTTTGTTACTTGTATCTTTTTAAAAGTCCCTAAGTCATGCTGATCATTTCTTTATTTTGATGTGCTTGGTATGTAGTAAGTCAGGACTTCTACCTTTTGATAGGCAAATTTATTTTATTCAGATACATATTCATGTTTCTTTTAATTTTTAATTTTATTTATTTTGTCAATCATGAATTAGATAACAGATATAAGTATAAACATGAGTATGAATACATGAAATGATTTATAGGACTTAATTGAAACTGGTAGACAAGGATTCCACTTATTTATTGAAATAGCTAAGTACTTCAAAATGGGAGGCTTGCATCATACAGTGGATAAGAATGGATGAAGGACTAAAGAGGACTATTTTTGGACTTATGTTGTGGATTTTCCCCAACTACAGCTCTCTTGGTGTTCACAAATCATGGCAATAATAGTTCTATCCTTCATTCTATCTAATCTCCTACCAATCTCCTACCACATTTTCATTTATCATTAGATTTAGCATGGCAGAAACTCTCATGGACCAGGATTCTACAAAGCTACAAGCAGAGGTGGAGCGACTAGCAGCTGAACTGCAGGAGGCAATCCAAGAGAATGTCCAGGCAGCCCAGTATGGGCTAGCTGTGCTGGAGGAGAATGAGGAGCTCAAGCAGCGCAGTGGAGATCTGGAAGGTCAACTAGAGGTCCTACGTGTAGAATTGGCCTGCATGAAGGAGGTACATACAATACAATACAATACAATAGCAGAGTTGGAAGGGACCTTGTAGGTCTTCTAGTCCAACCCCCTGCATGGGCAGGAACGTTATACCATTTCAGACAAATGGCTGTCTAACATCTTTTTAAAGACTTCCAGGGTTGGGAACACTTAGGGAACAATTTCCCCGCTCTTCCTTGGACTTTTAATATGATCTAGGCTGGGCAGTGAGAATGCTGTTTCTTAGAATGTCTTCCATCTTTTTTTCCTTAGGCTTTGACAGAGTCTCATAGCAGCCATAAACGAGCAGCAGCTGATGGGGAGAACCGGGAAGAGTCTCTACTCAGGGAATCGGCTTCCAAAGAAGCCCACCTGACTCAAACCATTGAAGAGCTCCAAAGTGAAGTGAAATTCCTGAAATCCCAGCTTGACAATACAGGGGTGGAAAATGAACGGCTCAGCCTAGCTCTGCGAGACTTAAGGAAGGTAATTTGGGCAAAGCCTGATTAAAGAGGGATATGCTTAGAAGCCTCAGGATATGCTCATTCCCTTCCCTTCCTTAGGGAATAATGCTTTTTGCCCCTTTTCAGAGACCAGTCAAGTATGCTACTGTATTTGCTGCTTGTACCCCTTTCTTTTGCGTGCTTCTCTTATGAAGAGCAAGATTTCCTAGTGATAGGTTATGTATAATTAGGTCCTGTTTAGAATGCTGGATCGCACATTCTAAGGGTAACGTTCAGAATTTATTTTTAGGAGAAGCTTTTTATTCTACTTAAATGAATAGCAGTGTTATTGGTTTGAGCTCTGAGCTTGGCGATTTGGTTGCAAATGTTTCGTCCGCATTCAAGGAGACCAGTGTGCTTTCGATAGTGTGTGTTTGGGGGAGCACTGGCCTTTAAATGCCTCTGAGTCCTGGTTTGATTTCAGGTTGAGTGATTGGCTGGCTGTAGTTGCTGAGTCAGTTCATATTATTTTCTTTCCATATTTTCCATCTTAGGTTTAATTTCTTCTTAATAGATAAAATCATTATTTTCCCCTCCAAGTTAATCAAATTTAACATTTCATTTCCAACTTTTATTCTATTTTACTATAGATAACATATATCCTCAGATTTAATTTTGTATAATAAACATTTCACTTAGTTAATTATCCACAATTAATTGTATTAATCTGTTTCCCTCACATCATATTAACAAAATGCCGTTAACAATGTTAACATATTTCATTTTATTCTACTGGTAAATTCTTTTCCTTCTTTCCTCCTTTCCTAACCATTTTCTCTTGGTCCCTCAGAAACTTTACTTCTTTTGTGTTCTCTTCTTTCCACCCATTTACCTAGCTTTTGCTTTTTCTTGGTTTTGTAATGTCTATATATTTTTTTCCCAATCTTTTTTCTCCCTTTTAGTTTTATTGTTCTGGTAGCTTTCCCCAGATTTTTTCCTCAGTCTTTCCCCACCATTTCCACCTTTACTGTTTAATTTTCCCTTTTGGGGACCAATTCCATTTGTGTGATGTAAATTAGTACTGTTGTTCGGATGTCTTCTGATGATGTCATGGTCTGGTTTTGGGTTGATTTGATCAGCTGGGTGTGATGTGGTCCGATTTCTTGTGATCTTTTGAGTTATGACTTTGTTTGCAGCGTGGCTGTTCATTGGTCTTTAAATGCTGCCTTCGGGATCATGGTTGATGTTCTTTCATTCTGTTTTTCAGTAGAGTGGGTCAAGTCAATGTGCCTTATTGATTTATTGGTGGAAAACCAGACTTCCAGGAATTCCCTTTCTGTCCTTGACTTCGCCTGGGTTACAACTGTGGTTCTGGTTAGATCGAATTTGTGTCGATTGTGGGAACGAAACATTTGGAATCAAATCACCAAGCTCGGAGCTCAAACCAACAACATAACTATAACCCGAGCTACTAATATTCAAATGAATAGTAATAGCACTTAGACTGCTTCATAGTGCTTTACAGCCCTCTCTAAGTGGTTTACAGAGTCAGCATATTGACCCCAACAATCTGGGTCCTCATTTTACTGACCTTGGAAGGATGCAGGGCTGAGTCAACCTTGAGCTGCTTAGGATTGAATTCTTGGAGTGAGCAGTGAGTTAGCCCTGCAGTACTGCATTCTAACCACTTGCGCTACCATGGCTCTTGTAAACATAATGGGCAGCCTTAAATTGTTTTTGGTGTTAGTTCTGGTTTTGTTTTAGGAAAGGAATGGCTTTGCCATATCTTTCTCATAATTCCTTTCCAGGAGTGCCAGAATCTGGAGTCTGAAAAAAATCAATTGCGTGAGGAGATGAAACAAGCTAAGTCACGGGAACTTCGGCAGTTGCAGGATTGTGGAGAGCTTGAGGAAGAAAATATCTCCCTGCAGAAACAGGTCTCCATCCTCCGGGGAAATCAGGTATAACGATGTTCACCATGTGGGTACCTGGCATTAACCTCATCTAGATGTACCTTCCATTATATCTTATCATTATATCTAGACTTGATCTACTGTTGATTTGATAGGAACCAGGTTATTCGGTGCTTAACTCCTATATTCTCCGGACACTATTCAGATGTCTACAATTGTGTGCTAGGTATGCAATTTCATTAGTAATATTACCCTTGTCCCGAGCTAGCTTGTAATTAGAGAGAGAGAGAGAGTGGACTCAGACGATTTTCAGTGCATGGAGAGTATCTGGCTGTTTGCATACAAGATGGGATTCGAAAGAAATTAATACAGGGAGAGAGTTGAGTGGAAATAAATAGTGGGTCCTTTTGCAGAAGCAAGGGCCTGTTGAACTCTTGAACTTAACTGGTTACTTCACTTCCTGCTCTTCTAGCTTTCATCCTCACTGCATAGTTTACCTGCTGTTGCCTGGGCCTTCATGAGTAGGAAGTGCCTTAGCTAGTTCTTTACAATAATACAATAGCAGAGTTGGAAGGGACCTTGTAGGTCTTCTAGTCCAACCCCCTGCATGGGCAGGAACCTTATACCATTTCAGACAAATGGCTATCTAACATCTTCTTAAAAACTTCCAGGGTTGGGGCATTCACAACTTCTGGAGGCAAGCTGTTCCAGAGGTTAATTGTTCTAACTGTCAGGAAATGTCTCCTTAGTTCTAAGTTGCTTCTCTCCTTGATTAGTTTCCACCCATTGCTTCTTGTCCTGCCCCCAGGTGCCTTGGAGAATAGTTTGACTCCCTCTTCTTTGTGGCACCCTCTGAGATATCGGAACACTGCTATCATGTCTCCCCTGGTCCTTCTCTTCATCAAACTAGACACACCCAGTTCCTGCAACCGTTCTTCATATGTTTTAGTCTCCAGTCCCCTAATCATCTTGGTTGCTCCTCTCTGCACTCTTTCCAGAGTCTCCACGTCTTTTCTACATTGTGGCGACCAAAACTGTATGCAGTATTCCAAATGTGGCCTTACCAAGGCACTATACAGTGGCATTAACACTTCACGTGATCTAGATTCTATCCCTCTGTTTATGCAGCCTAGAACTGTGTTGGCTTTTTTGGCAGCTGCTGCACACTGCTGGCTCATATTTAAATGGTTGTCCACTAGGATTCCAAGATCCCTCTCACAGTTGCTACTATTGAGCAAGGTACCACCTATACTGTACCTGTGCATTTTGTTTTTCTTGCCTAAATGTAGAACCTTACTTTTTTCACAATTGAATTTCATTTTATTAGATAGTGCCCAATGTTCAAGTTTGTCAAGATCCTTCTGTATCTTAAGCCTATCTTCTGGAGTGTTGGCTATTCCTGCCAGCTTGGTGTCGTCTGCAAATTTGATGAGTTCCCCATTTATCCCCTCATCCAAATCATTGATGAAGATGTTGAAGAGTACTGGGCCTAAAACAGAGCCTTGGGGTACTCCACTGCATACTTCCTTCCATGTAGATGCAGTTCCATTGAGGACTACACGTTGAGTGCGGTTGGTCAGCCAGTTGTGACTCCATCTGGTGGTGACGCTGTCTAACCCACATTTTTCTACTTTATCTAATTCTTTATCTGAATAGTGTACAAGACATGGAGAAGGTGTAAGTCGACCTTCTCTAGCCTCTGCTATACAAGTGTGTGGAAACTACAATTCCTAAATGCCACGGTGGTTAGAAATTTTAGGAGTTGTAATCCCCATATACTTAGTGAATCATTGTATATTGGTGGGTGGGGCGTGTGATAAATTTCACTTTTCATTAAGAGTATCTGTGGTTTTGGAATATTCTCTACTGCAGCAACTGCCTGGTGAAATCTTCTTCCTCTAGGAAAAGTGAGATTAGATTCATCCCTCTCAATGTTCTGCAAGTCCCAAACATCCTGTGTTATAAGGCCTGGTGCCTGGGGGGATCAGAGAGATTTTGCAGTTAATATCTTCTCTTTTGTTTTCTTTCCTGTAATTATTTTTAACTGATTATTTTTACATGTTTATTGTTTTTTTTAATTAAGTGGTGTATGATATGCAGAGTCACTTCCATGTGAGATGTATAGTTATACAAAGGTAATAAATAAATTCCCTTTTTGTCTAACTGGCAAATTCTAGGTATGCACCCTTCAGCTTCCACAGTTCTCAGTAATGTTCATGCTGGCAGGGGAATTGTGGGAGCTACTCCACATATCAGAAACGTGCCATGACAGAAATTTGGCTTAAAGAGACAGGCTCTTAACAAAACTTCTGGAGAATGCTTCTTAACTGCAAAGGGTCAAAGCTGCTGAAATTTTATTTATTTATATATACACACACTTGTGTTATTTATCAGCTCAAAAACCTAACACACACACACACACACACACACACATATATAAAGACAAGGTGTTAAAATTATTCAGAGCATTAAGAAAATAATATTTTCAGAAAGTATTCTGAAAATCTAACTTCTCTCTCATTCAAAACTGCAAATAAATGTGGCTTAAGCAGATTAGTTCATTCTTCCCCATCTTGTTTTCTGATCTTTTCTTTAGTTAATGTTTACCTGCTTCCATCTCTTGTTCAATACATTAACTTAAAGTAATTTTTCTCTATATGGAGTTTCCCAACAATGCCGAAATACCTACAATGTTTATCAACATTGTAGACAATTGAAGATAAGTTAAAACAATGATTGTTTTTAGAAAATATTTTTCTTTTTCTTTGTGTAGGTCATATAATAAATATTTTCAAGACCCAAACAGACGACCATCTTTAAAGCGCTCCATGGCTCGGGGCCTAGTTATATGCGAGACCGCCTCCTGCCCCATACATCCCTCAGACCAATACGCTCCCACAGAGAGGGCCTCCTCAGGGTGCCGTTGGCCGGACAATGCCGACTGGCGACACCCAGGGGGAGAGCCTTCTCTGTGGCAGGTCCAGCCCTTTGGAACGACTTACCCCCTGAACTTCGCACCATCTCTGACCTCCGCCTCTTCCGCAAGTGTCTTAAGACACATTTGTTCCATCTAGCCGGCCTAGCGTAGCCCCCTATACTGACTTTTAGATAGTTTTTAAATTTGGGGATTTTAATCTGGTTTTAGCACAGGCTCTATTGAATTAGTTTTTTAAATTTTATATGATGTTTTGTATGTATTTTAATTTTCCTGTGCGCCGCCCTGGGTCCGTTTGGAGAAGGGTGGGGTATAAATTGAATAAATGAAATAAATGAAACAGATGCATTAATGCACTTTTATTAAAGTTTTTAAAATGTAACCTTATTTTCATCTACCTTCCAAGTTAAACTTTGACTAGTATAAGGTCACTGAGTAAAAATACTTTGCTCTGCTACGAATAGGCCAGGCAGTGAATTCCTTGAGAATTATACAAGAGGTATAATGCAACCTAATGTTTGACATTTTTAAATGGAGTAAGGCCTTAGTAGCAGATTTTAAGAATAGTAATGGCTCAGAAAAAAAAGGCATAGATGACGTATTTATTTATTAAATTTATATGCCGCCCATCTTACTATCAAGAGTGGCCTAATCTAATTGATCTAATCTTTGTCTGTGTATGAATGAAAAGAGATATAGACTTTAAAGTGTGAAGTGGAATGCAGTTCTAAGTACTAAGCCAGTACTAAGTCCTTGTTTCATCCTAAGGTGGAATTTGAGAGTGTCAAGCGTGCCCTAAGGTGCCATGAGGAAGAGCTCATGTTGGCTGGTTCCCAGCTACAAGAACTGGGTCGTCTTCGGGATTTGGCCGAACAGCAACTTCAGGAGGCCCTTGAGACTGTCCAGGCTGAGCGTGAGCAGAAGCAGGAACTGCGGCGGGAGCTAGCCGTCTATGCTGGGGGCCGTCATGATTCTCTGAGCAGCTTGCAGACCAACCTGGAGGAGCTCAGCCACAGCCACACCACAGAGTGTGAAGAGCAAGACAGTGGTTTCGCCAGTGGTAGGAACGTAGGGGGCCTGACATCCACACCTCAGAGCTTCCAGCCTGCCCCTGGTCTTGTTGCAGATCTCTTCAGTGAACTTAACTTGGCAGAGATTCACAAACTCCAACAGCAACTCCAACAGGTAAGAAAATCAAACCTTTGGTTAGGGGTGGGGTACAGGGAATTTGGACTTGACAGAGTAATGGTTTGCAACACTGGTTGCATTCTTATTGAACAGAGAAGAGAGCAGAATTGTTTCAATTGCCAAAGAATCACTGATGACCAACAGTGTTCATTCAGAAATGGCACTTCAAATGAATTAAAAACAAAGGTGAATGGTCAGGGTATGTGTAGAATAAATTAGGATAGTATGGAGAAAATTCAAGCGAAACTGTTCTGAGACCTGGCAGATTTGAATGTCAATCACAACTTTGATGTGATTCTCAAAGCACTCTGATATCACGAAGTCCATCCCAATAAAATAAAACTCTCTAGTATAGGCATGGCGTTTCTGGGAACATACATACTGATTATGTGTCCTTTAATGAAGGGTTGAGATGTTGGGAAAACTCATCTTTCCTACAGGACTGTTGCCTCTGCAAATGAACTTTTGGGTTTTTGATTTCCCTGATTGCAGCTCTGAAGATTAACTCCAGTATCTGATAATATCGTTTAGAATTACAGGTATTCCTCAACTTGTGACCATTTGTTCAAAGTTATGGTAGTGCTGAATAAATGGACTTATTACTTGTGCCTGAGATTATGGCCATTGGCAGCACCCCTAGTCACACGATCAAAATTGAGCAACCCATCTGTACTTATGATTACATCTCCTCCCATCTATGGCCTTCTGAATACCTTGCACTCTTCCTTGAAGGATGGCAAGCAACAGCAGAAGCACATAGCTCTGGGGCTGCTTGCCATGCCTTGTGAAGCCTTGGCTGCTGCAGCCCATACAAGCAAGCATCCATTCACCTACCTGCCTTCTCTCCCAGTTCCTCACAACAAACTCTCACCTTTTGTGACCAGCCACTGAAGCAGAAGCGCTTTTGCTATCTCCATTTTGAATCTGCAGTTGCCATACTATCCTGGGCCCTCCTGCTTCTCTTTTGAATGCTTCCCATACGTAGCTCCCCAGCTGGCCCCAGGAATGCATCACCAGGCCACTGTGCCCGTAAAGCGCCAACACCCATGAAGTGCCAGGAAGCATTTATTTGTCCAGCTGCTTTCTGTCCCAGTTCCCTGAACTGACCTTTTGCTTTTGCACCGAGCTTCTGAAGAACTACCTTGCTGCCTTTGTTCTCTTTTTTTAGACCCAGGTTCTCCAGTGAACCTTTCCTACTCTCTGAGCCTTCAAAACACTCTGCTGTCTTTGGAAGAACGGAGAGGCATTCCAAAGGCTATACTATCTCAGGAAATGAATGAATTCTGGCTGGAGTGGGCTGAGGCAGTTGGGGCTTCATGGAGCATAGCAAACAACCCCACAAGGCAGGATGCATGGCAGCCAAAAGGCAGAGATGGTGGGGAGATGGGCAGGTGGGAGGAATTAGAAGCAGTCCCTTACCTTACTGAGGCTCAGAGCTGGGGTGGGGAGGAAACCTAGCCTGGAATGGCTTGGATTGGAGTGGGTACTTACTTAATGACTCACAATCAGAAGTGCCTGGATTGCCATTGTAAGTCAGTCCAATCACGTGACATCTCATTTTATGACTGCGCTGACTTACAACAGCAATTGTGCTCCCAACTGTGTTGTAAGTTGAGGACTAACTGCAGAAGCTAATATGCAATTAGTGGGTTGCAATAATACTAAAACAATAAGTCCTTTAATGTTAAGTCTAACTCATCAAAGCTTAACATATCACAGAACTCCTGCTTGGAGGCTGACGGTCAGTAGAGCCAATTAAAAGCTAGAGATATTTAAAGTTTTAATCAGGGCGTTACAGATGAAAATTACACTTTGGCACACTGGAAGAAGTGATTCTGATTGTGAGCTTTTCAGATGTTAGTAATTACCCTTTATTTTTTTGGACTATGTAATGCAATTTTCAGATTTAGGAGCATTACTGTCAACTGTAGAACTACCTACTTTGTTTAGTTCATGTTTGCCTGACTGGGCTGCTTGACTACCTTTTGCCAAATGTTCTGCTTGTGAAACAGTTTCTTGAAATATGGTTTTCACTTCCTCCACTGAGTATGTTTCTCCCCACTTTCTCCCTATAATAGTATACCCAGTTTAGCAAAGAACACTCAGGGAGTGTCACAGAGCTTATTTCCAGCTCACTATGGCATCCCTATCTTTGTCTTTGAGCGAACACTTGGTGTCATATCAAGATCTGAAGCTCAGGACTTTTCTGCCTGAGTTAAACACTGGTTCTGGGAAACCTAGATGGAAATTTGGCTGGACGGTTAAGGAGATGGGAGAGCCTCTCCTTTCCATCTCAAGATGGCTCAGACCTTAAAGATAGAATAAAATAGCTTTGGTCTCAGTGAAATCAAGACAGCATTTTGTAGTCTATATGTTCTAATTTATCACATTTGTAGAAAACATCCTTCCAACAAAGTAAGCCTGAAGTTCATAGCCTTTCCCTCTCCCTGTTACAACCTGCTGTGGAGCTTGATGTCAATCTTCTTTTAAATTTTGGGACTTAGCATTTGAAAGAGTCCAAACAAACAAAAACCCCTTTTCAGCAAATTTGAGCTAATCTGGGATTCAGGATATGGCTAGATTGCCTCTCCCCTCTGCAGTCATATATTGCATTAAGGCACAATGTGGTTTGTTTTATGCTATCTTAATGTGTTGCATGAAACCAGCTATGGTAGTTTGTTAAACCAGTGTTCATGGTCTGCTGTGATGAATCTAGCCAGTGTTTCTTATTGAATAAATTATTTCTAACACATAACATCTTTAACGCATAGTGTAATATGTAAACCCAATTAACATCTTACCATGGGAAATTACGTCCTATCTTTTCTTTGTTCCCATAGGCAGAAAAAGAAAAGGCTTCACTAGCTTCAGATCTGCAAGATCTCAAGAAACAGCTGACCAGGACTAAGGAGATCTTGGCCCAACAGCAGCTGTGCAACAGCCGTCAAGTAGATCAGCTTCCAGCCCCAGAGGCTAAGCCTAGCGCTAATAGCAGTGGGGATAGCCTGTCATCCAATAACAGGGAATGCTACCGTGAGGAGCTGGACAGGGCCCAACTGGCAATCCGGCAGGGGAGAGAGGCAGCTGCCCACTTAGAAGCTGAGTTGAGAGTTGCTAGGCGGATTACCAGAGAGTGTCAGTCACGGCTGGCTGAGACTCAGGAGGAGCTGCTTGTTTTTTCTGAGGAGATGGCAGCTCTCTACCATCACATCTGTGCCTGCCACAACATAACCCCTCACCGAGTAGTATTGGACTATTACAGGGAGGGCCGTGGGGTTCAAAGTGCGCGCAGGAGGCATTCCTCCAGAAAACATATGTTTACAGAAATAGAGACAACTAGCAATGGAGACAGATCACCAGCCAGTAGCCCTGGCTCCCCATGTGGTTTGGAGCCTCTTTATGTCACTAATCTGACAGAGATCTTGAGAGAACAGCTGGGGCATCTGGAGGTGGCCCTGTCCATTGCACATCACCAGAGCCCAATGGGGCTCAGAGCTGAACTGGAACGTGATAAAGAAGTTCTGGTAGAAGAGGTGCTGAAACTGAAGTCCATGTTGAGCACAAAGCGTGAACAAGTTGCTACACTGCGCACAGTGCTTAAGGCCAACAAGCAGGTAAGTGCAGGAAGTCCTAGTTGCAGCCCAGATCTGCCGTGGGCGAGCAGGATGGAAAGTGGTCCTGAGAGTCAGGTTTGGGAGCATCCACTCCCATGCTCTTTAACATCTGTATGAAGCCACTTGGAGAAGTCATTGGGCAGACAGGTATGGCACCGAAGATACCCAGCTTTACACGGCAAATTTAGGTTTAGGCCAGGGATTGGCAAACGTTTTCTGTAAAGGGCAAGATCTCACTCCTTTTCTACTTCTGTATGTACAATTGGCAGTTCTGCAGACGAGACTGTGCTAGCCATCGGACAAGGCTAGCATTGATCTACAAAGGAGGCTCCCAAACTACATTGGCTGAGTCCCTTAGCTAGCAGGCCATGTAAAAAAAGTCAGCAGGTTGGATTTGGCTCATGAGCTGTAGTTTGTCGACCCTTGCTGTAGGTCAGGGGTCTCCAACCTTTGCAACTTTAAGTCTGAGGGACTTCAGCTTTAAGTCCTTCAGACTTAAAGTTGCAAAGGTTGGAGACCCCTGCTCTAGGTCATCCCTTCATCCCCATCACTAAACATAGTTAGTCCTCAGTTTATGATCATTTGTGTAATGACCACTCAAAGTTATGACGGCACCGGAAAAAGTGACTTACAATTGATTCTCACATGACCATTGCACCGTCACCACAGTCACATGGTCAAAATTTGGCAAGAGTTCCAGATTTCAGAATCAGGCGATCACCATTTGCAATCTTCCTAAGAGCTTCCAACAAGCAAAGTCGACGAGGGAAGCCAAGTTTACTTAATGGCTATGTGATCTGCTTAACTGTTGCAGCAAAAAGGAGGGCGGGGTTAGGGTTAGGCAAAAAAGCTCATAAAATTGGCCATGATTTACTTAACTGCATCATTTAGCAGAAAAAGGTCTGGTCCCAGTTGTGGTCATAAGTCAAGGACTACCTATAATTCACCTGTTGCGGAAAGAGTAAAACCATTATAAAAAATAAGTTCCATGGTCTAGGGCAGGGCTGTCAAACTCCTGGGTCATGGCCAGATGCGCCATGCACTGGCCATGGCTATGCCTGGCCATGGCTATGCCTGGGGAAAGTACCAATACGTTTCGTGATGCCGCCGTGACGATGCAAGTTTGACACCCCTGGTCTATGGTATTGAAAACTGCTGAAAGGTCCAGAAGGGCTGAGAGAAACGCACTAGCCTCATCCAGTCCCAATATAAGGAATCAAAGAGAGCAATCAATACTGTTACTGTTTCCATCCTATACCTGGGCTTAAAAAGAAACTAAAAAGTTTCAGAGAAATCTAATGTTTCTTGGATGCTACATAATTGGTCCACTACCTTTATCTTAAGCAACCTTCCCTTTTCAAAGGTTGCCCAAAAATTATCTAAGTCCATTGGATCCAAGACTGGCCTCTTTCAAGACTTATTTAGCAACTCCCTTTCCTATAAAAAGGAATTAAATACCTAGGACTACCTAGACCTAGGTAGTCACACTCCAGGATTAGTGAGGATCTAAGCTACAAGTTGCAAAGTGCTGTCTAGATAGCGCTCTGTCCATTTCTCAGATTTTCCAGGCCAAAAATGATCCCAGATGATTCAGCAAGTCAGAGTATTGGTCACCAATGAAGATTGCCCTTGCGGAATCAAGGTTTTGGTGAATACAAGTGATTTTTTTCAACAAAACAATATATAAACCAGTCACAGTGGTCAAGCGTAACGCGATACTGATTTTTCCAAAGGGGGATGTGTAACCTTAAGCTACAAATGGAATATGAGAGCAGTGAGAAAGCTTAGCCTCCAGTGTGGGCCCAAACATGAGCACATACCCATGCTCAGTTAGATTCACTTTTCATCTTTTTCTACTGGTGCTCCAGGCCTCCCTTCTAGCTTTTCCTATCCCTAAGAGCCGCCATCAACCATGACAAGATCAAACTCCAGAGAAAGACTGCTCAAATGACTTCAAACACCCATCTTGCCTCTTGTTCCCAGAAACACACCAAACTGTCTTCCAGGGAGTTGGGAAAATCCTCTGGAAACAATTGGATCCATTGGGCAACTGTGATAAATCATATAATAACCCCCTGCTACATGGAGTAGATCAGGGCAACAGGGTAATGGGAATCACATCTCCAGATTCCATAACGTTTTGTTAGAAACAAACATAAGGTACAAGGTGTGATCATCTAATGTATCAAGCCAGGGATATGTTGTCATCTTTGTGAATTCTTGTGTGTTGTGTTGCTCTAGTTTAATATTGTATATTAGCTGTCTTCAAATTTTAATTATTTTTGTATTGCAGATGTTTTTTCTTACTGCATGTTTTATATTTGTTTTTGTATTGTGATATAGAAATTTAATAAATAAAAACAGAAAAACTAGATCCTTATCTTTCATTATATTATGACTTTTAAAAGGTTTTGAATACAGACCTTCTCTGATATTTTATGAAAGAAATTTGAACAAAAGAACAATATAACTCCTCTGAAAGGGCTAAATAAGGATCAAATGGAAGTGATCAGAAAACCAAAAGGAAAGAAGTTAAATGGGTTTCTTCAGGAAAGTCACAATAAAGCTATGTCCATGGCTATTGGACATAGGAATCTAGTTACAATTCTGGGCCTTCAAATATTGATGCCATAAAAAGCATGTCACTCTGTCCAGACTTTAAGAAAATTTGTTCCTTAGCTTCCATCAGTTGTGCCAATACAATTTGGATGGTAGTCATAATTGCATCTCTCCTTTTTTCATTTGGAAGCTGTCTGCTGCATCGCCCAATATCTCCTCCCGTCCTCTTGTGCTTGCTGAGCCCTTCTGTTGCATTTTACTGTTGAAATTCATGAGGTCATCCCATTTTCAAATATACTAGATTGTATCTGGAGTACAGACATGTTTTTTCCTGCCTATTTTTAAAGCAAGCAAAAGCCAGAACGAATGCTTCCAAGCGAATAACTGTAGAAATGGGCAGTCAATTGTTTTCTGGGAAAAGGTTTTATGCAGATGTGGCCCAATCTGCGAATCTAGCGGCACAATTGCCCTTCAAGGAGTTAACAGACTGAGCTTTCCAGGGAAACTTCAGCAACGATACACCCGTGGTTGGATTGGCGTTTGCAGGGTGGTCTAAAAGATTTGGGGAAGCATTCAACTTCTAGGTTTTTTTATAAATGATGCAAATGAAGGAGGATATTTGTGTAACATGTGAATGTGTGCAACCTTTCTTTGCAGACAGCAGAGGCAGCCCTCTCAAATCTCAAAGGACAGTTCGAAAGTGAAAAGGTGCTGGTGTCAGAGACCATGATCAAGTTGCGTCACGAGCTGAAAATCTTGAAGGAGGATGCTGCTACTTTCTCTTCCCTACGTGCCATGTTTGCTAGCAGGTTAGAAGCAGGGTCTGCTCAGTGAGGCAAGAAATGAGCCTTCTTTACTCCTTTTGGAGTAAAGAGTCAAATAAGGATTGGGCTAGTTCTTCCATAGCTACCATTGTTCTGTAACGTAGTGCTAGGACAGGGTGACTGCGACCTACACAGAACAGCCGGTAGCTTTGCTGGATTTCATTCTTTATTGACTATGAAAACTCGGCGCTGAATTTTGATGGTAAACTGCTATGAAAGAATCTTTATTTCCTGAATGCAGGGTTAGGAGGAAAGCTGAGAAACAAAAATATGTCCAAAATCTGATGAATTTTATATAAAACTAATTTCAGAAATATTTTGGAAATGATTCATTTTTCTTTGGTTTCATATTTTTATCTTTTCCAAATACTTTATGCAATACTACAGTGAGATTAGCATTTTAAATATTTAAATATTTTTGCCACATATTTATTTAACATCAATGTGTATTTCTTTTCTGCTCTAGTGTGTTTTACCCAAGTTACCCCCCAAAATGCACAAAATACTGAGACATGAAAACGCAACAGATTACTCTACATAATCTGTTATGAGGAGTGGCCAACTTTTTAGCCGCCTTATCCTGAAAACCACGTTCTAGCTCTCTGGCTTCAGAAACATTATCAAGCATGACATTTCTAAATATGCCTTTAAGCTACATCTTCTCTCCCTTGATATAAGACAATCTGAGTTGTACCGTAGTTCAATGAGATTTCATGCTGTTTCTGCACTGGATAATTAGCCTTGTAAGGAATTCTTTTTGACATATACCTGAACCTATTGCCTTCATTTTCTGTCCCCAGGTGTGATCAGTATGTGAGCCAACTAGATGAGATGCAACGGCAACTGGAAGCTGCAGAGGATGAAAAGAAGACTCTAAACTCCTTGTTGCGCATGGCGATCCAGCAGAAACTGGCACTCACACATCGACTGGAGGCTCTTGAAAACCCAGCGGAGTTGCGGGGTAATAGGAGGATACTCAGAGCAGCCAAGAGTAGTGCGGTAAGAATAAAAGGGACAACTGAGATGATGGAGGAACAAAAATCACCAAATTATTGAGTGTGTTATAGATGTAACACTATTCACCTAGTTGTAATGGAGAGTGTTCCACAGACCTACATACTCATCTCTTTTTCTGTTCTTGGATGTAGCGTGTAGGTCTGTGGCGCCCAGGCAATGTTTGTGTAGAGTTGAGCTGAGCCTAAATTGTGTTCATACCAAACCTAATTTGCAAATGTGCTTCTATGCACACTTTCAGTTCACTACTTAAACGCGTAAATATCAATTGACTTAAATGCATAAATTTCAATGGACTGTAGCAATCTCTTTATTTTGCAGAAACAGGAGCTATGAGCAAATGATAAAAATCATGGCCCTGGGTGGAGCAGATGCAAATTGTCATTGTAGACGAAGCCACCCAGGAAAGCACAAAAGCTCTTTTTGTCTGCATGCTTGAGCATTTCTGAAATGCTACTTATTTTTTAACAAAATATTTCCCACAAGCAAAAGATGATGTTTTCAAGAAATAAAAGGCACACAGTTGGGATTTATAAGAATCTGGGGCAGTCAAGTAATCTAAGCATGTGTACCATAAGTACAGTGATCCTATTTTCTTGGAAAAAGTAAAGGACAAATCTGGAAAAAGAAATCTGATCTGAGAAAGGTCATAAAGATTTTAAAAAATTGTTTATTTTTTTTTAAAAGGGAGCAAAATTATATATTTATAACGATTTCATTATCAACACATTTTTCTGTTATCACTAGGATATTGATTAGCTGAGCAGTTCTTATATGTCACAGAATTCATGACTATACAAGAGCCAAATTTGTATTGCTATCACAGGTTGGAGGACTGGGATGTTACAGATAAAAATGTTTCTTAAAACCAAAAGTGCATGCACAGATAAAACCATAGCTGCATTTCTAAGAATTGGTCACATTGGCCTTAAGCAAACCTCCACAAACCTCCTTAATATGGGGTACTAATCTTGGCCAATTTAAATGTTAAATAAATGTCAAGCAATAGAGTAATCCATGCCATGATCAGCATAAAAATGTAGAAAATTGATGAGATTATATGGATCTTCCTGATCTTTTTTCTTCTCCCCAATTCTTTCCCCCCTCCTTTCAGAGATGAGATTAATGGGATTCGGTACAGGATTTTGCGGTTATTCGGGATGCTCTGTGACGACAGGACTGCAATTCTCTTGAGTAACCAAAAACACTCAGTACCTGCAACCTGCAGCCACTCAAGAAGGAAAGTGGATAAGGAGACTCTAGCCCGAACATGGGTCTTTATCCCCTCACCACCTCCTCCTTTTCCCAAAGATATACTTTCTCTCTAAATATTTCTCTGGAACTGTTTTGTAAAGCACCTGTAATACCTTTTTAAAGCTCTGTTCCAATAACAGTGAGGTCAACCTTGAATAAGAGTACACCCTTAATGTTAATTGACTGAAAGAAATTGTGCAGGGATTGCCTTTTTGCCTTTTTCACTCCTCCGTGTTTCCTTTTTTCCCCTCATTGACCCACCATTTATTCTGCTTATCTGTTTGCCACAGGTTTTACAGGTAATTTGAAACAGGTGTGCAACTAATGGATCAATGCACATGTAGCAATGAGATGTGTTGTCAGATGAAGATATACCTAGAAGCGATTTTGCAGCTTGGAGCTAGGCAAGCCCCTGGTTTCCCTTAAATAGATGGTACCCCCTGGTTTCTAATCTCGCTTTAACTACACTCCAGGAAATAAATCTTTACTTCAAAACATTGCATAACATAAGGAATATCAAAACACTTTGTAGTTCTAAAGAGACATACATGCCAAAAAAGATTATCCTTCTTTACAGTTGCGTCTTATTACCTGATCTTTGACATTTTTGTGCCTTTTCATCATTTCTTAATTCTATTCTTATTTGCATTGTTCCAAAAATACCTACCCATCTATGATAGTTTCATAATATTCTCTCCCTCCCATTTTTTACTGACATAATGTACGACAGGGGTCTCCAACCTTTGCGACTTTAAGTCTGAAGGACTTCAGCTCCTAGAATTCTCCAGCCAGCTTTGCTGGCTGGAGAATTCTGGGAGCTGAAGGACTTCAGACTTAAAGTTGCAAAGGTTGGAGACCCCTGATGT
Organism: Rhabdophis nuchalis; assembly: GCA_039707465.1. Taxonomy (NCBI): domain Eukaryota; kingdom Metazoa; phylum Chordata; class Lepidosauria; order Squamata; family Natricidae; genus Rhabdophis; species Rhabdophis nuchalis. The sequence goes on from CM077646.1 coordinate 196,352,101, forward strand.
ACGGTACTTAAAGGGGAAGAGTGTTACTGAAATGAATGGGGGTCTATATTTACTGAAATATTTTCTTAGTTTTTTTCTGATCACAATGAGCCAGAAATAGATAAAGTTATTTATTTTTTGCAATATCTGAATGTCAGAAAATGTCTCAGTAAAACTGTTCAATTGGGAAAGTAATTTATCGTAGAATGGTCAATCTCTCGTTTCCTGGATAGTTTTCTCTGTGGTAGGAAAAAGATGCATATAATTAGCCCTTTCCCCCCTTTGGCATGGATGCAATTGTTTTTGAAAGCTATTTCAAAGATATTGTGCCAGGCACTGGAAGAAAGGCAGAGAAAGATATTTGAGGCTTTGTTTAATTATAATGTTGCCAGACAGAACAGTATTGTGTACGGCTGGCTGGTGCCCCCTTCTGGTGAAAATTGATCAGTTGGTGGGGTTTGATTGATCCGTTCTTGACTATACACTTGATAACAAACATTGGTTTTATTGTTAAGTAATAGTGTGTGAAATTTTCCTTCCCTTCTTTACTGAATGATATCTGGGAATTTGATAAAAGGAAGGGGGCTAAGAAATAAAAAAAGGGGGCTAAGAAATAAAAAAAAATTACCATGCCTTTGGATTAAAAAAAAAAAGAATGTTAATATATAAAGCTTCTTTTGTGTTTCTCAATAGAAAGTCCCTGTGGAATAGTGTGCCTTCATCCCTTAATATGCAATAATAAAAGTATGTATTTTTAAAACTTAAGATTTAAAAATTAATGTGCTTTATTATCTATGTTTTAGCTACTATAAAGAAGAGAGATTTTCATTGTTCCCTATATCTTTCAAAGCACATTGTCAGCAGACATGGAGAAATTATGCTTGATTCCGAGAGACAGAAAGCCATGGCTATTTTTGTCACATACTGTTTAATGCAGGAATTTTCAAACTGGTTCACGATATCCTGGGATTTGTGAGCAAATCTGGGAGGGATTGCCAAGTTTTTTCATCATACACAGGAAAAGCTGGAGCCTATCAGACTATACTCCTTCTTTGCCTAAGTAAGCTAGTTTATCCATTCATTGTCTGGCTGATTGTTTCGTTGCCACAGTGGGAGCAGGCCCTGGACATCTAAGATCTTGAACTTACCCCAGGGGTGAAATCCAGCAGGTTCTGACAGGTTCTGGAGAACCAGTAGCGGAAATTTTGAGTAATTCAGAGAACCGGTAGCAGAAGTTTTGAGTAGTTAGGAGAACCAGCAAATGCCACCTCTGAGTGGCTCCAGAGTGGGGAGGGAATGGAGAATTTGCAGTATCCTTCCCCTGCCACGCCCATAGAACCGGTAGTAAAAAAAAATGCATTTCACCACTGGCCTACCCTGCCTAATACTAAGGCATTTTATTTGTTTATTCATTTAAATTTATTGACTGCCCAACTCCAATAGATTCAGGGCTTTGCACAAAACTAAAAAGACATTAAAACAACTAAAGATATTAAATTACAATTAGATGGTGATCATAAGAGTAGATATAGAAAGGAACTGAGCAAGAATACTTTGGACGGTATTCTACATTGATGCCCAAAAGGAGAGGACTGTGATTCACAGGTAGTCCAGGGTGCTCAGCTGCTGCTCTGTTGGCGTGAAGGAAAACACACAGGGAAGAAAATGTGGCGCTGGACAGGACAAATACCACTGGTTTGTCCGAGTAAAACCAGACCACGTTCTGACAGAACTCCAGCTTTGCGTGTGAAGTTTGTATAAAGAATTGGCCAGTGCAAACCCCACCCCCACCCCAACCTTTACTTGCATTAGTTGTTGATACGCTTTTCTTCTTTCTCCTCATTTATGGTGGGCTGAATATACTGTATTTTTATTCCGGGAAGTCATGGTACCACAGAGTTTAAAAACAACCCGCTTAGTAAAGTAGTGATTGACTACCAGCTGTGGAGAACTTTTTAAACACTAGCCATAAAGTCATAGCTAGTTTTGGCAAGACCTATACACAAAGTTAGGGGAGGTAAGAGATAATCCTTTACTTCACTTAATGGGATTACGTGACAAATTGTGAGACTGAACTCTGCCTTGGATTTGAGCATTTCCCCCTTAAAAACAGCATTGATATGAAGCTGGGACCATTTGGGTTAAAATTTTATGAACCATCATGTGTATCTTCAAAAATGATTGATTCCTAAGCTATAGTAACTTTTACTGAGCAATCCACACACAAATTAAGGAGGTATGTAAACAACTACGTGATTCTACTCCCTCCATAAAGGGAAACCGATAATACTGTAGCTCGGAGGTTCCCAAACTTGGCAACTTTAAGACTTGTGGACTTCAACTCCCAGAACTCATGGAGTAGAAGTCCATAAGTCTTAAAGTTGCCAAGCTTAGGAACCTCTGCTGTAGTTTAATGAGTAAGTACATCTTTCTTGCCAATGTTGGCTTTTGTTGAAGATGACAAACTAGTCTCTTGTCGTTCACAGTGGCAATGCCATATCGTTTGCACTGGCAAAAGCAATCCAGAGAAGGTAAGTAGGCACATATCGAGCAATGGGCCACAAATGAAGGACTGTATATGGAGCTGGGTGATGCTTCCAATTTGATTTTAAAAAAGGTGCATGGGAGTGCAGAAGGCTAGAAAATAAGCACCTGCCTATCTTTAATGGTCATATCACATGAAGGGAAGAGCATGTAGAATAGATAGAACTGAATAGATAGAACTGAAGATACTTTTCTGGCTAGATGGTGCGCCTTCCAAAGTCAAGGTGCAGAATAGATGCATTAATTGGAAATGGGAAAATCCACAATCGTCACTTAATGGGAGTAAAAAGTACTGCCCTTTCGCGTCACCTAAAAACTAGGTTTCTGCCTCAGCAGAGTTAAAAAAAATACTCCCATCCAACATTGATTCTAAGAAAGACAGTTTAGAGCAGCGATGGTTAACCTTTTTGTCCTTCAGTGCCAAAGGTGTGTGCGCGCCAGTGTGCACGTGTGCCCTCACCCATAATGCAATGCGTGCACGACATTCCCCCCCCCCCCCCGTGCATGTGCTTCCCCTGGGCCCCGTTTTGGGCCTAGTAGGCCCCCCTGCTGCCTCCTGGAACCAAAAGTGGGCCATGGGAGGGGTCGCTGCTCCTCCAGCCCCCACCATGTATGTGCAACCCCCATGCACATCTCCCATGCATGCGCATCTCCCACACGTGCCCCGCCTCCTTGTGCATGTGCAGCGGAGACCCGAAAATCAGCTGGGAGGCGTGTGTGCATGTGTGGTAGAGCTGAGCTGGGAGGATGGCTTGTGTGCCCGCAGAGCTTTGCCATCACAGGTTTAGAGGGTCGTAAGTAAAACGTTGGTGTAACTTTACAAAATCTGCATACTGTAATGATCAGGTAGAGTGAGTACAGTTGAAGGAAAGGATAAGGCAAACATTATTGATATCCAGCTTAGGTCTGGCTGAGTCTCATCTTTTCAGTTCTGCCTCCGATGTTGCACTTCATGTCTTTCCGATACCTGCACTGAAATGATACTATGACAGGGATGTCCAAACTTGGGAACTTTAAGACTTGTGGACTTCAACTCCCAGAATTCCCCCAGCCAGCATAGCTGGAGCATAGCTGGCTGGAGAATTCTGGGAGTTGAAGTCCGCAAGTCTTAAAAGTTCCCAAGTTTGGACATCCCTGTACTATGAGGAAGCAGTACATATTTAGGCCTTCATAGATCCTTTTCCCCAAGATTTCAAAGAGCAGTAGTGATAAAGGGCTTTAGAGGAGGCCCAAGAAAATTTAGAATCAATATGAAGGGTACAATTTGATTTCACTGCTTTTGTGATCTTTTGTCGGGGGAGGGCAATATTTTAGGTAAAAAAAATAGCTTTATGACACAAATCCTGATAAATAATGCAAACTAGGTTAACCACAATCTGTTATAGCTTATTGTGCTGTGTGAATCAGGCCATTGTAATTTACTCAACAAACCACGTCTTAGGTTTCATAATACAGAAGAATGACTTAAACAATGATCTCAGCCTTTAATTTGAAAGAATAAGATGAACCCTGGTTAAGGATAATTCTGGGAATGAAAGGAACTGTTGGGTCATTTTTCCAGCAACTTTTAAGACATCGGTGGACACTTCATCAGAATACGAGAGGAAAAATGAACACAAGTCACAGGAAGGATCTCCTGGTTGCATTATATTAACCATCCTTTAGTTAATCCAATGTTATGGGTAAGTTATGAACTGGTCACACGGGCTGACTGGATTCCTGGGCTAAAATAATGGCTTGGTCCTTGTTTACTACTCAGGTCCGCTTGGAGAAGGGCGGGGTATAAATATAATAATAAATAAAATAAATAAGGTGGTAGGGCTATGGGGTGCCCTCCCAGCGAACCCTCCAGATTTGGTAAAGCAGGAAGAGCCAAAGGAAGGGGAAGTCCCACGGTCTCTACAACCACCATCCTCATATTTTGCCACTTTACTGCGTTTAAGATCCAACCCTTTAGATCAGACGTTCCAAAACTTGGCAACTTTAAGACTTGCGGACTTCAACTCCTAGAATTCTGGGAGCTGAAATCTGCAAGTCTTAAAGTTGCCAGGTTTGGGAACCCCCTTGCTTTAGAACAGGGGTCTCCAACCTTTGCAACTTTAAGTCTGAAGGACTTCAGCTTCCAGACTTCTCCAGCCAGCTTTGCTGGCTGGAGAATTCTGGGAACTGAAGTCCTTCAGACTTAAAGTTGCAAGGTTGGAGACCCCTGCTTTAGAAGATCAGTGGTCTTCAAACCTGGCAACTTTTAAGACTTGCGGACTTCAACTCCCAGAATTCTCCAGCCAGCTATGCTCCAGCTATGCTGGCTGGAGAATTCTGGGAGTTGAAGTCCGCAAGTCTTAAAAGTTGCCAAGTTTGGGGACCCCCCCATACAATATATCCTCCTCCAGGAGAAAACGCCTCCATTGGATCGCTGCTCATCCTTTCCCAATAGCCAAGCTGGCTTTAAAGAGCGAGGGGAGACCGAATTCCAAGCAACTAGGACAAGCCGAGGCTGCCCTAGACAGACGGGGCGAGGTAGGGGCAGCCCATCCGGCGCCCACGGGCGTCCGAGCGGGGCCGGGGGTGGGTGGGGGCGCTGGAGCTAAGCCCTTCCCTCTGGCGCGGGGCGGAGCGACCTCCCCCCTCCTCCTGCCCAGCCTGCCCTTTTTCTTCTCCCGCCGAAGGTGGCTCCTTCCCAGACGCTCCTCGCAGCATGGCTGGGGCCGCCGCGCGTGCCGGGACGTTCGTACGCCTGGCGGCCCCCTCCGTCTCCTACTGCAGCCGCTTCGGGCCCGAAGCCCCCGCCGCAGCGGCGACAGCCCCGCCGCCGAGCCCGCCTTACGGCAACAAAAAACCGCACGCCCGGCGGGTCCCGGCGGACGAAGAGCCGGCCGCCCGAGCTTTCTCCAGCGCCTCCTCAGCTCCGGACAACAAGAGCTTTCTCTGGGCGCGCTATGGCGAGATGAAGCGGCTGGTGCAAGGTGGGTTGGCCGGATAGAGCGGGGCTTTTGCCCGCTTTTCTCTGCCGTCGTCCCGTCCCGTCCCCCCCTCCAACGGGCGAGGGAGACCGTTCCCACCCTGCCGAGGTGGGAAACTGAGGCGCTCCTCCCGGCCAGAGGCTCTTTCCTCCGCCTCGCTCTCTCCCCATCTCCCCTCAGCTGCAAGGTGGCTCCATTCTCCCCTTCGGTTTCCCCGGCCTTTCGGACAACAGGCTCTCCGTTTCGGGGCGTTAACGTCGAGATTCCCCCCCCCCCCCCACTTCCCAAAAGCGTCCGAAGGGGCGACTCGTCACCCTCAGGGATCCACCTATTCCGCTCCTCCCGCGTGCCAAGTTGGATGCCAGCCTTGTTTGCGCACGCAGGACTTCGCACGTCCAACCTGGTTTTGGGTCGCTTCTTTGAGCCCCGTTGCTTCTTTGGCCGCTTCATCAGACGGGGCTTTTTTGGGGGTGGGGGGAGGGGGATGGTCTTCGTCGGGAGTTTCCTTCTCTCGCGCCCCTCCAAAATCCCCAGAATTCAACGCCGGCTCAGCCGTCGCCCCTTTAAACGAGAACTTCGGCTTCTCCTGCACACCGCGGTGAGGAATCTGGTTGCTTTCGCATCGCTCCTCTTCCTCCTCCTCTTCCTCCTCCATCTGTTTCTGCTCCGGGGTCTGGTATTTTTTCCCAGGCATTCAAACTGGGATATCCCCCCCTCTCTCCCCCTAGTTGGCAAGGACGAGCTGGCGGTGGGAGGGAGCGATTTGCAGCAAGTTTTTACAGCGTTGCTTTGTGTCTGGTTGGTAGGGAGGACTTGGTGGGAAGGAGAGAATAACAACAGAGAATCATTTCTATGGGGCAGTGATGGCGAACCTTTTTTGGCTCGCATGCCAAAAGCAAGGGGAGCACGGGGGTCATGCGCGGACATGCCACACATGCGTGCACTTTCCCCCTCTGGTTTGCTCCTAGGGTCCTAGAGTCCCTTCGGAGAGAGGGGGCGGTTAATAAGTCGAATAAATAATAATAATAATAATAATGATGATGATGATGTCATTTTTTGCCCTCCGGAGCCTTCAAGGAAGCCTCCGGAGGTTGAAAAACAGTCTCAAAAGAAGGCTGAAGCTAGTTGGACATGCGTGCTGGAGCTGACAGGGCAACGCCTCGCGTGCCCTAACAAATGGCTCCGCGTGCCACCTGTGGCACCCGTGCCATAGGTTCACCATCAAGGCTATGGGGTGTTGTAGGTCATTTCTCTGTCATATGCTCCCACAATCTTCCTTACATTGTTTTTTTCCCCCCTGCTGACTATATATGACACCAGCCCTGATGATGTTACCTAGTTCGGCTAATGAAACGTCTGCAAGAAAACAACCAAGCGCCAAGACCCACACTGACCTTTTTATTTATTTATTTATTTAAGGAATATTTTTTTTATTTTTTATAAAAAGTGTTTTGTTTTATTTTTGTTACATAATAAAGCTTTCTTTTGTGAACAGTGTGTTCTCCAGATTCCCCCTTTAACATTTCCACAAATACATAATTCATTCTACGCTAGCTGTTTCCAGCCACGCGTTGCTGTGGCCCAGTCTGGTTAAATGGCTAACCAATCTATGTGTAGATCTACACCTGCACACACAAACACGTACACACAACCACCGTATAACCCCCAACCTATCTACCTCCTGTATTTCTCCCTCTCTCTATCCCTCTACCTACCTACCTACCTACCTACCTACCTACCTACCTAATGTATTTCTCCCTCAGAGTATTTTATGTCATAAAGCAGGGGTTTCCAACCTTTGCAACTTTAAGTCTGAAGGACTTCAGCTGAAGTCTGGGAGCTGAAGTCCTTCAGACTTAAAGTTGCAAAGGTTGGAGACCCCTGTCATAAAGGATAACATAATACCTGTGGCCCACTGCTCTCTCTGTATCCATCTACCTACCTTTTTTACCATTTTTTACATTTCCGTTGCGTGTACCTGGCACAGGTATGATATCTGCACAATCTATATATATATCATTGGTGCTGTATTTCAAGGAAACATTGTGTGAAAATTTGCAAGCGATCAGTGCAGTACTTTCGGAGATTACCAGTTTTGAACAAACTTGTCACATTTTTATTTATATAGAAGATTGCTTTGTGTCTGGTTGGTAGGGAGGACTGGGTGGAAAGAAGAGAATAACGACAGAGAACTCTATGGGGTGTTGAAGGTCATTTCTCTGTGATATGTTCCCACAATCTTCCCTACATTGTTTTTTTCCCCTGCTGACTATATATAACATTTCATGCTTCTAATATCTCCAGCTGATGGAGTGTTACAAGACTCTTGATATTAAGGAATTGATCCTTTATTTTCTAAGGTGCTTTTAAGTGTCTGTTCCAGCTTAAACAGCTTTTCTTACTACATCTAACCCCGTGGTTCTCAACCTCTGGGTTGGGACCCCTTTGGGGGTCGAATGACCCTTTCACAGGGGTCATCTAAGACTACCGGAAAACACATATTTTCGATGATCTTAGGAACCGAGACGCCAATTTTATGATTGAGGGTCACCACAACATGAGGAACTGGCATTGGGAAGGTTGAGAACCACTCATCTAATCAATAACAACAACATTTTTTTCTTGATGCATCCAATCAAGTTCCCTTTATCTCATCTAAAGCCCACCAGAAATATATTTGTTCTGCTTTAAAGTAGTATTTTCTCGCTCCAGTACCATTTATTTTAAGAGTTTCAAAGTGCATGTAAATAGTTCTGCAAACTGAAGGATGGCTGAATAGTCTTCAAGGTAGCAGTAGAGAAAGCCCAGAAATTGCAATGTTAGTGGACTTTTCCACTGAGGTTAGCACTTTTTCAACAGACTAAAGTCTGCGTGCAAAACAGCAACAGTTTGGAAGGGCATATGAAAGCATATTATCTTTGATTTTCAAAAGCTGGTATGTCTAATCGTCCTGTAAACACAGGCCTGGAAAAGGAGATGCTACTTTGTGGACGGAAAGTCTCTTCTAAGATGATAGCTGTTGGACCTGGGTTTTGAAAGCATCTGTTATTTTATCTCTTTAGCGTCTGTTGTCTATTATCTAGAACAAGGGTCTCCAACCTTGGCAACATTAAGGCTTGTGGACTTTAGTTCCCAGAATACTCCAGCCGGCCAAGATCTAAAAGTTTGGAATGTTCCCTTTGTGTAGTAATCCTAATCTCTACTAGAGCAAAGGAGATTCAAATTCCTATGTAAAAAAGTAGAGTGGGGCTTCAGATGTTGGTTAGGGATTATTGGAGTTATCATCCAAGCACATCTATCCAGGTTAAGGAAAACTGCTCCAAATGCTTTGAGAGTCCACTCTATCCAGAACATTTTGAGGAGTGTTGGGGACTGCACTTAACCCTTAGAGTGGGTGGTGCAGCATATTTCAGTTGATACGGCTGCATTATGCATGGGACAATCTGTTCCATTTTTACCATATTTTTCGGAGTATAAGACGCACCAAGGTTTTGAAGAGGCAAATTACAAAAAAAGGTAGGTAAGTAGATAAAGGGATAGAGAGAGAGAGAAATACAGTAGGTAGGTAGGGAGAGAGAGAGAATGTGTAGGTAGATAGGTAAGTAGGTAAAAGGAGAGAGAAATAGAAGGAGAGAGAAATACAGTAGGTAGGTAGGGAGAGAGTGTGTAGGTAGGTAGATAAAGGAATAGAGAGAGAGAATAGAGAGAAATACAGTAGATAGGTAGGGAGAGAGAGAGAGTGAGTGTAGGTAGGTAGAAGGATAGAGAGAAAGAAAGAGAGAGAGAGAGAAATACAGTAGGTAGGTAGGGAGAGAGTGAGAGGGAGGGAGATTAGGTAGGTAGGTTGATGTTTCCAGGTGTATTTATCCATGTCCTGGAGAAGGAAATCACTGACAAACCTTAAGACTTTGTATCTGCTGGCGCCAAAACAGTTAAAGAGCAGGAAAAAAACCCTTTCTGTCTCTGTGAAAACAGGGCCGTTTTTTTTCAAATAAAAAGCATGAACAGCCTGGGGGGGGGGGGGATTGCAGAATGCTCCTGCAGGGGTGGCGGGATCAAAAATGAGCAAAAAACCCGGCCCCTTTATTGCGAAAACGGGCCATTTTTGTGTCAAATAAATTACATGCATAGCCCTATGAAGGCTGCTGGGGGGACAAAAAACAGCCCATTTGAGGCTAATTTTTGCCCTCCCCAGTCCTCAGGAGCTCTCTGGAAGCCTCCATAAGGCTAGGCACAGCCAGTTTGGTGAAGGGGACGGGGTTCCAGGAGGCAAAAAATATATATGCTGTATTCAATGTATAAGACGCACCCAGATTTTCAGCCTCTTTTTAGAGGAAAAAAGATGCGTCTTATACTCTGAAAAATATGGTACCTGTTTTACAGAAATGTAATTTTTTTTAACTTTTGGGGGTAAACAAAGTAGTAAGTCTATGCACTACTTTTTTCTGGATTTTCCACCTGACTGGAGAGAAACCGCACTAATATGATTGGGGCCACTGCCAATCTGCAATGGCACAAAGGGCGTACGATGGAAATAAGGATCACTAAAAAGGTGTTTGAGAAATGTGTGATCTTGAGATTATACTTGCTGTAAATCAGCCCATGCTCTGTGAGAGTGCTGGATAGTTAATGCAACCAACAGAAGGAAGAAGAATACACTTATGTGCTCCAAAGGTGTTGCATGATAGCTGTTATCATACCCAGCCAGCACAACCTAAAGCTAGTGTCACACGTTATATAGGATTCTGTATAAGGCAGCATTTTAATGTTCCTAAGCCGTAAGAGTTATCAACATGGCTTGACGCTTCTGGGTTCTTTTCTGATATCGCCATGCCACGAGAAAATCATATTAATGCTGGATGTTGATGTAGCAGCAGTGATTTCTTTTTTTCAAATTACTGTGCAGTGGAAGAAAGTTGGTTGATTTTATCTCTGTGTGCTCAGATCAAAATATTTATTTTGGAAATCCACAATTATCCAAGTTTCTTCCTTATTGGCTGGCTGACTTCTTTCTTTCTGGCTGCTAACAAGCGTGCCACGTCTCTCTCACTCTTTCCTCCTCCTCCTGCAGCCCTCAGCATTGCATATGTATACAATATCTGCTTCCTTCCTACGTATTGCCAGCTCTTTCCCAATATGCTGTGCCATCAACTGTCTGCACAGTATTGCACTGTCACTTCCCAACTGCCTGACCCAGAAACTTCTGATTTGTCCGGGAAAACGATCTTACTCATCCTAGGGGTTGTTTGGGGTTTTTTGTTTTAACCAAGAGACTTATTTTCAGCAAAATCTATTCCAGGGAGTAAAGCTTGGGAAAAGTTTCCCCTGGACTCTGAACTTAGCTGACTCATCAAATGGCAGCTTCTGTTATTAATGGGTCTGTTTGCATACGAAAAGCCAACCAATTCAGATTTCCAGTTGTGGAATCACAAGACAATGGAAGCATCAAAATCTATGCTATGTTAATAGTCTGGTGTCACTGATGTTGTTTAGGTAGCTCATCGTTGAAAAGTATAACAATTGCCTTGATAAATTAGACTAACATTGGATTCTGATTCCAGCAATGACTATCCAGCTTGTAGGAAGAAGAAAGCCAGTTTTGAAGTGAGCAGAGGAGAATATTCCAGGAAGGAAAAATAAAAGTGTAGGAGAAATAAGGAGACAAAGTCCAATATTAGGGAAACAGATTAATTCCTGTTCCATTCATCTTTAATATATTATGCCTGAGAACTAGTAGAGAAGAAAATAATTTGAGCAAGTACCTGTTTTTTCTTCAAGCTATACCAGCCCCAATATTCAATATTCCAGAAGAAATGAGCCTCTACGTGAAATTTTTAATAAATAAAGCAACAAATACTGTATTTTGGCTATTGCCCCTGAAAGTTAGTAGTAGACTTCTCCCAACAAAAGATAATTCTGTATTGTGTAAAGAAATAATTGCTCTACTAATTTAAAAGTCTTTTTATTTTCACTTTTTTATTCCTACCATTTAAAAAAGTCAGTCTTTTGTAGCTTCGCTAAACAATTTTTCCCAGGTTTTTAAAAGTTATGTGACCAGTTCTATTCATAACTGTCTAAACCTGTTAGGCTACATATTCATGTATTTGCATGTATTTATTCTTAATCTGTTCCTTGATTCCAAAAGAAATAGAATTATTGCTTCTAACAAACTTTTTTTTTGTTCTTAAAAATTGATATTAATAATTTTGAGCATTGATAGATATTAATAATTATTATAATAAGTATTAATAATTATTATTTACAAGGAGAGTGCATTGATACGATTTTTGGAGGCCACAATTTTGTATTTCTGATTTACAGATAGTCCAGATCTATTAAAGAGCCATCGTGATGTTTCTGTAGATCAGGGGTGTCCAAACCTGGGAACTTTAAGAGTTGTGGACTTCAACTCCCAGAATTCCCCAGCCAACATGGCTGGCTGGGGAATTCTGGGAGTTGAAGTCCACAACTCTTAAAGTTCCCAAGTTTGGACATCCCTGCTGTAGATGCATGGTTGGTTGTTTTACTTACTTAGAACCTGCTGCAATTGATGATGGTCATATAATTTTGTATGTTTCAGAAAATGTAGCTGTGTACTAAAATATACTCAAGGATTATGATGAAGCCCTAGAGCAGTAATAATTTCTAGCTATCAAATGTATCAAATAAATATATTTCATAATAAATGATTAGAATGAGAAAGGATTAGAAGGCATATCGGTGTATACTAAATGCTAGCCTATTGTGTAGGAAAGCTAATTAGAAATATCCAATTTTCTTTCTGGACATGACTTGATTTTATAAAAAAACAAAGGAAAAACTGGTCTAATTCCACATATCTTTGCATCTTTTCTTCGCAACCATTCTTCGCAGTGGAGACCTCATAGAGTGACTGATGATAACATAGTCAGAAACGTGGTATAAATGTGCTTGCAGACAGATAGGTAACTTTAAAAAGAGCAAAGGCAGCATTTTTTAAAATTGATGGTTGAGGGCCACAAAAGCAGGGACATGATTGTATAATTGATCAGGTTCAAAATTTATAGATAAGTGTTTGTTAAAATATAAGCGCTGGCCTCTGTGATTTTAAAACTGTATGAAGTTGACATTCCTGCCCTTGGGGGGACCATGAACTTTGCCATTTTAAATAAGAAAAACACATTATGTACACCCATTAAGACCAGCAACCAGTCCTGCAAGAATTAAGCATAATAATTAAAAACAAAATGCAGGTTGAGGAAGACAGGAAGGATAAACAAAGTACCGTATTTTTTCAGGATTTTTCTAAAAAGAGGCTGAAAATCTGGGTGCGTCTTATATATCGAATACAGCATTTTTTGCCCCCTTCACCAAAATGAAGGCTCTGCGTAGCCTTATGGAGGCTTCCAGAGAGCTCCTGGGGGCTGGAGAGGGCAGAAATTAGCCTAAAATGGGCTGGTTTTTGCCCCCCCAACCCCAAGCAGCACTCTATAAGCCTCCATAGGGCTATGCATGCAATTTATTTGACACAAAAATGGCCCGTTTTCACGATATATGGGCCATTTTTTGCTCATTTTTGAAAACCCCCCCCCGAGCACTCTGCAAGCCCCCCCCCCAAGGCTATTCATGCTTTTTATTTGAAAAATTGGCCCATTTTTGTGGAGAAACGGGCTGTTTTGGTGAGGTTGGCAGAGTGCAAAGGCTCCCCTCCCCCTTGTTCGGAAGGCTCTTTAGCTGTTTCTGTGCCAGCAGAAACAAAGTCTTAAGGTTTGTCAGCAATTTTCTTCTCCAGGACATGGATAAATACACCTGGAAACATCAACCTACCTACCTACTCTCTCTCTCCCTACCTACCTACTGTATTTCTCTCTCTCTTTCTCTCTCTATCCTTCTACCTATCTACCTACACACACACTCCCTCCCTCCCTCCCTCCTGTATTTCTCTCTCTCTCTCTTTCTTTCATCCTTCTACCTACCTACCTACACACACACTCTCTCTCCCTCCCTCCCTCCCTACTGTATTTCTCTCTATTTCTCTCTCTCTATCCCTTTACCTATCTACCTATCTACTGTATTTCTCTTTCTTTCTCTCCCTCTATCCCTCTATCTACCTACCTACTTTTTTTTGTAATTTGCCTCTTCAAAACCTTGGTGCGTCTTATGCTCTGGTGCGTCTTATATTCCGAAAAATACGGTATAGGGAATCTGACTACTTGCTGATATTTTGGACTAAAGCTCCATAAACCCAAGGCAGCATGGTCATTGGCCAGGGATTATGAATTAGAATATTCCTGAAGTGTTTGGGGATAGACTTCTATTTACCACAACATAGTGTACCATGCAATGCTGTTGTTGTTGCTGGCCATTTTCCTACTTAGCAGTGATGCAGGATGACCCTGGATTGGGACATTGCTGAATTGCTGCCATTTACATTGAGTTTTAGTATATTTTACAAAAAGTTTGGAATGGGATGTTGATAAACAGCAATAACTTTAAAGCATAATTTGCAAATGCCTCATATTTATTTTATATTTATATTTTCTGTTTCTTAACCACCTATCTCCCTCAGAGAGTGGCTCTGGGAAGTGTACAATATAATCAGTAAAATTATCATTAAAATCAGAATTAATTTAAGATTATAAAGATTAAGCTCTATGATTCTTTCCTCATAGAATTTAGAACATAATGGAAACTGTTTCATTCCATCAAGCCTTCAACCAATTAAGCCTAGCATTAATTGGTATCCATCTTGGTGGGTTTTATTTATTTATTCTGGTGGGTTTTTAAAACGGTCTAATATATTGTAACCCATTCTGAGTCCATTGATTTGGGCAGGAGATAGAAACAACAAAATAAGTACATTGGGCCTTGGCTATGAAGCCTATGGCAAATGTAATGTCTGGACCTGTTTTCTCTGGCTTCCTGAGCTCCTTTGAAGAAGATTGAGACATGGATGCTTGGATGAGATTTCAGAGACTTTGACTTCCAAGGAAGAAATAGCAGACTGAAGATAGCATCACAAAAAGTGGAGTGGAGAGTCACAGTGGGCGAGCCAATGAGTAGACCAGTTCTTTACAATTCCTCTCTAGACAAGGAGAGGACTTGAGATCACCCACAAGTACTCCAGACAGTTGCCCCTCATGAGATCACAAGACAGCAGAATCTGGAAGCTTTAGAACTCTGGGGGATGAGCAAATAGCCATTTTGCTCAATCCACAGTCGGCACCTTTGATAGAACACTAAGTTCACATACTTTTTTCTAATTACATTAAGAAATCATTGCCAATAGCTATTAAGAATCTTGGATCAACAGGTTTTATAGAACCAGGCAAGTTCCCTTCAGTCCATAGCAAAGCACATTTTAGTACAAGGTTAAAACATATTTTGAAATAAATAGCAGAGGGGTGATTAAAATTTGGATTTTATAATATTAGAAATGGACTAAGGATCCAAATAAATTTGAAATGAGATTTTGGAATTAATTATAAAGAAATGTTTCCATGGGAAAATGCTTTTGTTTTCAATTAAAAAACAGCATAAGATAATACTTTAAAAATTAGACCCTAGGACAGTGGTAGTCAACCTGGTCCTTACCGCCCACTAGTGGGCGTTCCAGCTTTCATGGTGGACGGTAGGAGTTTTGTCTGATACTGAAGCATTTTCCTTTTTTCAATTTAATTGACTTCCCTACTTTATAAATCACCATTACTGTGGAACCAGTGGGTGGTTAGAAAATGTTACTACTAACAGAGATACAAAAGTGGGCAGTAGGTATAAAAAGGTTGACTACCCCTGCCCTAGGAAATAGAAGGAACTAATGATTACAATTAAAGAATACTTACATTTGACTTACTAACATAGAATGGGGCAAAATACCTTAACATTAGATATATTGAAGCATATGTTTAAACAACGGGCCCAGAAGTTAATTTTAAGAATGTCTGCCTCTATAGATAGACTATATGTGAAAGGTATTATGGAAGAGGAAGAGGTTCTACTTGACAAGATTGAACGGAGTTGAAAGTGAATTTTAAAAAACCATCTCTCTGATTGCTTTGATGTCTCCCTTTCTGGTAATAGAAATGAGATGCCCTCTTAACCAATCCTCTCACAATCTCTGAATTCCTTTTTCTTAGTTCCCTGCTTCACAGAGAAGTAAAGTATCATGTATTCCCTTTAACCCACCTTATGTTCTGCCCCCACCTTCCCTCTTAGAACTCTCTTGGTACATTGTAAGAGGTAGTACTTAATACGGGGTGATTATCTACGTGGAAGATTTCTTTGATGGATTGCTTTGTATCCCATCTTTTTCTGTGTAATTCAAATTTCCCACAACAACAGTCTTGTGAGGATCGTTGGTATGAGAGCACAACTGGTCTAAGGTCACTCTGTCAGCTTCCCTGCTAGCAGAGGACTGCAACTCATAATCTCTTATTTTCTAATTCAGCATAGGAGAAGCACAAGGGAGACAACCTTGATGGAGGTACCACTATGCAATCTTTCTTGCCAGATTGCAAGTTTGATGACAGCCTTACTAGGCAGTCCAGACCAGGAAATCGACTCCACAGGAAGACTAAAACCACTTTTTAAATTGAGATTGGCTATAATAGCAGAATCATGCCAGTCTGATTTTATTAGGTTGCTTGCTCTCTCGTACAGTTCAATGAATCAGGGGAGAAGCCCGAGTCCCTTCCAAATGTTATCTGGCTGTTGTGGATTTCAAATAGGTTTTACCCTTTTCACTTTGGCAATGGCGCTTGTGTAACTTAGTCAAAATCATCTTCCTTATCTCCTACGAAGCCTGAACCAAACTGGCTTGTAGCAACCGTATGCTATCATAGCTTGTCCTCCATGCTTTTCTTTCTTGATTTAGATTTGCTCCCACCTGGTGTCTGCAATCTTCTGAACCCTTCAACCATCTACTCCAACAATGAGATTTCACTGAATACCATTGGTGTCTACGGCTTTGATTATGACTACACCCTGGCATTGTACTCCCCTGCACTCCACTCCCGCATCTACAACACTGCTAGGGACATCCTAGTGGAGCAGTATAAGGTACAACATGACCTGGGGTTGTCGTCTTCTTCTTCTTCTTCTTCTTCTTCTTCTTCTTCTTCTTCTTCTTCTTCTTCTTCTTCTTCTTCTTCTTCTTCTTCTTCTTCTTCTTCTTCTTCTTCTTCTTCTTCTTCTCCTTCTCCTCCTCCTCCTCCTCCTCCTCCTCCTCCTCCTCCTCTTCCTCTTCCTCCTCCTCCTCCTCCTCCTCCTCCTTTAAATTTCTATACCGCCCTTCTCCCTTCTGGGACTCAGGGCGGTGTACAGGAAGCAATAAAATCAATGATAAAAAATGCATGAAATATATATTTTAAAATGTATTAAATAATACGCCTGTGCTAAAACCATTAATAAAACCTACTAAAACCATTTAAAAATTATGCCAGGCCGGCCACACGAAATGAATGGGTCTTCAAGGCCCGACGGAAGAGGCGCAGGTCCGTGGTCGTGCGTAGGTCGGTGGGTAGGTCATTCCAGAGGGCAGGAGCTGCCACAGAGAAGGCTCTCCCCCTGGGGGTCGCCAGCCGACATTGCCTGGCTGACGGCACCCTGAGGAGGCTCTCTCTGTGGGAACGCACTGGTCGGTGGGAGGTATTTGATGACAGGAGGCGGTCTTGCAGGTAACCAGGTCCTGCAGGTAACCATGGAGCGCTTTAAAGGTAGTTACTAATACTAATATTTGTTGACGAAATATCAACGCAGTTAGGATTCTGCTGTCCTTGGCTTAGAAACTGAACAAATAGGAAGCAACTTTTTAACAAAAGTTTAAACTCAGTTTTAAAAGTATTATAATTATGTAATTATAATTATAAAAATTATATACAGTACTAATAATATAACAATTACAAGTAATCAACAATAACACATCTATCATAATTATATAAATCTGCATGTTTTACAATAAATCCTACATAATAATAAAATAAATTAAAGCAAAAGAAAGCTTCAACTAACTAGAATAAAAAAGGTGCTAATAAAAAGAAAAACTAACATAAGTTTTAAAAAGGCTATTGCACAATGCCAGAAATAAATGAATGTAAACAGGGAAGAATTATTTTTAATTAAAATATCAGGTTAATCAAGTTTCAGAATCATTCTACAGTTTCCAGTCTCATTGCTACTATTCAATTTTTAGACAGTGAATATAACCTAGATAAATGAATCAGACTGGTCTAGTCTGGTCTTGCCTTTTCAAATATAACAAATTGAAAGGCTGACAATTGACAGTTTTGATTCATTCATAACATGAGCACTGAACTTCATTTAAATTTATTAGATTTCCAGCATAAAAGGAAGACAACCAGATGAGCTTTTCAATCACATGCAACATATCTGACATTCCATAAAACTTGAAATCATTAACTGGGCTTTTGTGTGCGTGAAGGTGGGTGGGCTTTGACTGCTGGCAACTGCCTTAATGAGTCCCTGCAGTTTTCTTGGCAAGATTTCAGAAGTGCCTTTCCACTGACTTCTTCCTAAGGCTGAGAGAGAGGTACTGGTCCAAGATGAAGGCTTATAATAAGGCAGGACTAGAACTCACAGCCATAGTATGCAGCCTGATACCTTAACTTAAATTTCTTAGAAGTTTGTGCGTGGTGACATATTTCTCTTTCTTTCATCACATCAGTATCCACAGGGCATCCTGAAGTATGAATACTGGCCTAACTTTGCTGTTCGGGGCTTACATTATGACATTGCCAAGGTGAGAGAGACTTTGTCATTTGTGTTTCTGGGGGTTAGCAAATTTGTCAGAGGTCTGGGTGTGGTTGCTTGCTTTTTCTGGGAACTCTCCAGAAACCTTTAGTTCGGGGATCCAAAATGGCAGACTTTCATAGGTGGGGAATGGGAAGGAATAAATCCATGACCCTCCAAATCTGGTGCAGATTTATTTCCTGAAATGAGAAGGTCAGAGGGTGTTACATTTCAGAATTCTATAGTACTTTGAGGGTTCTTTGCACAAGTGTAAGAATATTCAAAATATCCATCCTAAATGCCACAGGATTGCTGTCTTAAGTCATGTAAATGTTACTACCTTTATTACCCAGTAGCTACTTTTCTGAATAACTATTACACATAAGTCATCTGTTGAGGGCCTCTTGTAAGCTTAGATCAGAAAAATAATGTTACCTTTTTCTTTCTTTATAGCTGCCAGTATAGAACCAGAGGGACAATATTGTCGAATATGAGCTAATCACCTGAAAACATTTATAAAATTTATTTGCAAGGATTTGGACTCCTAAGGTTTCTATGTGGGTGCTAACTCCACTTTTCCCTGTCCTCTATAGGGCTTGCTTATGAAGATAGATGCATTTCACTACATTCAGTTGGGTACTGTGTATCGGTAAGTATTCATCATGTTGGTTTCCAAATGGTTGGGTTGGCCAAGTTCAGACCCTACCCTAGCTTCTGGCAATTCATGGTTTGCAAATTTATAATTGGCCTTGGGAAATGTTGTGTTTCTTCCTTGCCTGGCTTACACTGATAGCATTTAGCAGTAATAAAATACGTGACCCCAACCAGTGTCAAACAGGGCAAGGGAAAGAAGAATTTCTTGTTCTGCATGAAGTGGACTAGAAGCATTCATATAATGTCCTGGCTTCTAATTTTCATACTGGTTGGCCTAATGACAACATGTTGGGTCAGAATTTAACTTAACTGTTATATGTCTGCATTGGAATGTATTTTATTGTGCCTGTGAACATTCTTGTCCTCACACTTCATTCTGTGTGACCCAAGAATTATGCTTAGTTGCAAAATGTCTGTTGCTGTTACAATATTTATTTATTTATTTTATTTATTTATTTAAATTTATATCCCGCCCTTCTCCACGAAGGACCCAGGGCGGCGCACAGGAAAATTTAAAAACATACAAAATACAATAAATATAATTTAAAAAACTATTAAATAACCTATCCTGCGCTAAAACCAAATTTTAAAAACCCAATTTAAAACTACCTAAAAGTCCCCATGGGAGGTTAGGCTAGGCCGGCTTGTTGAAACAAATATGTCTTAAGACATTGGCGGAAGAGGCGGAGGTCGGTGATGGTACGTAATTCAGGGGGTAGGTCATTCCAAAGGGCTGGGCCCGCCACAGAGAAGGCTCTTCCCCTGGGTGTCGCCAGTCGGCATTGTCCGGCCGACGGCACCCTGAGAAGGCCCTCTCTGTGGGAGCGTATCGGTCTAAGGGATGTATGGGGCAGGAGGCGGTCTCGCATATAACTAGGCCCCGAGCCATGGAGCGCTTTAAAGATAGTTGTCAGAACCTTGAAGCGCACTCGAAAAACCACAGGAAGCCAATGCAGCTCGCGCAGGATCGGTGTTATGTGGGAGCATCTAGTGGCTCCCATAATCACCCGCGCGGCTGCGTTTTGGACTAGCTGTAGCTTTCGAGTGCACCTCAAGGGAAGCCCCATGTAGAGAGCATTACAGTAGTCGAGTCGGGACGTCACGAGAGCTTGAGTGACTGTGCGAAGGGCAGCCCGGTCCAGTAAGGGGCGCAATTGGCGCATAAGATATTGTTATGTTCTAACTCAGTGTGTCTCAACCTCTGCAGCTTGAAGATATGTGGACTTCGATTCCCAGAATTCTGGCTCGGGAATTCTGGGAGTTAAAGTCCACACATTTTCAAGCTGTCATTATTATTATTATTATTATTATTATTATTATTATTATTATTATTATTATTATTATTATTATTATTAATTACATTTTTATACCGCCCTTCTCCCTTCCGGGACTCAGGGCCATGATTGAGAAACACTCGATCTAACTGCTAAAAATACCCTGTTATTGTAATTCTAAGCACCTCTGTCCTCTTTTTAAAATCTTGTGCAGAGGCTTGAAACCTGTTCCAGATGATGAAGTTCTAGAGATGTATGATGGCACCCACCATATTCCCTTGCACCAAGCCAGTGGCTTCTATGGAAAGGTAAAATCCCAGAGCTGTCTAAAGCTGTTATTCTAATGCTGAGTTTCCATTCCCAGACGTGATTAGATGCTAGCTGGGCTGATTGTCTTTAATTAATCTTCATATTAGTCGTGTGCATGAAATGGAAAAAAAAATATTCTTTTGAACCAGAGTAAACTATATATCATGTTCTAGAAAATTGGATTGCTTATAGTTAGGGAGAGCCAAACCTAGAATCTTTTGATTGCTCCAGATATTTAATGTAAGATGAAACAAGTGGGTCGAAACTGTTTTGCCTTACCCCTTTTTTTCTTTTTTCCCATCAGTAGCTCTCAGCACAGCAGATCTAAACACCACATATACTCTTCCCTGAATTTTGGTAGTAGTATCACAGCAATTTTAGTGTCAATGTCTGTCCTTTTTTATAATATTTTAATAAAAAGTACAATTAAAAAGTTTAAAACTGCTCTAAACTAAGAAAAAGAAAAAAATGCAGAAAAAAAGAGAAAAGGAAGAAAATAATATGGTTAATAAAAAGAAAAGAAACATAAAGAAATGACTTTTTTTCTTCTTTGTCACAAGTATAAACAATCCGGTATAGCATTTTTTCCCCATATCAATCTTTTAGATTCTCATTATTAAATCCACTTTCAGATTAGTCTCATCCTATCCAATAAAACTTGTTCTTTGATAACATCTCTCAAACACAGTCTTGTCTATAGAAGCAAACATTCTTAAAATTACCTTCAGGATATATTGTTCCAAAATATCCTCCAATATGTCCAATGTTAAGGTATTCTGCTCCATTCTGTCAATTAGACAATTCTGTCTAAGTCAAATTTAAATGTTCTTCTCCTTTAATTGCAATCTTTCGTTCCTTTTGATTCCTTCTAGTGCCCAATTTTTAAAGTCCTGTGTTTTTTTTAAAATTTAAAACAAAAGCATTTTCCCATGAGAAGGGTTCTTTATAATTAATTCCAAAATGTTATTTCTCCTTATTTGGACCCTTAGTTTTTTCCTAACTTTCTAAAATCAAAGTTTTAATCATCTTTTTTGCTGTTCATTCCAAAATAATTTTAAGTTCTTAAACTTCACCTTATTTTGCTAAGGATTGAAGAAAACTCATCTGGTTCTGTAAATCTAATGATTTGTGGATTTGTGGATCTAATGATTCCTAGTAGGTAAAAAGCATTTACCAAAAGTGATTAGAAAAGAAATATGCAAATCTTTTGAAAGGACACTAAAGATCCTGACTGGTTTGAGTGAAGATGGATTTCCCTCATGCCCCAAAGCTCTGAACTTACCAGAGATCACAGTTTTGTGGTCTTCTCGCAAGGAGGAGCAACTGTTTGGAACAAGGGTCACCAACCTTTTGGACCTCAGGGATCACTAAATTCATAATTTTAAATCATGCAGACCACTAATATGATTTAAAAAAAAAGATAAATAGTATTTAGTGCAATATAAAAAATGCAAATAATTTTTCTGTGGACCACCAATATTTTCTCTAAGACCACCAGTTGGTGACATTGGTCTAGAGCATTTGTAGGCAATCTCAAGTCCTTGCATTTTCTGGGAAGGAATTGCCCAGAGTTGGCCTACTCACAGTAGTTCTTCATTCTATCATGATTATCAGCTCTGCTTTTAATGTAACTATCTTCAGTTCTCATTTCTTCCCTTTCCTTCTAATAGCTTATATCTAACCTCTCTCCCTCTCTCTCTCTCTCTCTCTCTCTCTCTCTCTCTCTCTCTCTCTCTCTCTCTCTCTCTCTCTCTCTCCCTCCCTCCCTCCCTCCCTCCCTCCCTCCCTCCCTCCCTCTCTCTCTCTCTCTCTCTCTCTCTCTCTCTCTCTCTGCACGTTCCTTCTAAACCAGGAGTGTTAGCTGGCTGGGGAATTCTGGGAGGTGAAGTCCACAAGTCTTAAAGTTCCCAAGTTTGGACACCCCTGTTCTAAACTATCTTTGTCCAAATTTCAGATTGTTTTGGAACCATCTGAATGTTGACTTTCTTAATTCTGCTTTTTGAAGGTTAACGATGTGTATGTGTTTTTGCTAAAAAGCCAGAGGGGTTGAACTGAGTGACCTTTAATTTCTACAGAAATCCTTAAGAGCTATTTTCAAAGGGAAGGGCCTAATGGTCTAATAATGTGTACCCCTCCCCGCATTTCTCTTTTCCTTCCAGGGCCCTGCTGTGAAGCAATTCATGGACATCTTCTCTCTGCCCGAAATGACACTCCTGGCGGTAGCCAATGATTTTTTCATCAGCAATGATATTGATTACGACCCCATCCATCTCTACAAAGATGTTACGGTATGTACTTCATCCCCGTCTTGGCAAACTTCTCCCTTTTCACTCTTTGTTGGTGTGGGAGAACTTCTGTGTTGAAAGTTAAGAGGAGGAGGAAGTGCTGTTGGCTGGCAGTTGTGTGTTTTCTTCTCAGTTCTGAGTGGGGGTGGGAACCTGGCAATTATTTTGGGGAGGCTTTGCAGAACAGAGCGTCCTGTCCTACAGCAAAATGTCAAGATTTTAGGGCTGGGAGTTCTAAAAACCTGCATTAGGTCTGTTGGTTCCCGTTTCTGTTTTTAAATAGAGCTTTAGGATAGAAGGTCGTGACGTATCTCACCAGAGAGGAACAGGCTGTCCCAAGCTGGTGGAGGACTTGGGACGTGCTGCCTGCAGAGTTGCCAGGAAGGCTTATCTGTAAACCCAACTGCTCCAAGGCGCACGTATTGAGGGCCCCTCGGCTTATGTTTTCAGCATGGTTTTGTTTTTTTGTTTTTTTTTAAGTTAGAGACCGGAAAAACCATCTGTTCTGGCTCTCTGCCTCTCTGGAGGCTGCCCAGCCCCTGATTTTTGAGCAAGAGGTCAGAATTGGCATTCTCATAAATATTGTTTTCGATCCATTCTTTTCTGCTCCTGTCCTCCTCCCCCCCCCCCCCCCTCTGTCCCTCTTGCAGAGCCTTACTCTACCACTGGAGAAATGTGAATGGCCCTTCTGAAGTTTACTTAGCATTGAGAGGTTATCATTTAACCTGTGTTCGTGTGTGTGTGTGTGTGTGTGTGTGTGTGTGTGTGTGTGTGTGTGTGAGAGAGAGAGAGAGAGAGGGGGGGGGATAGGGAGGGGGGGGAAACAAGATCAGGTTACATGCAGGGCTTGAACAGTTTAAGGAAAGAGAGACAACAGGGTCAACAGGAGCAGATGTCCTGTTCTGCAGGATATACATATGTAGAAAAGACGTGGAGACTCTAGAAAGAGTGCAGAGAAGAGCAACCAAGAGGATTAAGGGACTGGAGACTAAAACATATGAAGAACGGTTGCAGGAACTGGGGATGTCTAGTTTAATAGAAAGAAGGACTAGGGGAGACATGATAGCAGTCTTCCAATATCTCAGGAATTGCCCCAAAGAAGAGGGAGTCAAGCTATTCTCCAAGGCACCTGAGGGTAGAACAAGAAGCAATGGGTGGAAACTAATCAAGGAAAGAAGCAACTTAGAACTGAGGAGGAATTTCCTGATAGAACAATGAATCAACAGAAGTTGCCTCCAGACGTTGTGAATGCCCCAACACTGCAAGTCTTTAAGAAGATGTTGGATAGGCATTTGTCTGAAATGGTATAGGGTTTCCTGCCTAGGCGGGGGGTTGGACTAGAAGACCTCCAAGGTCCCTTCCAACTCTGCTATTGTATATATACATACATAAGTGTATGTATGTATTTATTTATTTATTTTATTTTATTTAAATTTATATCCCGCCCTTCTCCACAGAGGACCCAGGGCGGCGTACAGGAAATTTAAAAAACATACAAATACAAAGATAAATATATAATTTAAAATAAATATTAAATAATCCTATCCTGTACTAAAACCAAATTTAAAATACCCAATTTAAAAACTTC